>LPNX010291716.1:86188-158364 GCA_001517045.1 Pseudotsuga menziesii
TTAGAAATGAAGCATTCCAGTAAGATCTCTAAACATACATGCATAAAAGACTAAGACAATAAGCAAATTGATTAATCTTTCTTATAAATTGATAACAATCTTTCAAATAAGCTAGAATTTATACAACTCAAAATGGAACATCTCCCTGGCAAATTTGGATGGCACATATACAACTCTCAGAATGCAACTATTCTTTCAATAAAAAGAGCAAGCGGATTTTAAATTCATATAAAGTTAAACTAATCTGGCCTTAGTGGTCCAGTACATTAGATATACAAAAGACAGTATACATAAACATTTAACTTGAAGGGGTTACCCAGTTCATTCATTCATCCAACCATAATACTAATATAAAGAATGTCCCTTATAACAGCAAAATTATGAAGAGAACCACATATTAACTTATCGACAAATTCCATCAAAGCCAAGATAAAGTTTGGATATATTTATGCAAAACACCAAAAGACCACAATCATATGTTAGCAAAAACATAACAGTTGAGATAACAAAAAGGATGTAGCATCCGAATTTTGGGATACGACAAGCTTTGTCCATGAAAAAGAAACGCTGAAAGAGAGATGTTTAAAAACAAGTCATCTAGATTATATAGAATATCTAGCATCAAAATATTATTTTCAAATTCAAACACTACACTCTAGAGACCCCAAGAACATCAAAAATCAAACCTTAAAATTTCAAAATACACTATTATACATGAACAAGTTCGAGTCTCAAAATGTATATCCCAATGTCATCATCATATAACAATATAGAATTTACATGATGTGGATCATAGAAAAATAAATGATCTGGGTCATAATTATCATAATCAAAGCCATTATCAGTGTTACCAAGATCACAAGTCAAACTTGTGATTCACCAAGTTTGACTTGGATTGAACCCTAAACGGTTCTTCCTTTTTACCTGTTGTTAGGGGGTTGATAGAATCTCTATTTTTAAGAAGGGCGGTGTGGTTTACTGTTTTGAGGTTTGTTTTAGGTGTTTATTTTTCTTTTGTTGTTAATTGTTTTTCAGGCATTTGAAGGTTGTTAGTGTATATAATCGCCTAAACCAAAGCAAAATTGTTGGAATATATTAAACCCACTCATAACTTAGGATAAAATAATTAATCATTATTTGATTAATTATCCACCCACTAGCGTAATTAGTTGGCATCCACTTGCACCTTAAAGTCAATGCATGCCATCTATATCCCAGGAATGCTTTATTTCTGATTCTGGGTTGATCTTGACCACCTTTCGACCATCTAGAATTAGTATACAGCAGATTCTGCTTTATTCTACTTTATCCTACTTTTCTATGGATAAGGTAAAGCTAGTCAACTAGAAAACTGGGTCCCTTTGTTGCCAACCCATCCTTCATGACTTTCTCTCCATTTTCTAGGATTAGCATGTTTTTTCCATCTCCTTGACAACTCACTCATGCTTTTACCAATTCGTGAGGTCCTTGATAGATTTGGGAAGTGCTTTAGCCACCTATGGGGGTTTGTTATATTTTGTTAAGTCAGCCTTTTTGATCTTTATGAGTTGTCTCCATACAACTCGATTTTCCTACGAGGGATGTACTATTTATGTACACTATTATTCATCATTATTCAATGGAATGATACACACCAATATTCATCTCTTCATTCATGTGATTCAGTCTCTTTTCTTCTCTCTATTTTTCCTGTCTATGCTTGTGAGAATTCTAAGTAGCGAGATCTATTTCCGATGCTTCTTCTTAGCATCATTGCTCATAGCATTGATCTATTATTTCTACATTGTATCAGAGCAGCAAGGTTGATCAAGTTCTACAGAGTTGAGGAACGCATCTAGTCTCCTATCCCTCTCTAAAGAAGAGCTTGTCTAGCTTACAAGATTTTCTCCTAGTTTTGTTTTTGCAGGTTGTAGAGAGTATCTCCTAGAGCACATCAACAAATTCTATATGGATTCAAAAGTTCCTCTACTATCTCCTTTCAACTATGATGATTGGAAGCCCAAGATGAGCGCATACTTGAAGAGGCAGTGTCTCTTTGATGTCTCCATTGGTGCATTGAGCGAACCTCAGCCTTATGAAGAGAAGATTGATTGGCTAAATAATTGTGATAGAGCTTATGGAATTATGTGTTTGGTAATGTCTCCAAATATACATCATCTCATAAATTCTGTTGAGTATCCATTTGAGGTTTGCAAGAATTTGGACAGAGCTTTTGGTTTGTAGGAAATAGAAGATGAAGCATGGAGCAAACACAGCATCTCCTCATGTTCTCTCTCTCAAGATTTCTTGGCCTCTACATTCTCTAATGAAGTTGATCATGATGAAGAAGTTTCTCATACAGTTCATGTTGCTGCTACCCTCTTTGATTCGAATGCTTACTCCTTCAATCAAGAAGCAAATATTGAAGAGCCATCTTTTTCTATCTCTTAAAGGTTATTTTTCTTCTTGTGATACTAATGATGAAAAAGAAGTAACATATGGAGTTTCTATTGATATTGATGATGATACTATCACCCATTCATTGCTCTTTAAATCTCTTATCTTAGATTCTGAGATCTATGTGCCAGATCCTTCACACTTTGTGCATACCTCTCTCATTGATGGTGCGCAACCCAGTGATTTCCAGGATGTTTGCTTAGCCAAATCAAGTCATTTTAGTGCCATGCCACTTACCATACTTGATATCATGTGCTTCTATATATTCTCCATTATTCTTGGCATCAATACTTAGAGCCTTCTTGAAGATTTTGAACATCTCATTTTTTTCCTCCTTTCATATAGAGGATTCATTACCAGTGTATTCCCATGAGTCTACTAATATGCTTATATATGATCCTTTGGATTCTGATTTAGAAGCATATTTCCAGGTTGATACACAAATCATACCACCATCCATACCATCTACCATACCTCTGAATAATTCTAAGACTATACAAATCCCAAGTTCACTAGTTGATTCCTCATTGGTCTCTTATGCAGTGTTACTTATCTTGCATGGTTTGAAGTATTTCCTATATTTCAGTGGTTGGTTATCCATGACCTTAGTCATATTTGGACTGATATTAAACATGTTTGGATTTGTTCTAAACACTTATGGTTCAGATCTTAAGTCCATCCATCAGTCATATTTTTACACCTATCAGTTTTCCCCAGTTGCTCATAATTTTCCTAGTCTAGCCCTATATCGTCATGGTGCCATTGAAGCCTTTGTCCTTGCTGTTCCATATGCTAATATTTTTTATATATCAAAGTTTTATCAGCCTCATATCAGATCTGGAAAGGTGCTACATCATATTGGAAGATTGACGTTGATTCACATCACAATTTTGCAGCTATTCAGGGAATTGGGTGTGAAATAAATTGTCTTAATTTTTGTACTCTTTGGAAAGGAGTATGCACATCTCTTTTCCATTTTAGATTATGTTTGCATATCAGAGTTTGACAGCAGCAAGAAGCATTTAGATAATGCTCCTACTTCATCAGTTGATGAGATACAAGGAGTCTCTCCTCTTCTTCCTTGTAGATTCTACACTCTAGCGCGTGATCATGGAGTTCATGATTTCTTCAGCAAGTCCTTCATCCAGAAGCAGTTCATTCAGCTCATTAAAGTGAAGATGAAGATATGTTGAAGACATATTTCAAATTTTGTGCCTTGTCCTATCTTGAAGGAGGATTTTCCCCATGTGGTTTTGCCTCTTTCCTCACTTTTCTGGACATAATAATTGTTAAAGGGGTGACCATAGCCTTGTTGTTGGGTCCTATATGCATCCATATTTTTGGCATACCATCATAAAGTCAGACTTATAGGGGGGTGTTGAAATATATTAAACCCACTCATAACTTAGGATAAAATAATTAATCATTATTTGATTAATTATTCACCCACTAGATTAATTAGTTGGCATCCATTTGCACATTAAAGTCAATACATGCCATCTATATCCCAAGAATGCTTTATTTCTGATTTTGGGTTGATCTTGACCACCTTTTGACCATCCAGAATTAGTATACAACACTTTACAGCAAATTCTGCTTTATTTTGTTTTATCCTGCTTTTCTGTGGATAAGGTAAAGTTAGTCAACTAGGAAACTAGGTCCCTTTGTTACCAACCCGTCCTTCATGACTTTCTCTCCATTTTCTAGGATTAGCATGTTTTTTCCATCCCCTTGACAATTGACTCATGCTTTTATCAATTCGTGAGGTCCTTGACCTCACTTTTCTGGACATAATAATTGTTAAAGGGGTGATCATAGCCTTGTTATTGGGCCCTATATGCATCCATATTTTTGACATACCATCATAAAGTTAGACTTATACGGGGGTGTTGGAATATATTAAACCCACTCATAACATAGGATAAAATAATTAATCATTATTTGATTAATTATTCACCCACTAGATTAATTAGTTGGCATCCATTTGCACCTTAAAGTCAATAAATGCCATCTATATCCTAAGAATGCTTTATTTCTGATTCTGGGTTGATCTTGACCACCTTTTGACCATCTCGAATTAGTATACGGCACTTTACAGCAGATTCTGCTTTATTTTGTTTTATCCTGCTTTTCTGTGGATAAGGTAAAGTTAGTCAACTACGAAAGAGGGTCCCTTTGTTGCCAACCCGTCCTTCATGACTTTCTCTCCATTTTCTAGGATTAGCATGTTTTTTCCATCTCCTTGACAACTCACTCATGCTTTTATCAATTCGTGAGGTCCCTAGTAGATTTGGGGTTTGCTATATTTTGGTAAGTTGGCCTTTTTGAGCTTTATGAGTTGTCTCCATACAACTCGATTTTCCTATGAGGGATGTACTATTTATGTAAACTATTATTCATCATTATTCAATGGAAGAATACACACCAATATTCATCTCTTCATTCATGTGATTCAGTCTCTTTTCTTCTCTCTATTTTTTTCTTGTGTATGCTAGTGAGAATTATTAGTAGCAAGATCTATTTCTTGTGCTTCTTCTTAACATCATTGCTCATAGCATTGATTTATTATTTCTACAAAAACACAATTCAGAAATTCCAAACAGTGGAAAACCAGATCCTAAACAGCTATAAACCCTACCAGCAAAATAAATGAAGCCAAAACCTAAAAGATGCTAATTAGAATTATGCCAAGTCACAAGGCCTAGAAGAGCGAAGGTAAAACAAGTAACATCCAATAACAGTCTCAAATGCTTTGAGGAGATGTATCAACCTTCTAGCTACATCAAATGTTTCTCTCTGCCGTCCAGTTTCTCGATCAGTACATTCAACAGGATGCAAGAAAATGGCAAAACATGGTTGTGGCAGAAGTAGTTATGCCCAGGTAAGATACAGATTGCAGGTGGATACGCAGAGGGAAGAGAGAAAATTGTGTGAAGGAGTTACCAGACTACATGAGGTTGCGGGAAGTGGTAGATTTGGGTTTGGTTGAGAAGATTCACGTCACGTTGCAGGACCACTGGCAGCTCATGCAAAGAGGGAGATCATGTGGACAGAGAGAGATGGAGAAGAAGCAGCTCCAGCTCCAGCTCTCATGCAGATGGAGAAGACGAAATGATGTTTGATGGCGAGCGAGGATTGCAGATAAAGGGAATATACAAGCCCCCGCGAGGGGAGAATGCACACAATTAGGGTTTCCGAGGAAAATCAAGACAGTAAGCAAGCTGAGAGGGAGCTCATGCATCCTGAGGAAGACCACACGGGCTGAGGGAGAGTATAAGGATATGGAGAGGAGGCCACAGACAGGCATGCAAACCCTAGTTGAGAATGAGATTCGAATTAGGTAACATACAACAGATGTAGAACGTCCAAAAACAATGCCAGATTAAGGAGGTTACAAACTGAGCGGGACAGAGTATAATGCTCAAGGGTCAGACTGACTGGAGCAGGGGGCATAACTGGTAGAGCAAAGCAAATTGATGGACCAGGAGTTAGGGCAGAACCTTGCCAAGCTCTGATACCACTGGAATAACTCTTGAATTCATTGCTTTATTCATGAGAGGAAGAATTATTTTATACAACTTAGATTATGACTGCTGGGATTCATCTTCCCAAGCTGACCGTTCCTAACTCTTCATATTCCCTATGACACCTATTATTTACATATTTTACAAAATCCTTAATCCTGTAGGATTAGGATTCTAACAAAAACAGATATGCCTGCAATGACCCAAAATTTATGAGCAGAGAGTAAACTTTACCTTCAGCTGCGAGGGGAGCATTGGGGTTGAAAGATACACCATTGCTTAGTTTTTCTTTGTCCTGCTAACTCCTAGGATACCTACATGCAAATAAAATAACTCCTAATATAGCAGGAACAACAGTCAAACTAATTGCAAATACTACACCTGCTATGGCCCATCCAGTGTTTTTAAACTCGGCCGAGTCGGCTCGGACTCGGCCCGAGTCAACCGAGTCAAACCGGCCTTTAAACTGGCTCGGGTGACAGGTTCGGTACCGAACCGATCAGCTCGGCCGAGTCAAAGGCCAACTCGCCGATTTTTCACAAATTTCAAATTTTTTTTAAAAATTAAAAATTAATAATGCCTACGGCCCTAATCTAACTCCTAACCTAACCTAAAGCCTAACACTATTTACCCGCTGCCATCAAGTTTGAACTTCATTATCACGATTCACGTGGATCAATTGCAATTTACTCACGGTTCGGGACCTCTGCTACTGCTGCTGCCTGCACTGCTCACGCTGGCCGATCACCTAACTTCTCTGGAGCCCGGGTAAAGTTGAAGCTCACTCACACTGCAGACTGCACAGACCACGGTGGCCGTGGAACTTGGAACTTGAAGCTCAAGCCTCGCTGCCTCACATACCCTCGGCCCCTACAACTTACAAGACAACCGAGGTGATTGAAATTTGACGGTGATAAATGTATTATGTGACCATAATCATGGAAGTTCACACTGGACAGTTGTTTTTTGAATTTTCTATATGCATTAGAAAATTGTGCCATAAAACTTCCGATTGGGTTAGTATCCAGTGTCCACAGCACTCTTTATTCTTCTACTATGTGATTGGGTGTGGCTATAGTGAAGATTTATACCCCTGTAGCAGCATATGTCTTATATCTCAGATTTTATAACTCAGACCTTCCGGCACTCTTTCCTAGGCATGTAATACTGCTCTTGATTGAAATATATACAATCTGATATGTTCTCATAAATCTGGTTGAAGTGTCATTTGTTCACTGTTGAGTAGCAATACTATGTTTATTGATTACCAAACATTTCTACTGTTGACAAAATGCTACACCAGTCAACATAACTCCTAAAATGAGTTCCATGAAGTCTGATATTTATCAATCAGCTACAGCAGAAGAAGTTCTGGATAGTGTGACTGTGCACGGTTAGAGTGTTTTTATTCTCTTTACACAAATAGAAAGTATAGGCATGCCACATAAATCCCACAGGCTTTCAGAATTCCTACTGTCAAGGTGACAAGCATGTAAATGTCCATAATTAGTGCCCATAATTTTCAGTCATCAAATCAATATTTAGTGCCCATAATTTTCAGAAATCAAATCTAGCATGAAACATTAGGAAATATGTGAGAAATATAAAGTTTTTAGGGCTGATTTATTAAGAAATAAATTGCAGAAATTAGAACTAATAACATAAAATAAAGCTAAGCAAATCTAACCCAAAGAAACTTCTTGAAGCTGATCTAAAAATTTAGAAATATTCTTTGATATTTTTATGAAATCAAATCTAGACTAGAAAATATTTTAAACTACTTACTACTCACTTGTTTGTCTTATTTTGATTTGTAAGAGCAGGTACAGTGCCATTACAATTTACAAGTGCATACTATTGGGTGCTGTGGGTGCTTTTCTGGCCATCTCACAGAGGCACACAAATAGGGGCAATTGCTGTAGGTGGGAGTCTTAATTTTTTACAAATACTGAAAATTTATTATTTCTTAAAAAATCTAATAAAATTATTACAGTAATTTACAAATACTGTAAATTACATGTAATTTACATTACTGTAAATTACATGTTTTAATGTGTTTTTTTTGTAAATTAACGTATTTATTTTTTTGGACAGAGAACTGTCCATCAACATTTGCATCTCAAATTGGCTCCTAAGTCAAAAGATGCGGCATGGGCCCATGTTGAAGTAGTTGAAGGGAAAATATATTGCAGATATTGCAAAAAATTGATTAAGGGAGGAGGCATTCATAGGCTCAAACAACACTTGGCTGGCATTAGAGGTAATGTTGCCCCATGTGAAGTTGATTCAGAGGTGATTGGAGAGATAAGGTTGGAGTTGCTACAACAATTTGAACAGTATGAAATGGATAAGACTAACCAAAGAGAGAGAGAGGCAGAAATAGGGAAGAAGAGGCATCTTGCAGAAATGATTGGCAAATCTGCCCCTTATATTGAATATGAAGGCTTCTCATCCATACCTTCTTCTTCTCCCAGTTTCAAGGAAACCTATCAGTATGTTCCTCCTCCCTAAAACACAAATGTCTCCAAAAAATGGAGTATCCATAGTTTTTTCTCACCTCAAAACACCCCTTCCAATGCTGCTGCTTCTCTGCCAATTCAGCCCACCATAGATGCCCATTGGAAAAAGCAATACAGAATGACTGCTCATGAGTACATAGCTAGATGGTGGTATGATGCAGACATCCCCTTCAATGCTACCCGCTCACCATATTTCCAACCTATGTGGGATTCTGTTGTTGCTGCTGGTAAGGGCTTCAAAGGCCCTAGTATGCATGACTTGAGAGGATCTCTTTTGCAGAAAGAGATCAAATCCTTGGATGTATACTTCAAGGAGTTCAAAGAATCATGGGCCATAACAGGATGCACTATCATGTCAGATGGATGGACCGATGCAAAGAACCGAACCATCATAAACTTCCTTGTCTCTTGCCCACAGGGAACTTTGTTTTTGAGATCATATGATGCATCTGATAAGGTGAAAGATGCAAATCTGTTATTTAATCTTTTTGTTGAGGTTGTTGAGGAGGTGGGGGTAGCTAATGTTGTGCAGGTCATCACGGATAATGCCGCTAACTATGTTCTTGCTGGTAAGATGTTAGAGGAAAAGTATACAACAATATTTTGGACCCCATGTGCAGCACATTGCATCGACCTCATGCTTGAGGACATATGCAAACAGGATTGGATCAAGCACACTGTAGAGCACGCCAAAAGCGTCATAAGATACATCTACAACCACTCATGGGTATTGAGCTTGATGAGGAAACACACACAGGGCAGAGAACTTGTTAGGCCTGCCATTACTAGATTTGCAACTCATTTCCTCACGTTGCAATCTCTCCTTGCACAAAGAAAGAACTTGGAACAAATGGTTTCAAGTGATGAATGGAGTTCTAGTAAATGGGCCCGCAGAATAGATGGAAAAGACACCAAGAAGAAAATCTTGGAAAGCTCATTTTGGAAAAAAGCAGCAGAGGTTTTGAAAATCACTGAGCCACTTGTTAAGGTGTTGCGGTTGGTGGATGGGGAAAGATTGGCCATGGGATACATTTATGAGGCCATGGATCAGGCAAAGGAGCAAATAAGGGCATCATACAAGGATAGAGTGGCCAAGTATGGGCCTATCTGGGATATCATCGATAGGAGATGGAACATTCAACTCCATCGCCCTATACATGCAGCTGGGTATTTTCTTAACCCAAGGTATCATTATAAAGCTCGGTTTGGAGAAGATCAGACGGGTGAGGTCAAAGATGGATTGTATGAGTGCCTTGGGCACATGGTCCCAAATGAGATGGAGCAGTTGGAGATACACCAATAGCTTACCGCTTACACTAGAGCCACAGGTACCTTTGGCAAACCTGTGGCTAAGGTTGCAAGAGATATTGACCAACTAGGTAAACAATTTCATTGTTTTAATTAAATTTAGTTGTTTAATTTTTAAAATTTAATAACTTCAATATTTAGATAAATTCACAATCTAATTCGTTGATTTAACTCCATTTGCACTTGCAGCAACTTGGTGGGAGTCATTTGGTGGGCAAGGCATTCAGTTGCAACTGTTTGCAATTCGAATCCTTAGTCAACCATGCAGTTCTTCTGGGTGTGAGTGCAACTGGTCTGTCTTTGAGCAGATTCACACGAAGAAGAGAAACCGTTTAGAGCAAAAACGATTAAATGATCTAGTCTTCGTGCAGTACAACCTTCGCTTACGGCGTAACCAATTGATGAACAAAAGACCTGATACAGATCCTATTGTGTTGGATGATATTGATCCAACCTCAGATTGGTTAGTGGAGACTCAAGAGCCCGAGTTTGATCCAGATTTTGATATTGAGCTAGATGCAGCTGGTGATCTTACTATGGAAGCAGATCCACTATTACCAGTACCATCATCAGTTCATGTTGATGCAGGTGTAGAATCTAAGTCCATAATATTTTTCTTCTATCATTGAATAATATGAGTGTTTCAAATTTTCAATATAATATGTACTAATAATTTGATACATCATACAACTATTGAATCTTGATATAAAATTATTTCATTCCAGATACGGCAGGCACTAGTACGGAGGGGCACATGCAGGCACCTGTAGAGCCTGATCCACGTCCACCTCGTGCTTTTACGCATTCAGCTGGTACTTCATCTAGTGTTGCTCCTACTGCAGCATTTGTAGATGACCCTGAGGGTTTTGAGCCTGACCCAGATGCCATTGCTTATATCATTGCTAGTCCGGATTCTAGTTCTAGTAGTGGTGCCGAGTTTGATAATTGATTATTGATCATGTTGATCAATGATGCAGTGACATATTTATTACTGGCATCATAGCATTTTGTTTTTTGGACTCTTTCATGACTCACTCTACATCATATACATTACATGCCATTTAGGCATCTTTGATTATGTATTTTCATTTTGTTCAGATTTTCATATATGTATTATGTATTTGCTGCTTGCAGCCTTGCACATTGGCACAGTACCATTCGTGCAATTTTGATATGTTCACCCTTATATGGTATATATATGATCATACTTTGGATGTTTTGTCTCTAATGCTTTGGAATGATGGATTATAATCTTTAAAATATATTTTTTCTTTAAAATTTAAATATTTTATATGTTTTTTAATAAACCGAGTCATTAAAATCAAACCGCCCGAGTCATTGCCGAGTCATTGCCGAGTCCAAGTTGACCCTCGGCCGATTCCGAGTCCGAGTCCGAGTTTTAAAACATTGGGCCCATCCACTTAGAGATCTCTTATTGCTGTTTCCACGGTTTGAGCCACCTAACAAAATGCCCACATTTCTGGACTTAGGTGCTTGCCTGTTAGAAGGTGGGTGTGGAGTATCTGGTGGGGGAGGAGGAGCAGGACCAGTGGTTAAACTATTACCACTATAGCTGCAAAGGAAATTCAAGCATGTGTTAGTACAGTAGATGGATGTCCTTTCCATAAGTAATCCTTATACCCAAAGAATTAACCTCTATACAAAAGTTCAAATCTCTTCCAAAAATAAGATACATGCTTAGAGCAGAACCGGAAGAATAAAGCATATTATTAACTCATACTATGCAGCTCCAGAGATATAATAAGAAAAACAAAAGATAGGCAAGTTGAATGCTTACTTAAATTTTTGGCTGGACTTCCAATCATTGGGTACCCAGCCACTAAAATGGTTATTTTCAATATTCCTGAGAACAACAAATGAAAATTAGAAAGCTGTTACAGTTTCTTCTGCCCAGACACAACCTAGAAATTGATAAAAAACACAATGGTTTGACTTACAAATCTGTGAGTGGGAAATTGGCAAGGGCATTAACAGACCCAGTAAGCTGACTATTCTGAAGTACCTGCGAGGGTACCAAAAATCATATCCCTGAAGCAAAAAGATTTTTTTATAAAATAACATTCAGATTCTTATTTGCAAGTCTAGGAAATCAAATTAACTCTCAGAACACTGAGACTTGACAATGAGTTGAAACTCTGGGTCAGACTTTGAGTCGAAGCATAAAGGATAGATCCCTGCAGAGGTGAAAAAAAATCCTATGAATGAACCAAACTAGCACAAAGTGATATACAGAAACTGTAAAGAAGCCACATGACAAGACAACTATTATATGTTCTAAGCCATTATTTCCATCAAAAGATACAATAAGTCAGTGCAACATCAAAACAAAGCTTCTTACCACAATCCTGGCAAAACTGTAACTTGTATGCAACTATAAATGCCAAAAAAATAGTTTATTCTATAATTGACAGATGTGTTATAATTCTATAGTACCGCATTTGAGGATTATTAACTAAAGCATTATCAAATTGAACATTATCCATTGTTCTGAACTGATTGCATTCCAGCATATTGGAATTGGCTGCTACACACTCCTTTATATTGGACAAAAGATAATCCTATGTAACTTAACATTGCAAACTACAGTTGGACTACTTCAGTTCAATACCAGATGTAGGAAAACTAACAGAATATAAGAAATCACAAAGCATATCTCTTAAAACAAGTTTGTAACATGTGTTCTTTGTTGCAGTGATTACCTCTTTTTTCGCTTACTTTGTGGAAGGATTGAATCTGGCTGTGTTCGCTACCTAGTAGGAGCTCTGTCAGGAAGAAGGCCTTCCCAATCGTTGCTGTTATAACTGCTCCTGGCAGTCAACAAGGGGATGAAAGAGTCCTACAGTTGTCTGCCCACATTCACCCCTCATTGGCAGGGTAAATAAAAATACTTCTTTATTGTTTCAAATGCATCTTGTTATTGGCTGATTTTGAAACGATATCTCAGTTGGAATTAAATGACTTTTCATTTAAAAACCTGCATTTCATAAGCCCTGGGCTACCTTCTCTAGGTTAATAATTAAGTAATTCATTTGGGAAAAGGACTTGGTGAAAGGAGGGCTCTATTCTATTGTTGGGAGTAAATGGATCATGTTGATCATAGTGACTGTAGGGCCTTACACACTAATTTTATGGACACTCCTGAGTCCTTACAACACCCCCTTCCCTGCCTTACCTGAGTATTGCATGGCTGCTATGCATAAATATTTTTTCATCTTCTATTGGTGAAAGGAGGGTGTTATCACGTATATTGTAGCCGGGCTACCATATTCTATTTTTCAGATTCCAGTACACTTTTTCAGCCAGCTTCCTTACATATGAGATGCTGAAATGAGCATCTATGATGGATCACTATTTGATGATGGACTATAGTACTTTTCCATGCCATGACTGAGACTCGGGACACTCAGACCTGAGGACTGATGTAGCCATTTAGCCATTTACAGAGCAGCTATGAAACCGGACACGTCCAAAAGGACCTGCGTGTCCCGTGTCCGCGTGTCGGACACAGACATGCTGACAGAGCGTGTCCGACACGTCTTTGCAGCATGTCCTGTGTTCGGACACACGTGTCCGAGGATTGTCAGTGCGTGTGCAGAAAATAGGACACTTTTTCCACTAAAAAAACGCCCAGAATTGCTTTAAATCAAAATTTTCACTTTCTTTTTATCATTTGCAAGTGTGGAGAGGGTTCTAAAGTGTGTTTGGTGTGCAGGTGAAGAAGATTTGAAGGATTTAAATGTGTAATTACTAATGTTAAATGTACATTGATGTTGATTTCTATTGAATATTTGTAAAATTTTGGATCTATATGTCTATATTTTTAATATATATAATATTTAAATATATATATATATATATAACGTGTCCTGATTCTGGGGGTCACCGTGTCCGTGTCGGACACTCGAATCCCCGTGTCCCGTGTCCCCATGTCAGGTGACTTAGCAGAGTAGTTAGTACTGCCCAAAGTTGTAGCAACAGTTTTTCAGTGGACAGATGTTGGTTTAGATTGATTATTTACATGTATATGACTCAGCAGATATTATCTTGTGTTATGGTTATTATTGCTTTTATACTCATTCTTGTGACATGTCTTAGCATTTACTGTCTGGAACTGGTGATCATATAAATATGTGGACCTGGTTGTATTGATAGTATATGTATGTCCCTACTTAGACCTAGAAGTTCTTGACCCATACTCATTGGTTTTACCGTCCTTGGGGAGAATAGAGATAATCATTCCCACCATACGTTGGCTTGCTAGTGTTGGTCTCATTGTTCACTATCCCCACTCATCCATTACCTTCTAGTTATGTTTCTAACTTGACCTACTACTTGACTTGTGGCATGGAGGAGCTTTCCCCACTAGAGCCTCTTTGTTGGAAAAGCTTCCCTGTTTATTTGTGTCTCGGCTCTGAGTTGCCTAGGTTGTGTTGGCTAAACCTGAAACAAATAGCACTGCCATCCATACAATGTATTTGGAAATGAAATGAAAATCTTATGAAAAAAGCCCATTCATGAAAAGTAGTGTTTCTAAACATACAAGAATGCAAGGCAAGCCTAATGAAATTGGCTCTGAAGTATATTGAAATGAATATCTTGTGAAAAACCATTCATGAAAAGTAGTGTTTTTAAACATACGTGAATGCATGAAGCCTCAATAATAAAAATCCGTGTAATAAATGCATGGACCAAGGCTATGGAAATTTGAAGGCCCAAAACGTAATGGTTCTTAAAAAGTTATATCTAAAGATTGCTGGCTTCACTTGTATTTGATTTGGATTGTGAGCATTTGTCAAGGTGAATAAGCACCTCTAAACGTAACGTATCCATTTGTGAGACACTGCCATCCCCTGTGTTGTTGTTTGTCCGGCATATGCTAGAGTGAGTATCCCCTTTCCATATCCAAAGTGTCACAGTGTCAAGTTGGTAGTCACCCTTTATCCTAACCATTTGATTTCTAGCCCTCACCCTTCACTAGCAAATTGATTACAACTATGAAGTGAGTATGGTCTTGAAAGCCTGGTCTGAGTTACAATTAATTAAAGAAACTCTATATTTGGTTGATAGATCGCCAGTGAAATGATTGCTACTTGTTATAATTATTATTTGAATGATTTGTAGAGCATGTCTTAACCTCTAAACACTTGCAGCAGATTGATGTTAGCCTGGGTTATATTATTGATTATTTTATCATTTACAGAATATTATTATATCTGTCTGGGTGTATTGGATATTGTCCCTGATCATGCAAAGATCTATAGGGTGTATGAGTATGCACCGTGGATGGATTTGGGCTCCCTGAGTCCAATGAGACAGTTTATTTTCAGTTCCGGGTAGTTACAATGATGATTTGTCTCAGTGTACCATTCTGAATGGCCTGTCAAGGCATAGAGGTGATTTGATTGGATCACCTAGGGCGTTGTATGAGGAGGGGGTGGTCCAGCCACTTGTTTTTACCATATTACCCCCCTCCCAGAGAGCCTGGTGGGCTCAATTTGACAACACTGGCACTCTAGGAGGCATTTGCGCCATATCACAGTTCCCGAGGTAGATTAAAAATAATAAAAATGGCTACTGAAGAATTCGATTTGGGCTACTGAGGCAAGGAAATGGCATGGGATGAATTTTGATGATGAATGTGATGTCTTCCATTCCTCCAGCAGTTTCAACACTTGGATGGACCCACATCCATCTCTCCGGCATATTTTATTATTTTCTGGAGCTTTTGGAGGCTCACGATTTCCTCAGAGAGACACCATTTTGCATTTTAAAATTATATTTATTTTTATTGTGCCATGGGGACACACTAGGGGTGTTAGTTAATACCCCCTAGACCCACCATGAGCTTTATTCTTTTTTATTGAATGGGATCCCCTCTCTTAGGGTGATTTAGTCCATTGATATATTATATTATTGTATTGATCCATGTACTTTATGTTCAGCTCATCTCAGCGGTTGATTAGAACATTTTGATCTTTTAATCTTAGCCATCCATTTGAAAGGTGGTTAGGATTTTGTTATCTCTCATTCTTATTTAAAGGAGGGAGCTTCTCATTGTAAAAAGGGGGAGAGATCTAGATATTTTTGGCTCTAGGCTATTGGAATAAAAATACTTTCTTGGGCATCTTGGATCTTGGAATTGGAATGCTTGAGGTGATTGTAAATGCTTCTTCCTCTACACTGACAGACATTAATGGCCATCTTGATTTTATCTTCAACTAACATTGTTTTGCAGGAAAAGAAGACGTTTTGGAGGGGTGTGAATTGGTGGGGAGGCCTACCCTTCAAGCTTCAAGAGGACAGTTTGGGTGACAAGGAGTTGTTTTGTCTTTTGTACCAACAATTCATGTTTCTCATCTCTTTGTATGCATCTCTTTCCATTCTTGATTGATTGATTGATCTTTGTGTCCTTGACTAACAAGAATAGGAAAATCGATTTGGTTGAAAGAGGCAAAACGTTGGCAAGAAGGGCTCATCAAAGTTTGGCATTTGATCTTTGTGGGAAGTAATCCTCGTCACAAGCCTCTTCCATCTTCATCTTCCAGGTATGTTCCATGAGGTATGAAATTATTCTATCCTATCCATCTATTCTCTTAGATCTCAAAACCCTCATTGATTAAAACCCTCATTTTTCACTTTTTTTTAGATCTACTTGGATCTAGCTTGTCTTTGGGAATAATAAAAAGAACCCACCTCTATAGCATCCATGGCAATTCGGATCTATAGTTTGGTGGCTATCGGGCTTCATTTGACACATTTTCCAAGGCACTTAGCCTTCCTTGGGTGAGGTCGCAATCCTTGGTTCGGTGAGTTTTGCTAGTTCTCTCACTTGGGTAAGTGAGATCCCGCTTGATTTGCACTCCTCTCATTTGATAACCTACTCCTAGTGCTTCACTCCTTTGATTTTTGCCTTGTGGGCGCCATTCCTCATTTTGAGAATTGTGCCCCACTTGGGTCATTGAATGATGCATTTTCAAGCTTAGATCTATGGAGATCTAGCCTACCTTGTGGCATGCCACTTAAAACCCACCTTGATAATTTCCTTAACTACCCTGATCTATAATTTGGCATAATTTGGACTCCATTTGCCCCTCCATCTAAAGGCACCAGTCTCCTTGGGTCAATTCGCACTCCTTGGGGATTGTGTCATTTAAGATCCCATATGTGGGTGTGTTTAATTTACCTTGGATCAATAGATCCACATCATCAAACACCCCTTGGCACCATATCACCCCTAATTTGACGTTGTGGGACCCATTTGAATCATTTCCCTATTTTAAGGAAGTGGGCCCTACTTGTGTATTTCATGGTGTTAGATCTATCTCTGTGGTCCTCCTAGGTGGCCTAACTCATTCATTGGTTGAAACATTCCTAATATCTTAAGCCTCTTCAACCACACTTAAACTCTTGGGCTCACCTAAGCTTGCATTGGTTTCCGTAACTCAATTTACACACTCCCCTATGAACCTTTGCTTTGACTAATCTTCTTTGATTGGTTATAGGGTCTCCCCCTTGGTTGTGATCCTTCATAATCTAAAGTGAAGAGTGCCTCAGTTGACGTGACTCCCAGCTTGCATTGGGAACCGTTGCACTTCTTGGGTCACCTATTTAGTTGTCCATCTCCTCTACCGTCCCGGATGGGATACCTTTAGGGACAACTACAAGTTGTGTGACAACAGAGGGGTTTATTCTATTGTTGGCAGTAAATGGATCATGCAGGTCATAGTCATCGCCTGTAAGGCCCTACATACTAACCATACAAACACTCCTTACAACAATTCCTTCCCTACAATACCTCTGAGTATTGCATAGATGCTATATATATATATATATATATATATATATATATATAGGGCCTTCTACATACATGCATTCATGGTTTATGCATGCTCCCTTGAAAAGTATGGACTTTTGGAGAAGATGTGAGAGTTTTGCATAGGTAATGTCAAATTCTGGCAAGGGGTGAGGGAAGGGTTTTGGTAACCATTACGGTTTTCTTACCAACAAGTAAGGAAGTGCTCAAAGCCAATAACGATAATTACTATGCAAGAGGCACATTCTCCAACCCAATATAGGGGAAGGTTGTCACAAGTGAGTGTAACATCACATTGGCTTTTCACATTAATTTTTCTTTTAAAAAAAAATACGTTTTAATCATAATATATGTAGAATCACCTTAACCCCAGATCTATCAAGCATTGAGAGGGACCAAATCCCTCGAGGTGCAAACCTTTCCACAAAATTTTGCATCATCAAGAAGATTGTCACCTCAAGATATTTGATCCCACTAGGCACTTAATACATCCAAGGTTAAGATGGATCTATGCTAGTCATATGCCAATGCAACTATGATAAAATGTGTGATGTCACTAGCTAGCCCCACACCAATGATGGAGAGGTGATCAAAGTGCTAACCATAAGAACGGGGTTTCTTAGGGGTTGTTTGGATTATTACAACTCTTGTTTATTTCCCTAGTGGTACACACTCGAGTCCCAAGTACAGCTAAATTGCCAAAGACCCCTAGTGCTTGAGAAGGACTACAAGCATGCTAAAATACTTCCATGCTAACATGGTAAGTTAGTCTTTAACACTATGTTTTCAATATAACTTTCTTGACCGTACAAGACAGTCATATGTTGAATGCATTAGCATGAAGTATTCTTCATTTTCTACATCTTCATATTCAAAATTAGACAATGTTTCATTGAAATCCTATTTTGACCTTTTCCATCTTCTAACTTTATAAAAACGTTTATAGAGCACAGCGTTAATAATTTGACAAATGGGCTCTCTCCAAAGTTGATAGAAGCTTATCGTGTACTAATTGTTTCCAACATGTGACCTCTGAAATTTCTCTTGTAGATATGTATTAGGTCCACCTTAACTTTTGGGAAATTTATCTGACCACTACCATTTATTCTTTTGTTTCTCCAATGTAACATCATTCCTATTCCTAATTTCCATAAATACCTTTATATGAGTAGACTTTCTTCACTGATTCCTTGTCATAAGGTATATGTGTGCTCCACCATTCATGGAAGAAAGTTGTTCATTGTGGAAACATACTCTTCAAGTGTAAGGATTGTTTTGACCATGGGCACTTGATGAAAGTTTGTCCAAGAAACAAAAAAACAAGAGCCTCCTATGTCAATTTAACTTAGCATAGACTGGACTCGAACCCAACAAACCTGTGTTTTTGAGCAATGATGCATTGGTCTACAAAGAAGATGTCGGACATGTTGATTTTTCATGTACAGCATCGAGAGCGATTCTCTTAGGAGAATGGAGACATCTGGTCAGGGACTAGGATGTGGAACCAGTCTAGCACTGGGGGACTCAGCTTAGAGTTGACTGACCATTCTGTTGAATGGAGACATTTGGTCAGGGACCAAGATGTGGAACCAGTCCAGTACTGGGGGACTCAGCCTAGAGCTGAGTGACTATTCTGTTGAATGGAGACATCTAGTTAGGGATCAAGATGTGGAACCAGTCCAGTACTGGGGAACTCAGCCTAGAGCTGAGTGACCATTCTGTTGAATGGAGACATCTGGTCAGGGACCAAGATGTGGAACTAGTCCAGTACTGGGGGACTCATCCTAGAGTTGAGTGGCCATTCTTTGAATGGAGGCACCTGGTTAGTTACCAAGAATTTAACCTAGTCCGGGACTAGGGACTCAGCCTAGGGCTAAGGGCCATTCTCTGGGAGAATGGAGGTGCTTGGTCTGTTACCAAGTATTTGACCTTGGGTCGAATTATGCAACCTATGGCTAAGGCACCTGGTATGTTACTAGGATAACACTATAATCCCTAAACCAGGCCTAGGCATGTGTGACACTCCTCCCTCAATCTGTGCCCTTTGTGATCTCCTCCAGGGATTAGCTACCCTTGGTTAAGAGACCTTAGTACCCAATCTTGGGGCACATGGAGTGTGAGATAAAAGCAGTAGTAATTCTCTCTATTTAGGATTATGTACTTTGAGTGGGTTTGAAGGACCCTATAACCACTTGATTTGACCAAAGGGCACCTGGTAAAGGCTAAGAGGTAAAAGGTAAAAATACATAAGGACCTTTGGACCACAGGACACTTGAAGAAGGCTTAAAGGTAAAAGTCAAAAAAATATAAAATACTTGGAAAAGACTAAAGGGTAAAAGTCAAAAATACATAAGGACCCTTGGACCACCAAAGGAGTCAAAATGAAAGTACAAAAAGACCTTTAGTACCACTAAAGGAAAAAGTCTAAAAGATAAAAGAATAAAATAATATTATTTTGTTCTTTTGAAGTTTTGGTCCACTTACAGGTGATTCAAAGGATATAAAAGAATATCAATCCATTTCATTTTGTCACACACACCTGCTCATCATCTTGTAGCTGCTAAAGGAAGATTTTTCACTGATCTTGAAGAGAAGGATAATTCTTGTGGTTATGCCCTAGCATGGAGGATTCTAGCTAGGGAACCCACACTTATTACAGTTTGGTTTTCAGGTTAATTTGTTGTAGCATTATTTTTCTTCCTCTTCAAAAGTTAGGGTTTAACCCTACACCTCTTCACTTCACGGCAGCCTTCAAACTCTTCAGCAAAGAGCAGCAGCAACCCTAAGCAAGCTAGGGTTTCACTCCTTTAATGCACAGGTGAACAGCTAGTACCCTAACCTACTAGGGTACTCCTTTCAGTCATGGCTAGCAAAAACAGGTTACGGCTCCTCACAAGAAGCCCTAAACCTAATTCGGGCAAGCTACCATACGCACCGGCAGCCTCCTACACCCTCTGGGCAGCAAGAACAGACCTCTCCATCATCTGCAGAGGTCTGTGCAGAGCTCGGATAGCCTGCCCCAACATCCGGTCACTAATCTGGGCAGCCCTTAAATCAGTCTCGGGTAGTCTGATTTGGATCCAGGCAGGGTGATGTCATTCACAAGCTACCTCTGAAATTTCGAGCAGGCATAGAACCACTCCGGGCAGACTTTCAACCATTTGGGCAAGTGAAAAACAATCACAGGCAGTCACAGAGGTTCTCCAGACAGTGAGAAAGGAACCTTGGGTAGTCTGTCCAACCCTTGGGCAATCTGTTTTCACCATTTGGGGAGCTTACACTTCATTCGAACAGCCATAGAATTTCCGAGAATGTTGGTTATAGTCACAGCAGATTGTTTGGGCAGCTAAAGGAAGTAACTCGGGCAACAGTTGAAGGGATTCGTGTATTCTAGGCAACCTAGGCAGCAAATCCGGGCAGCCAAGTCTAGGCAGTGTAGCCTGGGCAGCAGTAAAAGGAATTTAGGGCAGGGAGCCCTAATTCAGTTTTTGTAAAACTTGTCTTATTGACAAGAGTTGTTGAACACTTGTACTAGGGTTTGTAATTGTTCAAGCTTAATAGTGTTTGAATGATTGACGAAACATTCATCTCATAATTCTGAGATTGAAGAACTCTAGTCATCTCATTTAAGAGATGGATTACTAATGCTTTTGGGGTTTTTGTCCTTTAAAGGTTTCCCGTGAAAAAGTCTTGTGTACAGTATCTGTGATTGTTGTTGATGTTTCTACTGCACATGTCTATTGTAATCTTACAATCTGCAAAATTTTTAAAGTTCATGCTAATGCTAAAAATTCAACATGGTATCAGAGCTTAGCATGTGAAGACCCAGTAAAAGACAAGATTACTATTGTCTTCCTAGACCTTGGGATATTTTGCAGACTTGACAATTGACTAATAGAAGAGATGGCTACCAACATTTTCAAACCAGAAGAAAAGCTTAAAGTGTCAAAGAACTACAACTCTTGGAAGGCTAGGCTCACAGCCATCCTAGAGGAAAATGACTTTGACGACTTGGTGTTTAACACCATAGAAGAACCAACATCAAATGTTGGAAGGACTGCCTTCAAGAAGAAACAAGCAAAGGCCAAAAGGATCATCTATGACTCTATCAAAGAAGCCTTGATGCCCAACATCACACCGTTGAAGACTGCCAAAGAATGCTTTGATACTTTGATGAACCTATATGAAAAGAAGGCTCCCAGTCAAAAGAGAGTCTTAAAGAAAAGGCTTCGAACACTGAAGATGAACAAGGATGAAGGAATTGGACCCTTCTTCACAAAGATTGCACAGGTAAGAGACCAACTCACTGCTATTGGTATTACCATGGAGAGACCAACTCACTCCTACTGGTATTACCATGGATGATGATGACCTTGTACAGACTGTAGTTGATGGTCTCCCAAACTCTTGGGAAACCTTTCTGGCATCAGTGAGTGGACGTGAAAATCAACCAAACTTTGATAGACTTTGGCATAATTGTTGGAAGAAGAAGGAAGAGTTGCAAGCAAGACAATTGGCACTAAGGACGGAAACCTTGCTCTTACAGCCAAGACAAAAGAAGGGAAAGAAACCACAAGGTAAGCACATTGATGTTTCAAAAGTGGAATGCTATAATTGCCACAAGTTTGGGCACTTTGCTAAGGATTGCAAGTAGCCCAAGAGGAAGTTCAAAAGGAGTTTCCAAGCTTCTACTGCAGAAGCAGAAGAAAAAGAAGAATACTCAAGCTACCAAAGATTATGAACCTAGAAGGGAATACTACCTGATCTCTGCTCTTTCTGGATCTATCACTGACAATGCTAACTCTTGGTTAGTAGATAGTGGTGCCTCCAGACATATGACAGGTAATCGTGGAGCACTCACCTACTACAGAAAGAAGAAGTTCACTACACGAGTGGAACTTGGAGATGACTCCACTTACAAGATTGAAGGAGTTGCCTCAACTTCACTTCAACTTTATTCAGGTACGGTTTTACATATTGATGATGTTTTATATGTTCTTGGATTGAAGAAAAATCTCCTCTCCGTTGTTGGCTTAGAAGACAAGGGCTACAAAGTCCTCTTCATGGACAAGAAGGTCCTACTATGGGCAAAGAATGAGAAACTAAGCTCAGTTGTATAGATTGGGGTTCGAGAAGGAGGTGTTTATAAGGCTTCCGGAAATTCCACACAAGCTTTGGCTCATCACACACTTAACCCATGTGAGCTGTGGCATCGAAGGTTTGGACACCCTCGTTATACAACGCTTCCAGGTCTGCAGAAGATGGTTACAAGTATGCCAGAGATGTCTTCCAAACAAAAAGGTATTTGCAAGGGTTGTGCTCTAGGTAAGAACACTAAGGAACCCTTCTCCAGAAGTAAGAATAGATCTAAACGTGTATTGGATTTGTTTCTCTCTGGCATTAGCGGGCCTATGTCTTCACCCTCCTTAAATGGGTGCTTGTACTATGTTCTATTCATAGATGATCACTCTCGAAAATCTTGGATCAAAGATTTCAAGGCTCTGATTGAAAATCAGACAGGAATAAAAAGAGAGCTTCCACAGGAAGTTGAAGAACTTTCTTCTGAGATCCCAGACTCAGAAGTTCAGAGGGAGGAAGAAGAATTTGTTACTCAAATTCTAGATGTGCCCGAAGTACCTGAAAGTTCGCCAGAAGAACTACTTGAGGCCCCTCCTTCCAAAAGGAGGCTTGCTAGGTACCTAGAAACGGTACAAGAAGCTAAGAAGCATAAAGCTTCTCCCGAGACTTTCAGAGAAAGTATAAGACTACAGAAGTATTCAGGCCTTATGAGTCAGCTTATCAATGTTGAATCTCACATAAAAAGAAGCAGCAAGCCAACAGGTTGTTTACAACCTTATCTTGATCCTAGTCTTGTATGTGGATGACTTGTTCCTTACTGGAGAGGAACAGCTGATAGCTCAGTGTCAGAGGGAGCTCACCTCTGAATTTGACAGAAAGGATCTTAGCTTTGAGGTCTAGCAGAATCCAGGCAAGATCTTCCTAACACAAGGGAAGTATGTTGTTGATATTGTACAGAGATTTGAGATGCAGGACTGTAGGTCCATGAGTGTGCCTATGACTACCAACTTGAAGAAGTTGCGAGACTCAGCTACTAGTTCACAGGATATGGACACTACTCTGTATCAACGGCTCTTTGGATCCCTGATGTATCTCATACACACGAGAGCAGATACATGTTACTCATATTGGGTTGGCAGTGCAGTAGATCGGAAAAGTACCTCTGGTTATTGCTTCAGTATGAGATCTGCAATGATCTCTTGGTCCAGTAGGAAACAGGGCTCCATAGATCAGAGTACAGCAGAAACAGAATATATCGCTACAAGTGATGTGTGCAAGAAAGCAGTTTGGCTTAGGAAACTACTACCTGATCTGTTCGGTGGAAAGCTTGACTCAACGATTATCCATTGTCATAATCAGAGTTGCATTAAGCTTGCAGAAAATCCAGTGTTTCATGATAAATCGTAGCACATTGAAATGAAGTACCATTTCATCAAAAACCTAGTTCAGAGAGTCACTTTGAAGTTGCAGTACATTCATACATATAAACAGATTGCAGATATCCTGGCCAAGCCTCTGTCAACAACGAAGTTCGTATACTTCTGTGACAAGATTGGCATGGTGGAGAATACCTCTCTCGCTAAGAGGGAGTGTTGATTTTTCTTGTGCAGCATCGAGAGCCATTCTCTTAGGAAAATGGAGAAATTTGGTCAAGGACTAGGATGTGGAACCAGTTTAGCTCTGGGGGACTCATCCAAGAGCTGAGTGACCATTCTGTTGAATGGAGACATCTGGTGAGGGACCAAGATGTGGAACCAGTCCAGTAGAGGGGGACTCATCCTAGATTTGAGTGACCATTCTGTTGAATGGAGACATTTGGTCAGGGACCAATATGTGGAACCACTCCAGTACTGGGGAACTCAGCCTAGAGCTGAGTGACCATTCTATTGAAAGGAGACATCTGGTCAAGGACAAAGATGTGGAACCAGTCCAGTACTGGGGGACTCAGCCTAGAGCTAAGTGGCCATTCTTTGAACAGAGGCACCTGGTCAGTTACCAGGAATTTAACCTAGTCCGGGACTAAGGACTCAGCCCAGGGTTGAGGGCCATTCTCCGGGAGAATGGAGACGCTTGGTCTATTACCAAGTATTTGACCTTGGGTCAAATTATGCAGCCTATTGCTGAGGCACCTAGTCTGTTACCAGGATAACACTATAAGCCCTAGACCGGGTCTAGGCATGTGTGACACTCGTCCCTCGATCTGTGGGATCTATGATCTTTTCCAGGGATTAGCTACCACTGGTTAAGACACCTTAGTACCCAATCTTGGTGGCACATGGAGTGTGAGATAAAAGTAATAATAATTCTCTATTTATGATGATGTACTGTGAGTGGGTTTGAAGGACCCTATGACCACTTGATTTGACCACAGGGCACTTGGTAAAGGCTAAGAGGTAAAAGGTAAAATTACATAAGGACCTTTGGACCACAGGACACTTGAAGAAGGCTTAAAGGTAAAAGTAAAAAAAACATAAAGTACTTGGAAAAGACTAAAGGGTAAAAGTCAAAAATACATAAGGACCCTTGGACCACCAAGGAGTCAAAGTGAAAGTACAAAAAGACCTTTAGTACCACTAAAGGAAAAAGTCAAAAAGATAAAAGAATAAAATAATATTATTTTGTTCTTTTGAAGTTTTGGTCCACTTACAGGTGATTCAAAGGATATAAAAGAAGATCAATCCATTTCATTTTGTCACACACACTTGCTCATCATCTTGCAGCTGCTAAAGGAAGATTTTTCACTGATCTTGAAGAGAAGGATAATTCTTGTGGTTATGCCCTAGCATGGAGGATTCTAGCTAGGGCACCCACACTTATTACAGTAAGGTTTTCACGTTAATCTCTTGCACCATTATTTTTCTTCCTCTTCACAAGTTAGGGTTTAACCCTACACCTCTTCACCTCACGGCAACCTTCAGACTCTTCAGCAAAGAACATTAGCAACCCTAAGCAAGCTAGGGTTTCACTCCTTTAATGCACAAGTGAACAGGTAGTACCCTAACCTACTAAGGTACTCCTTTCAGTCACGGCTAGCAGAAACAGGTTATGAATCCTCACAAGAAGCCCTAAACCTAACTCGAGCAAGCTGCCATACACGGGCAGCCTCCTACACCCTTCGGGCAGCAAGAACAGACCTCTACATCATCCGCAGAGGTCTATGCAGAGCTTGGATAGCCTGCCCCAGCATCCGATCACTAATCTGGGCAGCCCTCAAATCAGTCTCAAGCAGCCTGATTTGGATCCGGTCGGGGTGATGTCATTCACAGGCTGCCTCTAAAATTCCAGGCAGGCATAGAACCACTTTTAGCAGACTTTCAACCATTCGGGCAAGTGAAAAACAATCACGGGCAGTCACAGAAGTTCTCCGGGCAGTGATAAAAGAACCTTGGGTAGTCTGTTCAACGCTCGGGCAGTTTGTTTTCACCATTTGGGTAGCTTGCACTTCATTCGGGCAGCCATAGAATTTTCGAGCAGGTTGGTTACAGTCAAAGCAGATTGTTTGGGTAGCTGAAGGAAGTAACTCGAGTAGCAATCGAAGGGATTCGTGTAATCTGGGAAGTCTAGGCAGCAGATCCAGGCAGCCAAGCCTGGGCAGCAGATCCGGGTAGCCAAGCCTGGGAAGCAGATCCGGGTAGCCAAGCCTAGGCAGCAGATCCGTGCAGCCAAGTCTAGGCAGTAGATTTGGGCAACAATAAAAGGAATTTCAGGCAGGGAGCCCTAATTCTATTTTTGTAAAACTTGTCTTATTGATAAAAGTTGTTTAACACTTGTACTAGGGTTTGTAATTGTTCAAGCTTAATAGTGTTTGAATTATTGAAGAAACATTCATCTCAGAATTCTAAGATTGAAGAACTCTAGTCATCTCATTTAAGAGATGGATTACTAATGCTTTTGGGGGTTTTGTCCTTTTAAGGTTTCCCCGTGAAAAACTCGTGTACAGTATGTGTGATGTTGTTGAGGTTTCTACTACACTTGTCTATTGTTATCTTACAGTCTGCAAAATTTTTGAAGAGTTCATGCTAATGCTAAAAATTCAACAGGACAAGGACTACTTGTTTGAGATTGCAGGAGAGGTGGAATTTGTTGTAGGCCCTGTTGAAATGAAACTCAAGAATAAGATTTCCCTATATCGTTGAAACTAGTTGGTATGTTAGAATTTGCACTTGAATAGTAGTTATATTAGATCTTTAAACAATTCTACTATATCACAATAATTAGCAATAGGATCACTGAAAGAAAGACAAGAACAACATAAAATAGACACAAAAGTTTCTCCTCTAGGAAACCCTCAAAGTGAAGAAAACCCAGCAACTTAGTCTATATAGATTTGTCGGCAGTACAATGTCAATCTAGTATAATGAAGAGCTAAAGCTCTTTCACACAAATATCTCGAGAATAGATAAGATAAGAAACCCCAAGAATAAGATATCTTCAATGCAGCTACTCTTCTCCCAAGCGAACTTGTTCCTCTCTCTCTCTCTCTAGTGAACCTGCTTGAGTAAGTGATGTGTTCCAAATGAAAAGTGCGCCCTCTATTTGTACTTGTCATGTATGTGACTTTTTCCTTATGGGGCTGACTTCTCAACTTAACTGGGCTAACTTCACAAAGGGGACATTAAATAACGTTTACTTGATGTCACTAATAGATTCTTTTGAGCCGACACACAAGAGGGGTTTACATTTATTCTTTTAGGGTTCTTTACATGATCAAATACAATATGAATATCTTCCAAAGGAAAAACAACAACAGTACAATAAGAATATCTTCCGAAGTTACACTCTTCAACACTCCCTCTTAACAAGGAAGGTATTCTTCTCATACGATCATCATCACTACTGTTGCAAGTAGGGTCATGCTCTCCAGTCATTGCAAGTATGGTCACTCTCTCCAGCCCCCGCAAGTATGGTCACTCTCTCCAATCCTCATAAGTTGGTCACGCTTTCCAGTTCACTAGATACATAGCTCGACTATATACGCAACTCGACTGGATACGCATACTCAACTGGATACGCATACCAATGTTATCAAAATTGGACCGGTCATCGAACCGGCAGAGCCCAAAATGTGAACCGGACTGGAACCAAAAAAAAAACAAGAAAAAAAATGGTAGACTAAAAAACACAAAATATTTATATTTTGTTAAAAAACATATATATTCATGTGAATACATATGAATCCAAACTATTAATACACAAATATGCAAAGTTTCTCATATATATAGCAAGTATAGGTGCAAATGACCAAAATAGCACTGAGTGCAATACATCACTAGAGTTCTTAACCAAGATACATCAACAAAGTTTGCTCTAAATGGCCCCTACAATCCTAAAAATAAGCATAGTACTACTAGTAATGACGGTTTAGGTCTTTAGGTTTAGAGTTTTTTTTAAATTGATATTTGTGGGCCCCTTAGCGGTTGTTGTACAACACAGTATGAACAGGCCGGTTCTGTACGAAACTGGTCAAAACCGGCCGCTTCGGTGGTTTTGGCCCGGTTTCATACAAAACCGACCAGTTTGGTGGTTTTGGCCTGGTTTCGTACAGAACCAGTCAGTTCGGTGGTTTTGCCTCGGTTCTGTACAGAACCGGTCAGTTCGGTGGTTTTGCCCTGGTTCTGTACAAAACTGGTTGGCTCTTGGGCAGTTTGAGTCAAAAACTCGGTCCATACGGTTTAGGCACCGGACCAGACTGAGAAACCCTCTAAATCGATCGGACCGACCGATTTTCCCTGAACTGGACCGGTTCTGATAACACTAACGCATACTGAACACTGCAAGCTGAACACGCTGCAATAAAATTTGCCTCGGCTATACTAAGTGCCACACTAGTCTGCTTTCTGCTAAACCAGGAAACCATGCCAGATCCCAAACTTAAGCAATATCCTGAAGTGCTCTTCCTGTCTGTGACACTACCAGCCCAATTTGAATCGACATAGCCTTGTAGGTTAATCCTCTAATCTAATTCATCCCTGAGCCCATACTCAAGTGTACCCTTCAAGTACCTCATCACATGCTTTGTCGCAATCAAGTGAACACATCTTGACTCAACCATGTACTGACTCAAAGTCTTCACCGCAAAAGCATATATTGTTGTTGAAAATGTAACTTCAGAAGATATTCTTATATATTTATTGTATTATTATTGTACCTCCTTTCAGAGATGTTTTTCCTCTGTTCGGAGATGTCATTGATGTACTTGGTCATGTAATAATATCGAGGTAAAACCTTCGTTGTAAGTTGAGGCAATAGTCACCAAAAGAATTATTGTAAAGTGTATTTTTAAGTCTCCCAAGAGGAAGTCAACCTAGTTAGGTTAGGAAGTCAGTCTAGTTGGGATTTTAGGTCACCCACTTAAAGAGTATAAATAGAGAGGTGCCCTCTCTCATTTGGACATAGAACAAGCTCAAACAAGTTTGCTCCAAGGAGAAGAAAGACAAGTTCATTAAGGTAGAAGAAAAGAAGAAGCTACGAAGGATATCTTATCTCTTGGTTTGACATTGTACCTAGTGACAAATCTATACAGAAGAAGTTGTTGGGTTTTTCTCGAGAGAGGGTGTTCCCAGACTAGAATCTTTGTGTCTCTTTTATGATGTGCTTGTCTATCTTTCAGTGATCATATTGCATTAGATTAAAGATCTAACATATTTGAATTAACGTGCAAACACTAACATGGTATCAAAGCCATCCTGAAAGAAGGCACTGTGCAACTGCAAAAATAGGGCTTCCAAGTTCTAGCACTTTTCTCCACAAATTGTCCAAAAAAGAAGGCCAAGTCAACTCACCTCAAGGAGGCGCATCTTTTGGTGGAAGCAGATTCGAGTTTGAAGAAGTTTCATTTTTTGACCTAATTACTACTACGGAAAGAAACTAGGGAAGAACGTGAAGAAATAAAGGTCTACCCGAGATTCAAAAAAAGCATGAAGGCATTTGTGAAGGATGTGCGCAAGGGAAGAATGTGAAGAAACCATTTTCAAGTAGTGAAAGCAAAGCAAAGGAAATCTTCGAGATAATACGCTCAGATGTATATGGCCCCATGTCATCCAACTCACTACGCGGGTATGCATACTATGTTTATTTTATAGATGATTATTCTCGTAAAACATGGATTTACTTTTTGAAAAGCAAAGATGGAGTATTCAGTAAGTTCAAGGAATTCAAAGCCTTGGTAGAAAATCATACAGAAAAGAAGATCAAAACTTTGAGATCAGACAATGGTGGTGAGTTGACTTCAAAAAGTTTCAAAGTCCTACGTAGAGAATCTAGGATGAAGAGGAAGATGAGCACACCCTACAATCCTAAACAAAATGGCATTGCAGAAAAAAAGAACAATGGATGCAACAAAGGCAATGCTTCATGACCAAGACCTCCCAATGAAGTTATGGGCGAAAGCAGCAAGAAATGTTGTATATGTACAAAACAGAACATCCCATTGTATCTTTGAAAACAAAACTCCAGAAGAAGCATTCTCAGAAAAACCAAAAGTCAACCATCTCAGAATATTTGGCTGCCCTGTGTACATACATGTTCCCAAAGAAAACGGAGCAATACTCGATCCTTCAGAGAAGAAGGGTATATTTGTTGGATACAGTGACACATCAAAAGCATATAAAATATACTTTTTGGGATTCAAGAAGATCAAGACCAGCAGAGACATTACTTTGGATGAAGCCTCAACCTACAACAGATCAAGACAAACCCACACCGAAGAAACTGAAGAACCTGAAGTTCCCAAAGCCAGAGATACAGTTATGGAAGAGATGATCCAAGAAGACCATGACATGACAGAACGACAGACTTGTAGATCCACCTCATAAGAAGAACTCTTACAAGAGAAGACCAGCATGGGCACGTGAAGCTATCCAAGATGCAGAGAGATATGGTGCTCCAAATGGAACTTCCAGAGAAAGCAAGAGACCAAGACCATACTCGAGCTACGTAGCACTATTGTGTGACATCATTAATGAAGAACCTTCTAGCTATGAGGAAGCAGCAAAAAAGAAAGCATGGAAGGATGCCATGATTGAAGAATATCAGCCAATCATGAAGAATGATGTCTGGGAGGTAGTCCCAATACCAGAAGGAAAGTCCGTAGTGTTTTCAAAATGGATCTACAAGATCAAGCATGCTGCAGACGAAAGCATTAAAAAATACAAGGCAAGATTTGTGGCACGTGGTTTCCCCCAGAAAGAAGGCATAGATTATGAGGAGACATTTGCTCCTGTAGCAAGATACACTTCCATCAAATCTGTACTTGCCTTAGCTACAGTAATGAAATGGAAGATACACCAGATGTACGTCAAGACAGCTTTCCTAAATGGTGTAGTTGAAGAGGAAGTGTACGTGGAGCAATCATTGGGATTTGAGACACATGACGGACAGACTCATGTGTGCAAGTTAAAGAAGGCCTTGTATGGTTTGAAGCAGACACCCAGGACGTGGTATGGCAGGATGAACAATTTTCTGATGAGCTTAGGCTTTACCAAGAGTAAAGCAGATTCCAACCTCTACTTCAAAGTTGAGGGTGGAAAACCAGTGATACTACTACTATACAATGTACATACATGACCTATTCTCAACAAGTGAGGATATACTCATTGCAAAAACAAAGAAAAAGCTTGTCGCAAAGTTTGAGATGAAGGACCTGGGGATGATGCACTACTTCTTAGGTCTTGAAGTGTGGCAGAATCCAGATGGGATATTCCTTAGTCAAGGAAAGTATGCAGTAGAGATTATGAAGAGGTTTAGAATAATGGACTGTAAAGCCATTGCCACACCCATGGCATCAAACTTGACGTTGTTGTGTGATGCTTCTTCAAGGAGAATTGATTCCACGATGTATAGACAGTTGATTAGTTCGTTGATGTACTTGACGAACACAAGGCCAGACATATGCTTTGCTTTGGACACATTGAGCCAGTTTCTGATAGATCTGAGACATGTTCACCTGGTTGCTGCAAAGCATGTATTGAGGTACTTGAAGGGCACAATTGAGTATGGGATCAAGTATGTGATGGATCAGAAAATTAACCCGCATGGTTATGTTGATTCAGATTGGGCAGGCAGTGCCACAAATAGGAAGAGCACTTCAGGATACCTCTTCAGTTTGTAATCCGGTATGATCTCTTGGTTTAGCAGGAAGCAGTCGAGCGTGGCACTATGTACAGCCGAAGCAGAGTATATTGCACCTTATTCAGCTAGTTGTGAGGCAGTATGGCTTTGAAAACTACTGTTATATTTGTTTGATCTCGAGTTAGAGGTGACTTGTATCTTCTGTGACAACCAGAGTTGTGTGAAGTTGTCCGAGAATCCAGTATTCCATGACAAGTCGAAGCATATTGAGATCAAGTATCACTATATACGGGATATGGTGCAGAGAGGAGCAGTGAAGCTCCAGTATGTGGTGACAGACGAGCAAACAGTCGATGTGTTGACCAAGCCGCTAGCAAGAGTGAAGTTCGAGTACTTCATGGAGAAGCTTGGAGTTATTGAGATCGATGTTCCTCGAAAGAGGGAGTGATGAGGCATGTTCGAAAGACGCAGGTGCATCTACGTTGCTCTCTACATGTCAGGAAGACGCAAGAGGTCTGGGATGCTCTCCACTGGGCAAAAAATGCAGATGCTCCTAAGTTGCTCTCCACATGTTACTAAGACGCAAGTGGTCCAAGGGTCGTAATACATCTGGGCTACTCTCCATTGGATGGACGACGCAGATGTTCCTAGGCTAATCTCCATTGGGTGGAAGACGCAGGTCGATCGAGAGAGAGACGTAATACATCTGGGCTGCTCTCCACTGGGTGGAAGACGCAGATGTTCTTGGGTTAATCTCCACTGGGTGGATGACGTCAGTTGCCTGAAGGACATAGTGAATGCACCTGGGCTGCTCTCCACATGGTGTAAGATGTGTATGCTCCTAGGCTACTCTCCAAGGGGTGGAAGACGCGAGTTGTCTAAGGGACGTAATATAGGCATACGGGCTACGCTCCACATGAGATGATGAGATAATTTGGATACGACGAGATGGCATTGGAGACGTAAGTGATTGCTCTCACAATGCAATATGTGGTCCTGGGTTGTACCTACTTGATGGCTTGCTTGTAGAGATGATAAAGTCCTAGATGGGATCTAGGCCTACATCCAGCATGAAAAAGGGTTGGCTCTATAGAACTTCTTATGATGTATAAATTCAAGAAATGTCACTAGTTAATGGTCGACGAGATGAGAGTTGCCGCAGCAGTGATGATATCTAGCAATGATGATGATGTCCAGAGATTGTGTCCATTCGGGGTGATGATCGTGTAAGAAGAATACCTTCCTTGTTAAGAGGGAGTGTTGTTGAAAATGTAACTTCGGAAGATATTCTTCTATATTTATTGTATTATTATTGTACCTCCTTTCAGAGATGTTTTCCCTCCATTCAGAGATGTCATTGATGTACTTGGTCACGTAATAATATCGAGGTAAAAACTCTATTGTAAGTCGAGGCAATAGTCCCCAAAGGAATTATTGTAAAATGTATTTTTGAGTCTCTCGAGAGGAAGTCGGCCCAGTTAGGTTAGGAAGTCAGCCCTATTGGGGTTTTAGGTCAACCACTTGAAGAGTATAAATAGAGAGGCGCCCTCTCTCATTTGGACATAGAACAAACTCAAACAAGTTCGCTCCAAGGAGAAGAAAGACAAGTACATTAGGGTAGAAGAGAAGAAGAAGTTGCGAAGGATATCTTATCTCTTGGTTTTCTATCTTGGTTTGACATTGTACTTAGTGACGAATCTATGCAGAAGAACTTGTTGGGTTTTTCCCGAGAGAGGGTTTTCCTAGGATAAAATCTTTGTCTCTTTTATGTTGTGCTTGTTTATCTTTCAGTGATCCTATTGCATTAGATTAAGGATCTAACATATTAGAATTAAAGTGCAAACACTAACATATATTTGGTCTAGTGTTCGTCCAACGTCAAGTAATCAGCGAACCAATCATCTGTCTGTATAATAGGGGCATCCACTGTCTCTGAAGAGGTATCACACAACAACTTCAATTAGATGCCATCGGTGTAGCCACAGCCTTACAATCCAACATCCTAAATCTCTTCAGGATTTCCACAACATATTTTCCTTGGCTAAGGAAAATCTCATCTGGATTCTACCACACCTCTAATCCCAAGAATCATGCCAAGATTCTCAAACTCCGAGATCTACTTCGTCTCGGTGAGGGGAGATATCAGATATCACTCTAAGCATGTCCTTGAGATACCGAGGCAAGCGACCCTTGCTATGTATAGAGGCTAAGTAGTAATGTCTCGCAATTTGTTTCAACAATCTATGCTATAATAACTCCCTCTGAAGTGGAGCTTTCCTACTCCCTCTGTAATTGAGCTCTATCCTCCCTCTGCGCCTTAACATCTTGTATTATTTGCATCGAGACATTTTGCACTAAAGTGACCAATAGCCTTCTTTGGTGTTGATCTTCTATGTATCCACCTATGTCATCTCCCATCAAATGGATCTACAGGATACCAAGATCCTCCATCTCGAACTCTGTTGCAGGCTTCTCATCCTCTGTAAGCAACCATCTTCAACCTTGTAGCTTGAAATCTACATCACTCTAGGTGATCCTCAACCTCATCATGTAATTGTATGTCTTGGCGTACTATGCCCTGGGTGCCTTTTGAGCCCATACAAAGCCTTCTTCAATCTGCACACATGCGTCTGCCTGTCTGGTGTCTCAAATCCCAGTGGCTGCTCCATGTACACTTCTTCTTCTACTACACCATTCAGAAAAGTTGTCTTCACATCCATCTAGTGTACCTTCCACTTCATCACTGCAGCTGTCGCAAGTATATCTCTAATCAAAGTGTATCTCTTCGTAGTTAATTAATTCTTTTTGGGAGAAGCCACAAGCCACAAATCTTGCCTTGTACTTTTGTAGTATGCTTGAATTTGTAAATCTTCTTAAAGGTTACTTCTGAATAGTCATCACTTGTTCTTCAGAACAAGTCTCATCATCCTTCTCTTGTAGGTCATAGCTAACGATCTTTCCTACAAGTCACATTCAATCATTTGATTAGTAACATTTCATAAACATATTGACATTTTGATGACAATGCATAAATCACACAGTTATGCAACCATTTTAGCCGATGCTTTAGCACAACACTCATCCATATCTCGTATAAACACGGTAACTTTCTATATGCCTTCCATATCTACCAGAATATAATATTAAGAGTGTGCACTGCTCTCAACATGTCAACAAAGAGGTTTCATTCTACACAAGCAACATGAGAAGCATTCTATACTTCCATGCTCGGAAGTTCTCAACTCCTTCAAGCTTCTCCTCAAGCTTTGTGTTGCTTGACATCTTGACAATCTTGATAATATGAGAATCTCAAACGGAAATAAAGATTATAGAACTTATTACCAATTGAGATGCTCAAGTCAAGTGCTAGCTTCAAGGTCCTTCTGAAATCTGCTAACCTAGGGTTTGTTAGAGAAACCCTAATTTTTCAACTTGTGAATCTTGAAATTCTAGTTGAGCAAAGATATTCTTCTTCCATATTTGTGGACAGAACTACCAAAAATATGATGCCTTGCTTTTTCGAGCAGCAGAGATAAGGTCAAAAATGAAAATCCTCGGATCTAAATTCTGCCTCCACAAAAGATGCACCCCCTAAGGCGAGTTGGAGAATGCTTTGGTCGAATCCAGTTGGTGGACTGAAAGTCTTAAAACATGGAGCCCTAGTTCTTGACCCTGAAAGTTTTATAGGTCAAAACTGCAACTCCACAAAACTGAAATTTTCCTCCACAAAAAGATGCGTCGTCCTAAGGCGAGTTCAATGATGCAAAGGTCGAGCTTGATCTGTGGATGGAAATGCTAGAAAAATGGAGCCCTAATCTTTGACAATTGCAATGAATTCTTTCAGCACGACTCTGATACCATGCTAGAATTTGCACTTGAATAGTAGTTATATTAGATCTTTAAACAATTATACTATATCACAAAAATGAGCAATAGGATCACTGAAAGAAAGACAAACACAGCATAAAAGAGACAAAAATTTTCTCCTCTGGGAAACCCTTAAAGGGAAGAAAACCCGACAACTTCTTCAGTATAGATTCATTAGCAAGTGCAATGTCAATCTAGTACAATGAACAGCTAAAGCTCTTTCACACAAATATCCCGAGAATAGATAAGATATGAAACCCCAAGAATAAGAAGTCTTCAATGCAGCTACTCCTCTCCCAAGCGAACTTGTTCTTCTCTCTCTCTCTCTAGCGAGCTTGCTTAAGTGAGTAATGTATTCCAAATGAGAAGTGCGCCCCTCTATTTATACTTGTCCTGTAGATTACCTTTTTCCTCTGGGCTGACTTCACAAAGGGGACATTAAATAACATTTATTTAATGTCACTTCTAGATTCTGAGCCGACATACAAGACGGGTTTACATGTATTCTTTTAGGGTTCTTTACATGATCAAATACAATATGAATATCTTCCAAAGGAAGTGCAACAATAATACAATAAGAATATCTTCCGAAGTTACATTCTTCAACATGATACACATTTAGTATTTTTCCCTTTGAATTGCTTTGTTGATTGGAGTTAATAAGAGGTGAAATATTTTCTGTTGTTGTTGTTGTTTCATCATATTTTCAACCCTAAGGTTGAAATTCACGGGATTAAGATCCAAGAAACCTCTAAAAGACTAAGAAATTTCTTATAGCATAAGAAACCTCAATTCACGAAATTTCTTGTTGGAAATGCTAGGCTCCAACCAAAGAAAAATGTTTATTACAAGACTATTATTATAAAAAATGGACTCTAACACCCAGAAGGGAACCATCCACTAGAGGTTGGATGCTCAGCAGGGCTTGCAAGTTGCAAGGGCCATAGTAGCAAGATTTGGCTGTATTGGCCTTTGTTGTACGGAAATCCTGCAGTAGTACGAAATTCAGCCAAATTTTTGTACTGTGCAGATATGGAATGGTCAGCTTACTTTTAATTGTTTTTTATGATATACTTTATATACTTGATACCAGTCCATTCATAAACCCCCAAAAAATAGCCCAGAAACTCAAAAATATTTATATTAAAAAAGAAATGTAATAACTAAAGACACCTATAAATATGAACTAAGTCATCAAATTTTCAAGAAAATAATTATTCTTTTTATTCATTGGACATACCTGGGATTCATAGTCATATTCAAATCTTGCTGCTATGGCAAGGACTTCTTCTGAAAACAATCATGAAAATGAACTTCCTAGCAAAGTGCTTGCACACTAACGTTCATGATCACCAAAATAGTTGTCGTCTTGCCCCTACTCCACATCATTCAGCTCTAATCTCCTGCAGGTGCATAACCTTCTGCTTTCATCTGCTGAGACAACTTTTCCAACTTTTCATAAATCTGTTGCATTTGTGGGTGTGATCTATCTCCTACAAAGAAAGCATGCACCTGTTTATTTACCTCAATCCAACTACATCCAGGTTCCTTTCTTACCCCTCCATCTTTCATCATTTTCCTTACTTTTTCAATGCCATCCCACTGTCCTGCTGCAGCATAGATGTTTGATAGAGCCACATACGGTGTGGCTTTTTGGATATCCAATTCAATGAGGCGTTTTGCAACAAATTCCCCTAGCTTTATATTCTTATGGACTCTACATGCAGCAATCAAAGAACTCCACACAATATAATCAGGTTTTATTGGCATTCTATTGATAAAATTGTGTGCCTTATCCAGGTGCCCAGCTCGGCCGAAAAGGTCAACCATGCAAGCATAGTGCTCCATTGTGGGTGTAATCTGATGATAGTGACTCATGCAATTAAAGTATTGCAGGCCTTCATCCACTAGGCCTGAATGGCAGCACGCAGACAGAACACCAACAAAGGTAACATGATCTGGTGTCGTTCCATAGTGTTTCATTTGTTCGAACAGCCTTAGGGCTTCCTTACCAAAGCCATGCACACCATAGCCTGCAATCATTGCATTCCATGACGCCACATCTTTGTGACCCATTTTGTCAAACATGTTGCGGGCAACTTCTATGCTCCCACATTTCGCATATAGGTTTACAAGGGCATTAGTCACAAACAAATCAGATTGAAATCCACTCTTGATTACTTCTTCATGGATCTCCAAGCCCTGTTCCAATGCTACCAGATCGGCACATGCTGCAATAACACTAGCAAGAGTCATTGAGTTTGGCTTCAAGCCGTGCCTTTGCATTTCTCGGAAAAGCTTCAGGGCTTCTTCATTTCGGCCATTATGTACATATCCTGCAATCATTGCATTCCATGATTCCACATTTCGTAGAGGCATTTCTTGAAAGAGCTTCAGAGCCTCATCAACACGCCCATCCTGTGCATATCCTGTAATCATTGCAGTCCAAGAGACTAAATTCCTCTCAGGCATCTTCTCAAACAGTTTGTAAGCTTCATCAACACGTCCATTCTGAGCATAACCCGAAATCATTGATGTCCAAGATACCACATTCCTTTCAGGCATTTCATCAAAGAGTTTGGCAGCCTCGTCAACCATGCAATTCTGTGCATATCCCACAATCATTGATGTCCAGGAGACCACATTTCGTTCAGGCATTTTGTCAAACAGTTCCAGAGCCTCATTAACATACCCCTTCTGTGCATATCCTGCAATCATAGCATTCCATGTGACAACATCTCGTCTAAGCAATTTGTCAAACACATAACGTGCAGTGTTGATCTTCCCATATTTTGCATACATGTAAAGAAGGGCATTTCCCACAAAAACTTCAGAGTGAAACCCACTTCTGATTATTTCTTCATGAACCTCAGCCACTGCTTCCAAGTGAGTACATGCTGGGAGAAGGCTCGATAGAGTGAATTGATTGGGAAGAATACCTGTTCCTTGCATTTGATTGAAAAGTGCCAACGCTTCTTTGCCATGGCCAGCCCTAGAGTAAGCTGCAATCATGATACTCCACGATACCACATTTCGCTCAGGCATTTGCTCCAGAAACATGTGACCATCGATTAAATTCCCGCACTTGGCATACACGGTTACGAGTTTATTGGGCAGAGCTATGTCAGTGTAATTAAATTTGAAAGCACTTTGGATGATGTGAGCATGTACCAGCTTGGCCTCCGGCAGAGCTCTGTTAATGAGACAGCCCTGCAAGAGAGAATGATAAGCAGAGCAATCTATGTGTTCGTCCATCCAATGCAAAATGCACATGGCTTCTTTCAATTGCCTTTGTTTACAGGCCATCTCACATCGTTCTTCACTCAGGTTAGCGTTCTTAGCCACCACAAGGGCTTTCGGTTTCGCCGGGTGACTTACTACCTGGTGAAAGTTCAAAGGTTAAATAACTACAGGATGAATAAACTCCAGAAGACAAGAAGACAACGAAGAAGGGAGATCATACACGAGCGCGTCTGTTTTGACCACCAGGTTTATGGTTTTTTTTTACACTAAAAAGCAACTTTATATTATAAAACAAAGTTCAAAGTTGTATCAACTAATTACATTTACATTTTTTCGAAGAATAGAGTTCTTCTCATAATTCAAAATAAATTACCACAAGATTTTAAATCTATTCTCCTCTCAACACTACTTTTATTCTCCTCTCAACACTACTTTGACATTTTTATAGGTTATGTAATCACTTCCACCACAAAAAGTAAAAAGCATATCATAACAACTACAGCAAAACAAGAAATATGACACAAAAAAAACAAGCTAGATGTCACCTTAAAAAACAAGTTATTAGTAAACAAAGTTTACTAGATGAACAACTCCTAAATCAAAAGAACCTCAATATGCTTGAGTATAGGCATTTTATCTCTGAGCTCTTCAAAAGAAATATTTCCATCCATTTCATCAATACCTTTCTTTGAAAGTCTATCTGCTTCATCGTTTAATTCTCTATATATATGCTAAAAAGTAATGTGTGAGAACCCAGATATCAACTTTCTGACCTTTTCCGCCCAATTTTCCAATAATAAAGAGTGAAGTGTAATTACCCCTCTAGCCCAATCTATAATAGCTTTTGAATTGCCAACAATCAGAATAGAGGCAAGTCCCATTCTCCTAACAAACCAAAGAAGTCCCCATAAGGCAACCAACTCCACTCTTGTATTAGTTCCCTTTCCAACCCCCATCCATAAATTTACCACATAATTTAAACTAACTTTGACAACCATGCCAGCACCACACATTCCTCTTTGTTTGTCTCCATCAAAAAAACCACTAGGTATATCATATTAAGAGTTGGGATAGTAATGGATTGAGCATGAGGTGAATAATCACATATAAGAGTTTCGCGCTCCAAGAAGATTTGAATTCTTCTTTTGGTTTTCTTGATTTGTGAAGAGCCTTCGGCTCTGGTTTTTCCTTGGGAGACCCTTTTTCCTGTGTTCTAATCTGGAGGACCCATTCCTGAGAGGATAGGCTACTGCATCAGGTACCAACTTGGTTCCTTCTCCTCTGGTATGGTGTTGCCTAGAGGTTTCTACTCTGCGTTTTGTTCTTTGTGATTTTTTCAGGAGTGGCCAAGATCAAGAGACTGGTGTTTGGATAAAGTGCTGAGGATCTGAAGTTATGAGAAGGGGTTCTCTTCTATTGGATAGCTCCAAGAAGGAAGAACATTTCTCAGCCCCATGATCTTGGATTTGAACCTGCGCATTGGTTGCTCTTTGGATTGCTGAGCTATCCTGTTTGGCTATCAAGAAAGTCCTTGATTTATTTGCTCCAAGATCATTTTTCCGGTGTAGTTTCCAAGTTGCAGGTCGCTTCTTGGCAGTTGGTTGGCTTCTCGGATGAGTTGAATTTGTCCATCTTCAACGAATTCGCTCCGCTGTCTCGAAAGAAGTTCAGAGTTTATTCGCCGACTAATTTTGCTGACATTCTTTGCACTTCTATTTCATTTTTTGGAAATCTTGTTCCCTTCACTTCGCAGTTTCGGAAGGATTTTCTTCTCACCGAGCCGCAGTATCGGAAGGCCTTTGGAGTTAGGTCCTCTGCTCGCCGATGCCGAGGGATCGCTTCCCTTGAGCTTTTTGAAGCCGTTGTTTCGGATTCTTCAACGGATTCGCTCCGTCGTCTCGAAAGAAGTCCAGAGTTTGTTCGTCGACTAATTTTGCCAACATTCTTTGCACTACTATTTCATTTTTTGGAAATCTTGTTCACTTCCCTCCGCAGTTTCGGAAGGATTTTCTTCTTGCCGAGCTGCAGTATCGGAAGGCCTTTGGAGTTAGGTCCTCCGCTCGCCGATGGCGAGGGATCGCTTGCCTTGAGATTTTTGAAGCCGCTGTTTCGGATGTTCTGTGATTGGGCCGAGTTGTCTATCCGATCGTCGATCCTTTTTTGTTGACATTCTTTGCACTTCTACTTTGTTTTTTGGAATTCTTCTTCCCTTCGCTCCGCCATTTCGAAAGAATTTACTTCTCACCGAGCCGAAGTTTCAGAAGGATTTTGGAGTTAGATCTTCCACTCGCCGCTAACGAGGCATCGCTTCCCTTGAGCTTTTTGACGTCACTGTTTCGGATTGATCTTGGTGATTGGGCCGGGGGGTTGCCTATTTGATCTCTCGCCGAATAGATCCATCTCTCTCTGCTCGTGGAATCTTGTTCAATTCTTGATCACGGAGGCTTCATCTCCTTTTCGCTCCAACTTGGTCGTTCTAGTGGGTGCACAGAACTCTCTTTGCTACCGCCGGTGATTTTGGTGTCTGCCAGTCGAGCAGAGGCTGGTTGACAAGGACTCTCAGCCCAAGAAGAGTTTGATTGTGATCTTGGTGGAGCTTCATCCTTGGAGCAATCCAGTGATCAACTGCTGAGTCTGATTTGCAAAGGATTCTTTGTTCAATCAACTTCTCGAGCTTCTCTGATTGTGATCCTGGTGGAGTCATCCTTGGAGAAATCCAGTACCATTTGATGAGCCTGATTAGCTCAATGCTAGTGGGTTTTATTTGATTCTTTTTTGGTGGTTCTATTTTGGGAGCATGGAGGATGAAGGGGGCTCTTCCCCTATTCCTAATCTAAAAGCCTTCAGAAGATTGACAGCTTTAGGAAGCAAAAGGAAACTCTCTCAAACTCAGCAAAATTTTGTAAAGAAGCTTGAAAATATTCCCTCGGTAGCCCTACCAGTGGAAACTTGTCAAAAAGCTATAAACATTGCTGATCGGGGTCTCATTGGCCAGTTCATTGGGCTTTGGCCTTCCCCTAAGACAATTGCAGGATGGGTTCATCGGAATTGGAAACCTCTCATTTCAGAAGGTATCTACAGCAATTTGATAGGTAAGGGATATTATCTTTTTCTCTTTGAAAATTCTGTTGATAGAGATTTGATTTTTCGAAACGGACCATACTTCATGGGTCCCCATGGACTTTACTTGAACAAATGGTCTCCGTACTTTGATCCAAACTAGGATGTTCCCTCAGCGGTCCCTGTCTGGGTTAGGTTGCCGCACCTTCCTCTTCATTGCTGGAATCCAAGAGCCCTTGAAGCTATTGGAAACACCCTGGGGAAATATATTGATAGGGCTGATCGTCGAGATCAATATACCTGTGCCAGAATCTATGTTGAAGTGGATTTGGAGGTAGGATTACCCAAAGCTATTAACTTGAGAATAGCAAATTGGACCTATGTATAAGAGCTAGACTATGAACAACTGCCCTTTAAGTGCAGGTTTTGTCATGGTTACAGACACTTTGCCAAATCTTGCAAGAAAAAAGCTGAAGAAGAAGTTGTTAAAGAAAAGGGAGATGAATGGATTCAAGTTCAAAAAACTAAATCAACAAAGCAAGGAAATAAAGAAATGAAACAAAAAGGAGAATTGGGGATAAGCAGCAATACCTCTAGACAGAAAGAACATGGAGAAGTTATGAAAGAATCAATAACTAAAAACAATTTTGAAGTATTGAGCATTCCTAAAGGCCAAACTCTTGAAGAGGGAGAAGTCCCTCAAACTCAAATCCAAACAAGTGAAGAAGATAAAGGCCTTAAATCAGAACTCAACACACATGTGGAAGGTCATTCTCCTACTTACGCAGAAATGGCAAAAAAAAAGAAACCTATGGACAATTCTGGCTCTTCAGATGAAGATCCTCTTGGTAAGTCATCCAAAAAAGGGCGAAAATCTCTCAAGACGATTCGGGAGGAAGAAGCCGAACGACTTAAGATGCAGGGAAGTCAATCAACTTTAGAGATGTCCATTGGTAGGAACACTCGGGCCAGACCTGCAAAAGGAGGCCCAACCCCTTCCGTCAAATGATGAATTGTGTCTCTTGGAATTGTAGAGGGCTTGGCAATTCTACAAAATCTGAAGCAGTGAATGATCTCATCAGAATGGCCTCTCCAAATGTCCTTATGCTCCAGGAGACAAAAATCGATGAGGAAAGCTTACTCTCCATTAGTAGCAAGAGTTGGAAATTGAATGTTGGTAAGGTAGTAAGTTCCAGAGGCACTGCTGGTGGAATAGCCACATTATGGAACGGAAGTGACTTTATTTTGGAAAATTCCCTCAAATCGCAGCATTGGATTTTCACTCAACTTTGTCATATTCCAAGTAAGAAAGTGTATTGCCTTTTTAATATGTATGTGCCTGTCAATTTATAGGAAAAAAGAGAATGCTAGAACTCGCTGGCAACCTTTCTCGATGCAAACTCCTTTTCAAATTTAATAATTGCTGGAGATTTAAATTTAATTCTGAATGCTAAAGAAAAAGTTGGCGGTGTCTATGGGAGAGATCCCATGTTGAACTAGGTGGATAACTTCATACTTAAGCGGGAGCTGATTGATTTCAAACCCAAAAGAGGAAAGTTTACATGGTCAAATAATAGATTAGGAGCAGCCAACATTTCTGCTAGATTAGACCGTTTTCTAGTTCATAGCTCCTTACTGGCAGATAAAACAGTCATATCCTCTAGTATCTTGCCGAAGATCACCTCAAACCATAAACCGATTTTATTACAGATTGAAAATGAAGAGGACCTTGGCCCCATTCCTTTTAGATTCAATCCACTATGGAAAGATAGAGATGGATTCATGAGCACTGTCATCTTGGCTTGGGCAATTCCAGTTGTTGGACCTCCAAATTATGTCTGGGAGAGGAAGCTTATTAATACCAAAGTTGTGCTTAAGAATTGGGTAAAACTTACTCAAAAAAATCCAACCAATGAAAGGAAAGAAGCCCTACAAAACCTGGAAAAAATTCAATTAGAAATGGAAGAAACAGAAATAACTCCAGCTTTACTAGCAAAAGAGCAAAATGCACAGTCCATTTCTTTCCAGGCCTTAGGCGAGAAGAAGAATATTGGAGATTAAAATCTTGAAGTACTTGGCTGAAAGCTGGAAAGAGGAATACCTCCTTTTTTCACAAGCAATGTAGAGTTAGAATTTCTCAAAATCATATCTCGGAAATTTACTCCCAATCTGGTGAAGTGGTAAAAGGAAATTCTCAAATCAAATAGCTGGCTGAAACTCATTTTCAGAACCTTTTCAAGGAAGATGGACTCTCTCATCCTGATCTTACCTCTGATTTTTTGGTCAACATCTCCAGCTTGGTGAGTGAAGCAGAAATCAATGAGCTAATACAACCTTTTAAGGAGTAAGAAATTATTGATGTTATTTGGTCCATGGAGCCAGATAAAGCTCCTGGACCTGATGGGTTCTCCTTTCAGTTTTATAGAATTTGTTGGCCAGTTATTAGGAAAGATCTCCTCTGAATGTTAAAAGCTTTGCAGATTAAATCCAAAGTGGGGGGTTGCACAAATTCCACTTTTCTTGCTTTAATTCCTAAAAAAGCCAATCCTTCTTCCTTTGATAGATTTAGACCTATCTCCCTCTGCAATGCGTCCTATAAAATCTTTTCTAAATTGCTAGCAAATCGACTTAAACCTTTGCTTGAGAAACTGATTTCTCCTCCTCAAGGAGGGTTTGTAGAAGGGAGACATATTCTGGATAATGTCATTCGAGTTCAAGAAGCTATGCATTCCAGTTTTCTTCGAAAGGAGAAGGGCATGCTCATTAAACTTGATATGGAAAATGCCTTTGACAGGGTAAAGCACTATTTTCTTTGTTCCATTCTTCAGTCTTTTGGATTCAGCTCTGCATTTTTAAATTTAATAAAATCTTGCATTCTCAATCCTTGGATAGCGCCATTGGTAAATGGCAGACCAACAAACTTCTTTCAAGCCTCCAAGGGTCTCCGACAGGGATGTCCTTTTTCGCCCTTTTTGTACATTCTTATGGTTGACTCCCTAAGCAGGAAGTTATCAGCAGGAAAAGTAGATGGTATCATTCCGGGCATTTCTGCAGTAGTAGGAGTTGAAGCTATCAACCATGCCCTCTTTGCGGATGACACCTTGCTCTTGGGAGGGGCATCTCTAAAAATGACAAGAGCTTTCTCTGAAATTATGCAACATTTTTGTATTATATCAGGGGCTCTCATTAATAACCAAAAGAGTGCAGTATACAGATGGAATGTTGATCAATCAAAAGTAGATAAAATATCTTAGATCTTGGGATTTGAAGGATATGCTTATTGGGACAAGGTTAAATACTTGGGTCTACCTTTAACTTTGGGGAAAAACAATCCCTCTCTCTGGATGGAAATCATCAGTAAGATTAAAGCAAAGATCATTTCTTGAGGAGGTCATTGGCTGACCAAGGCAGGAAAGGTCACTCTGATTAAGTCAGTACTCTCATCACTTCCTATATATCGATCCTCTCTACTTCTGGCACCAAAAGCTATTATGAATTAGATTTCTAAATTACTCAGAGACTTCTTATGGGGAGGTGGGAAAGGAAATCAACACCGTATGCATCTGGTTAATTGGGAAACAGTAAAAAGACCTCTTCTTGATGGAGGATTACAATTCAAAGATCCATAATTGTCCAACATAGCAATGGGAGGAAAAAATTTTATGGCAGTTGTTTTCTAACAAACAACACCCGGTTAGTCAGTTGCTATGGAAAAAGTACCTTCATGGTGGATCACTAAAAAATATTCAAATGGAAAACACCACTAAAGGATCAATTATCTGGAATTCATGTAGGAAAGTATTTGATTTCTTTGTTCAACATCTGTATCACATTCCAGGAAATGGACGGAAGAATTTTCTGTGGGAAGATAGAATAAATGGACACGATCCACTTCTTGCTGATGAGGCTATTGCTAAGATCCAAAATTGGTTAACAAATAAAGGAATCCACAGATTAGCTGATATAGCTTCATGGGATGCCAAAGGAAATTGGATCGACTGGTCTCTTCCTCTCATGACAGAGCATGATCTTCCTAATCTCTCTGAGCATCAAATTCTGTTACTAACCAGGCTGAAAGGAAAGACTCATATCCATCAATTTTTCACAGACTTGTGGGTATGGGGATCATCTGGAGTTTATACTGCTGCTTCCGGTTACTCTCATCTGCAAATTTCAGCGCATGCCAGTGTAGTGGATTCCTCTGGCTCCCACAATGCAGCTATCTGGAAGCTGGTGTGGAGTCTACCCAGCATTCCAAAGATTAATTTCTTCACTTGGATTGTAATTCATCAAAAACTGTTAACGGGTGAAAATTTGTCAAAAAAAGGTTTTTATGGACCATTTAGATGATGTCTGTGTCTTTAGGCTGCTGAGTCTTCAGCACACATTTTAGTTGAGTGTGTCTTTGCTCAAAAGGTTTGGGCTTTAGTTCTGCGTGGGATGTCATTCTCTTTTTTTCCTCTAAATGCTGAGCCAGTCATTCTTTTTAAAAACTGGCAATCAAGATATCATGGTGCCCTTTCTTCCAATCATGCTTGGAGAAAAGTCTGGCAAGCTATACCAAAATTTATCTGGTGGAAATTATGGCTGGCTCGAAATGATATGATTTTTAATGGAAAAATCTCGAAACCTGATATTGTAGCATTTAAAGCTAAGGCATTTCTATTAGAAGCAATAGGAAATCTTCAAAATCGCTGGAAATACTCTAGAAGCTGAACAAAATTGGCTTGGTACGAAATCAGTGGATAAAATTCAGGGGTGCTTAAGTAAACCTATCATCAAAACTTTTTGGTAGATCAGGCTCTTAGAAAAGGAGTTTTCAGATTGGTGGAAATCCAAAAATAGGACTTCTATATTCTTTGATGGTGTGTCAAAGGGAAATCCGGCGAAAGCTGGGGCAGGGGGTTTGATATTTCATCCAGGCAGAAAATTAGAAACAAGTTTTAGTTGAGGAATAGGGAAAAATACAAATAATCAGGCAGAATTATTTGCTCTTTTGAAAGCATGTTAACTAGCAAAGGAAGCAGGGCATAATAATCTGCAAATATTTGGAGACTTTGAAATCATCATCAAAATTTTAAACTCGGATTCAATGTTCAATAATCTTTTTCTGAATTTGACCATGCAAAGGTTGCATTTCATCTTGATGGACTATGACTCAATTACTTCTTATCACATTCTCCGTGATTTGAATAAGCTAGCAGATCTCAAAGCAAATCAGGGCTGCCTCCTCCCTTCGGGAATGTTATGTGTGAATGATTGGCCTTGCCTATTGCATTCCATTCCATGACAAAATCTCATTCTGGTGTAAGGAATTGTATTCTTTGGAACAAATTGTAATTGGGTGAAAGCCCAATCTTTCCTTAATAAAAAATAAAAATTAATCGTTTTGGTTAAACAAAAAGAGTTGGGATAGTAATGATCCAGGGGGGCAATCAAAGTACTTTCTTTGTGGCATTCGAAAAAAGGAAACAACAATTTTGATACTTACTTATACAACATTTGGAGAATGGTCCTAAAAAACAAATCTATTTCTTGCCTTCCAAACCTCCCACAAAATGAAAAGAGGCAAATCACATAGCTTCCTTTGTTTTCTAAACCAAATCAATAATTTTTCTTCTAAAGAGAAACTGTTTGAAACCACCAAAAACTGAAAATTTTTACCCAATTCTATCCATACTTCCTGAAAAAAGGAACAGGTGCCAAATAGATGATCCACCGTCTCTAAATCATTTTTGCAGATATTACACCTTCTGGGCCCAATAAAACCTCTTTTATGTAATGTATCCCAAGTTAAAATCTTATAGTGTAAACAGAGCCAAACAAAGCACTTAATCTTTAGAGGAAAATGTCCCCTCCAAGCATACTTTGTCACCAGCTAGAACTATCAACCACTCCATCCTCTAAAATAAGTTTATAAATTTGTATTCACAAAACCATTCTTCCTATTAAAATTTCACACCAACCTGTTTACATAGTTGTTCAACGAAATTCCTGCCTGATATCATTTTTCAACATACAAATTCCATTCTGTAGCATAAAGACCATCCAACTCTAGGTCTCGAGAAGTAATCCATTTTACCTCACCCTGCAACTAATCTCCCATCACCCGTTTTAAAACCAAGATGTTCCTTCTATGGAGTTCTACCACCAGTCCCTACGTTAACCTATAATCTTTGCATAAACCAATAAAAGGATCAAAACCAATAAATACTTGAGTACCTTGGCCGACGGCCCAACAGATCGACTGGTTAATAATGGGCAAAGACTTCAAAAAACTACTCCAAATAGATGAAACATTTTGAGCCTTCTTCATTGCATCCCGAAACCAATGGACTAGAGCAACATGTTTTAAACATTTAGATTTCACAATTTTTCCCCACAAACCTTCATCAAATAAGCTTCTCCATAAACTATATGCACATAAAGCCCTATTAAACCAATTTAGATTTGTGTTCCCCCATCCTACCATAAGTTTTGGCTTTGATAGACTCTCGCATGAAGTCAAATGAAATTTTGAATATTCCAACTTTTCAGTCCATAAAAACTGAAATATTTTCTTTATTATCTCAGAAACCATAGACTCCAAAATGATAAATAAAGAAAACCAAAAAATTGGAATGCTTTGTAGAACATAATTTACCAAAAGAAGTCTTCCTCCGAGAGGCAGCCATCGAAATGAGCAACTGCTAAATTTTCCTCTGACCTCGTAATTAACCATTCCTAGACACCTTTTTTATATCCATTTGGCTTCAAAAAGAAACCAAGATACTTAAAACCCCCTTCTAACCAAGTCATCTTATAAGGAACCAGAGAAGCAATCTAGTTTCTAATTTCCATATCATCTCAAGAATACACAAAATTGGATTTTTTAACAATGATTGCCACATCTGAAGCATCACAAAATAAGGAGATAATATAATGATAATGATGACATTCAGAGTAAAAACCTTCTCCAAAGATAAGAACGTTGTCCATGAATAACATATGTGTAATATACACAGACATCGCCACATTTAAGCCTCAAATTTTATTTTGTTCCTTTTCCCTTTTTATAAGAAGACTCGACCCTTCAATAGCCAGGATGAACAAATAAGTCGAAAGAGGACATCATTGTCTTAGTCCTATATTACTACTAAAGAAGGAGGTAGGAGTTCCATTAATCAAAACCGCATATCTAGTAGAGGTGATGCAACACATAATTCAATTTGTGATCTCAGTAGATAAACCAATATGGATAAAGATAAATCTCAAATATGACTAGTCAACCCTATCATAAGACTTTATAATATCCTTCTTAAGAATAAAAGCATTTTGTTTCTTCATTTTTATTGAATGAAGACTTTCTTGTGCAATTCCAACTGCATCTAGGATTTATCTGTTCAATAAGAAACCAAACAGATCTTCAGAAATACACCTTCCAAGGATATGCTTCATCCTATCTACTATAATCTTTGTAATGATCTTATACATGAGATTACAAAGAAATATAGGCCTATAATCATTAAATGTATCTGGTTTATCTTTCTTAGGAATAAGAGTGATATAGGTTGAATTCAAAGTACCTAGAATCTGTCCCATTCTTCTTAATTCATACACGGCCTCAGTAATATCCTTCCCTAAGATGTAAAAAAAATGCAAGCAAAATTCTGCAGTCCACCCATCAAGTCCAGGACTTTTGTCTCTAGAAATGTTTTTTAGCTCATTCTTTACCTCATCCATAGTAATCTATTTACCAATATTTATTCAATCTTCCCTATCAAAATAGCAAGAATTTTTGTTATCGTCTTCAATTGGTTTTCCATATTTGAGTTATTAATATTTGAATAAATCTCCTTAAAGTTACAAACTGCGGCATATTTTAGAGATTTATTAACACTAATAAACTCATTTTGATCCCCCTTTATATCCGAGATAGAATTATTTAATCTTCATTGATTTGCAAAACAATGAAAGAACTTCCTATTGTTATCTCCAACTTGAAGCCACGCATCCCTTCTCTTTTGTCTCCATGTTTCCTCCTTTTGTTTCAATTTTTTCTTCTTTCTTTATCTCAAGCATACGAAGCTTTTATTTTCTCCCATATGAACTGTAATATTCATCCACTTTCCCTATTTTCATCTAAATGTCTTCATCAATCTTGATCAGCTCCTTTTCATTTTCTATTTTAAGTAGGAAGCTTCTAATTAACGAAAGATAGTTTATAAGGAAATTATAAATAATTTATGGAGTGGTTGGATTTTTTTTTTCACTTGGAAAAAGCCAATTCCTGTTATTCACGAAGAATCAAGGAATCCTCAGTTACATAACATGTCACATAGTGAGACTTGAACCTGAGTGGGTAGTGATTGGATTATTATAAATATAGAGATAGAGAGAGATTTTTTATGAAAAATGGAAAATGTATAACGTAGATGAAAAATAACATAGAAGGATAAATTACACATGAGGAGGAGATAGGGTATAATGAGTGTGTGTCACGTCCCCATACCCCATAATGCGGATAATTTAAAATTTTTTCTTTAAGAACCATTGTTCTCCTTTGTAACATAGGGCATGGGCATTAACACACTCTTCAACATTCACCCTCGGGCTTAGAAACCACTATAACAGTTGTCCCGCCCTTGATAGATCCCTTCTGCGACCAGAAACACCTTTTTTGCACTGAACTTGTCCTTTTTTCCCTTCCGCTTTCGCCTTTCTGACCTCGAAACTCAGGAGTTGAAAACTCAAAGGCTCGATGACGTGAATTGTCAACTCTCCACCTTCTGCCTTCCGCACTTCTGCTTTCCACCCTTCCAATTTCGGAAATCGGAAACATAATGGGCGACTGGGTCCTTTATCCACAGTTCCACCTTTCGTACTTCCACTTTTCTCCTTCAGAACTTGGAAGTCGAAAACATCACGATCGATGGAGTTCTTCAACTGTGGTTTCGCCTTCTGCAATCCGCCTTTTAGCGTGGAACTCAGGAACCGAAAAACCTAGCTTTCGACCCTAACCCTTTCTACCCTTCTGACTTCTGCTTTCTGACCTCGGACTTCAAAAATCAGAAGGTTAAATTTTGCTTTGAATTTTTCTGCACTTTTCTGCTTCCACCCTCTGCTTGCCGCAGGCGAATCTCGGGGTGAGGAAACACAACATTTTTTCCTTGTTCAACTGCTCTTTTCGGTTTCCACCTTCCGCCTTCCTTAGGTGGATTCCAAGGGGTGGAAAGACGAGATTGGAGGTATTATGTTCCTTTGATTATGATTCCATCCTTCATGGGCTTAGGCAGAAATGCATTGAACATACAAGGCAAATATAGATGCAAATGTAGGGAATATTCACAAGTAAACTTCTACTTAAATCATCCATAATCATTCAACATAAACATGGAAATTCATAAGCAAATAGATTGCAGAAATAACATAACAGAGAATACTTATCTTGGATGATCAAGTTGTCCTGCAACTAGCTACGACGCTGCAACGTTCCACCCAACCATAGGCTAGTGTTTTCATTAACCTCTCAACACGACTGCCACCCCCAAGTTGGGCATGATTTCCATAAGGAACTAGGTAACAACAGACTTACACATAGCCAAAACATATCACACACAGTCAAGCCAACCATCGGTTGCGTTTATCAGACTGTCCAACCAAGCCAACACCAAGTTGGGTTTATCAGGATGTAGGCTTACAAGCCAAACAATGTTGGGTTTATTAGGCTTACTCAGCCAAGCCAACATACAGTTGGGTTTATCATACTGTTCATAGTCAAGCTAACTTCCACAATGAGGACCAACCAAGCCACAGATGGGTTTATCGGGCACTCAACCAAGCCATCATTCATAGTGGGTTTCTCAGGATGTCTAACCAAGGATTGCACACAAGGCCAAACACAACAAGACACGGCGAAGCCAACAGATGGGTTTATCAGGCTACCAGCCAAGCCATCCTTCAAGTTGGGTTTATCAGGCTTCTAAGGCAGTCGACAGGTAGAACTGTTAAGCTAGCGAGCTCATCCACAGAGCTAAGGACACCTTCACAATATCTATTTGGTCTGGCATCCACATTGCCTACACACCCAACACAAGGAACTGTCCCCTTCTTTGCTCCATAGTCCCTCGAGCTACACCTTCCCTTCAAGTGCTCTTCAGGATGTGTAGAGCAGATTCACCATCCACTCTTACCTTATTGCGAGGTTCCACACTAAGTTTATCAAGCACATTCTACGTCTCTTCCACTCTTAAACCTTGCATATGGTTCAGACCCAAACCAGGGTGCACAACACAACAAACCACAGGGAAAACAAAGCAACACAGGCTTCACCTTGTAACACAGAGAAACAGGTTTGCATACTGAGATGTAACACGGACAAAAACAGGGTTCAATTGCACATAGGAAAACACTGCGGAACAACACTTCTGCGACTCCAGAGAGTGAAACAACCCGTTCTGAACAACGAACCACTGCACAACAACACTGGGAGACCATAGAGGACTATCCTCTCATAAAATTGAGTGATCTCCACTTCCCATTTACTCAGCAATACCACGAGTTTCTCAACCAAGATTAAATGACCAACATGAACAACACAGAATAGAACGTGACTCTGTGAGCAGGCTTCAAGAACATCGCGAATGAAATGAATGGTAGAATGATCCAACATTCAGCGTGACTTGGCGATGAAGGGAATGGGAACGCATTCCCACGATTTCTTGCTTTAGATGCAAGAATGTGCCTTCCCAGACTACAGACTTGCAGGCTTGCTCAAACAAGAAATCAGACTGCCATGCCTTGCTCTACCTAAGGAATTAACTGCCTCAACCAACTTCTATAAGAAATTGATGATTGAGGACAGAGGATAAAAAGGTAGTTGAGGGTTCATGGGTTTCCCTATTGACATCTGGTCACACCCTATTGGCCCAGGGGGGTTGACTAACTCCTCACCCTATCCCTTGTGGAATCATTCCCCCATCTCTTTCACGCTGCAGTTCCATAGCTAGTTGTGGTAATTTATTAAATGGTGTATTTACATTATATCCAAAAATATATATTGTGCCTGACTTAGCACAATGAACCATAGGCATCAACCTTGATCACCTATACACAAAACATCAATCAATGGTAGGGACTTGGCCTTGAGCTCCTTGCCATGTTTCCATACAATATTTACATCATGTACAATCAAAATACCATGGGGTCAAAACTAAGGTATTACAATCCCCTCCCCCTACAACAACACCGTCCTCAATGCTCATCAAAACTGAACGAAAAATGCTACACTGGCACTACCTTAGTGCTTTGCAAAATTGAGCAAAAATGGATATGCCAATCGCATTGCATCCTCCAGCTCCCACGTAGCCTCTTCAGGACCATAGTGCTCCCATTGCACCTTTACCTGTCCTATGGTTCGATTCTAGAGCATTGTGACCTTCTTGTCGAGGATGCGCATTGGCTCAATTTGGAACTCTCCCTCGGGTTCCACTTGAATCACATCCCAATTTATCACGTGGTTAGGGTCATGTATATACTTCTTAAGCAAAGAAACATGAAAAACATTATGATCTTTAGTGCTAACAGGCAATGCAAGTCTATATGCAACTAGCCCTAATCTCTCAAGCCCTTCAAACGACCCACATTATCTAGGTGACATCTTGGCACAACTTCCAAGCTTCAAGGAACTCTTCCTTGCCCTCACTCTGAGGTAAACATGATTCCCAACACTTAATTCTTTGTGCACCCTATGCTTATCAGCATAGCTTTTCTATATGTCCTGGGTTGCTTTCATATTCTGCCTGATCTTTGCAACCTCTTGCTCCATTTCCTTGAGCAATTTTGGACCAATCATAACCCTGTTCACTGGATTATCCCATGTCACAAGTGTCCTACACCTTCTGCCATACAAAAATTCATATGGACTCATCCCCAAGGATGCTTGTTGTCCATTGTTATAGGCAAATTCTACCAAGTGTAAATAATCCTCCCACTTGGTTGGTTTGTCCATCACATACATGCGAAGCATGTCTTCAAGCACTTGATTCATTTTCTCTGTTTGTCCATCAGTCTGAGGATGGTAGGCAGTGCTGAAGTTTAGCTTTGTACCTAAATACGCAAACAACCCCTTCCAAAAATTGGAAGTGAACTTGGCATCCATGTCGGAGACTATTGCCTTAGGAAATCCATGTAATCTGAAAATCTCCTTCATGAAGATTTTTGCAATGTCATCAGTCTTATGTGTGGACTAAACCGGTATAAAATGTGTTGCCTTTGTCAACTTGTCCACCACAACCATGATGGAATCATGTTGTCTCCAGGTCATTGGCAATCCTGTAATAAAATCCATGGAAATAACTTCCCATTTCCTTTATGGAATTGGCAAAGGATACAACAAACTTGCTGGGTGTTGATGCTCAACCTTCACATGTTGACATTTTATGCACCTTGAAATGTACTCAACCATATCCTTTTTCATTCCTGGCCAAAAATACTGCTTTCTGGCTGTAGCAATTGTCTTCTGATATCCCGGGTGACTAGAATATGGAGTCTGATGGATTTCATCCATAACAACTTTCCTCAAATCTGCTACATTTGGAATATAAATTTTGTTCCTAAAGGTAAGAATCCCACCTTCTTCCAATTTATATCCCTCATACTTCTTCTCAAGACTTTGTTGCTGCAATTTGTCTTTCACTTGCACATACATTTCATCTTCATCAACATGATTAACAATCTGTTGTCTCAAGTCTGATTGGCAAATACTAAGAGATGCCACATGCATTTCGTGCATCTTTCTGTTGAGTGCATCAACCACTTTATTCTCTTTTCCCTTTGTGTGTTTGATCTCAAAATCAAACTCACATAAAAACTCCAGCCATCTAGCTTGCCTAGCATTTAGAGTTGGCTGATCAAACAAGTACTTCAGACCACAATGGACCATTCTTAACTCAATTTTTTTGTCCATTAAGTAATGCCTCCACATATTGAGACCATGTACTATGGCTACAAGTTCTAAGTCATGAGTGGCATAATTATCCTCATGATCCTTCAACTTTCTAGACTCATAACACACCACGTGGTTCTCTTGCATAAGAACTCCTCCAAGTCCTTGACCACATGCAACAATACACACCACAAATTCCTTTTTTAGGTCTGCAATTTTCAGAATGGGTACACTTGTGAGAATATTTCTCAGCTGCTGGATGTTTTCTTTACACCTTGGTGTCCATTCAAACTTTATCCCCTTCTTTTGCAAAGAAGTGATGGGATGTGCAACCTTGGAGAATCCTTCAGTGAATCTCCTGTAATATCCAACAAGTCCCATAAAAAAACTTACATCTGTCACATTCCTTGGAGTTGGCCAATTCATAATGACTTCAATCTTTTTAGGGTCCATATATATGCCTTCATATGATATGATGTGGCCCAAGTAATGAATCCTATCTTTATAGAAGTCACATTTTCTCAACTTGGCATACAACTTATGCTCCCTTAGCAATTGCAACACCATTCTTAGGTGTTCTTCATGCTCTTCCTCATTCTTAGAATAAACAAGAATGTCATCCAGAAAGACAAGAACAAACCTGTCCAAATACCTGTCAAAGACACTATTCATAAGGCACATGAATGCAGATGGTGCATTTGTGAGACCAAATGGTACCACCACGATCTCATAATGTTCATACCTTGTTATGAAGGTTGTATTATGAATATCTTCATCCTTGATTCTTACCTGATGGTACCCAAACCTCAAGTCAATCTTGGAAAACAACTTTGCTCCTCTCATTTGATAAAAAAGGTCATCAATTTGAGGTAAAGGGTATTTGTTCTTCATAATGACTTTGTTCAACTATATGTAATCAATACACAACACGAGTGTACCATCCTTCTTCTTTACAAATAGAACTGGTGCTCCCTAAGGAGACACACTCACCCTGATATACTTCTTTTCCAACAACTCTTGCAGCTGCATCTTTAGCTCTAGCAACTTTGGTGTGCTCATCTGGTAGGGTGCCTTAGACACTGGTGCTGCTCCTAGAACAAGTTATATGGTAAAATCAATGTCCCTCTTTGAAGGAAGTCCTGGAATCTCTTAAGAAAAACATCCATGAATTCCTGCAACACATGAAAGTCCTCCAACCTAGGATTTTCATTCTCTGCTGCCTCCAACACATGGGCTGCATTTCTTCAGTTGCATTGCTGAAATCTACCTGACATAAATCACTTTAGGAATGCCTCTTACAACTCTTGAGTTGCCTTCTTCATCTATGCACTCAAAATTCTTGTTGTAACAATCAAGCTTTACTCTGTGAGCTTCCAACCAATCCATTCTAATGAGAATATCATAGGAATCAAGTGGTAGAACAGTCATATCTGCATAAGTGACCAATCCATCCATAACCAATGGACACTTTTCTACCACTTCACTAACCTTTCTCTTAGTCCAAGTGGCTAGCTGAACTAACCGTGATTTGTTATGCTTTAACTTCTTAAAAGTAGAAATCTCAACTACTCTAGGAGTAATATAACTGTGATTAGATATAGGGTCAATCAAAACAGAAACAGATTGCTCAACGATCTTACCTGCAACTTCAATCACAGTTGACTGATGATCTGCCTGGCAGTCCTCTAATGCTGCATAAGTTCTAGGAATTGCCCTTGCCACTTGACACACAATTTATGCTTATTGGATGTTATGGGAATGCCTTACATACCCCTCCTCATGAGGACAGTTCCTATGCATGTAGGGTCCTCCACATCTCTAGCATTTGAGTGGTTATATGTTCTATTGTGGATCTCTTGGATTTTCCCCCATCACTCTGGTTGTCTGATTTACAGCTTGTGATGGTTTCTTTTGTTGATTCTTGGAGTGAGAAGGTTTGAAACCTTTCTTCCTATGGTCAAAATTCTCATTCTTCCTTTCCCTCCATGCCTGATGATGATCAAGTTTGCCTTTGTTCTGGTCATAACAAGCTGAGTTCCACAAGCTGAGTTCCAAGATTGCTGTAGGGATGCTTCCTCATGCGTGGAGGATACAGTTGTTTTGGGCCTTTGGCAAGTTCATGGCTCCCATTTCTCATTCTGTTGGACGCTGTGGGGGAATTTCAAGCTTCATGTTCGGCCCTGTGTGGATCTTAGTGTCCTCGACCTACTTCTTTGTTGCTTATTCGTGGATCTTTGCTTTTGGTTTGATTTTTGGGAGTCTTGTTTGCATCTTCTATAGGTTTGTGATCCCTGATCATCTACCTCTCATCTCAAGAAGAACTAGTGTGCTCTGTCTTCAGGTCACTATCTATTCAAGGTATTTTGCTCCAAGAATATTGTAGTTCCTCTCTTTGGTGGCTTGCCCTCTCTCATGGATGATGGATGGGATCCTGCTCCTCCTCTTCCTCCTAAATTGGATGCATCTAAAAGATTGGTTCCATCATGTGGCAAGAGGAAAGGGGGTCCATCACAGATATTTGTGAAGAAGGTTGACATCCCCTCCGTTGAACTGCTCGCTGATACGATCTGTCGATCGACCCTCAATCTTGTTGAGCGTGGGCTCATCGGGAAATTCACAGGCCTCTTCCCTTCTCCTAAGGCTATCAATAGTTGGGTTTAGAGAAATTGGAAGCCCTTAGTATCTGAAGGAATCTGAAGTCACTTCGTTGGTAGAGGTTATTTCGTCTTTGTGTTTGATTCAGTCGAAGACTGTGATCTCATTTTTCGAAATGGACCATACTTCATGGGCCCTCAGGGTATTTAGCTAAACAAATGGACTCCTAATTTTGACCCTACCCAGGATGTTCCATCCGCAGTTCCTATCTGGGTAAGGCTCCCCCACTTACCTTTACACTGCTAGAACTCAGATTCTTTGGAAGCCATTGGGAATAAGCTTGGTAATTATATTGATAGGGCATAAAGGAAAGATCAATATTCATTTGCAAGAATCTGCGTTGTAGTTGACTTGGAGATTGGATTGCCAGAGGCGATCAAGTTCACAGTAGCTAACTGGTCTTATATTCAAGAATTGGACTATGAGAAAATTCCTTTTAAGTGTCGATTCTGCCATGGTTATGGCCATTTTGCTCTTTACTGCAAGAAAAAATCTGAAAAGGAACTTCAAAAAGAAAAGGATGACCAATGGACCCAACCTAAGAAAGAAGGAACATCCAATCAGGACCCTAGAAAGAAAAGTAAAGATGGAAAGACTATGAAAGGTGTCATTGTTGTTGGGAAGAATCTTCCAAATCCTTAGGCTGTAGAAAATACATCTTCCAATCATTTTGTTGTTTTTAGCACTCCTGAAGTTGTTGTTCTTGAAGAAGGTGAACTGTAACAACTAGAAGGACAGGTCGATGAACCTATAATCAATACTAGACCAATGGAACAAGCTGTAGTCTCCAATTTGGAACTTCCTAGGGAAGGCGCACCCTTGCAGAATAATTCTCCAAAGGGAGCCAAAGCTTCTCCTTCTTATGCCAATATAACTAGGAAGAAGCAGGTTTTTTGCTCTGACTCTTTTGATAAAGATTCAATCGAGCAAATCTCTAAAAAGGCTGGTAGGAATTTTAAAAAGGAGACTCATGAAGAAGAGGATGAGAGGATTAAGATGCAAGGCAACCAGTCCACCATTGAAATGTCGTATGGAAGGAGCAAGAGATCAAGGCCCCCAAAGGGAGTAATCACTCCTTCCCAAATGGGTAAATAATGCAGATAACCTCTTGGAATTGCAGGGGATTGGGGAACCCACTCAAAGCTGAAGCAGTCAAATATTTGATGAGGATGGTTTCTTCAAAAATTCTCTTGATACAAGAGACTAAGATAGAGGAGGAAGCACTTCTTCTCCTTAGTAATACAAAATGGAAATTGAATGCCGGTAAAGCTTTCAACGCAAGAGGTACCTTTGGATGCTTAGCTACTCTTTGGTGTGATGAACAATTTTAGTTAAAAACATGGTTTGTCACCCAACATTGGATGTTTATAGACCTCTACCATATCTCTAGTAAGATCTCTCTGGCTCTCTTTAACCTATATGTTCCTGTAAATTTCAATGAAAAAAAAAGAATGCTGGAAAATGCTATCTGATTTTTTAGAGTCTAATTCTCCTTCAAACACAGTAGTAGCTTGAGATCTTAATATATCTTTAGTCCCAAGTGAGAAAAAAGGTGGGCTCCGCGGTAAAGATCAATTTCAAGACACGGTGGAGGAATTGATTCTTTCCTGCGATCTGAATGATATTAAACCCAAGTCTAGATGTTTCACGTGGTCCAACAATAGAGTTGGTTCACCCAACATTGTTTCCCTTCTCGACAAGTTTCTAGTTCATAGCACTCTGTTCGATGGTAAATCCATTATTTCTTCAAAAAATTTTTGCAAACGCACGTCTGAACATCACCCAATTTCTCTGCTATTCGAAAAAGAAGAAGATCTCGGGCCAATACCGTTTCGTTTCAGTCCACTCTAGACTGAGAGAGATGGGTTTACGAATATAATTTATCAAGCATGGTCTCAATATGTAGACGGATCTCCTAGCTTCGCCTGGGAACATAAGCTTAAAAGAACTAAATTTGCTTTGAAAACTTGGGTTAAAACTCCTCTGAATTCTCCAACCATCAACATGCAAGAGAGAGTGTTTGATTTATTAGCGATTCAACTTGGAATGGAAGACAAAGAAATCACAAAATCTTAGTTTGCTCTGGAACAGTTTGCTCAACTTAAAACCTCTCAATCCTTTTGTTAGGAAGAGGAATATCTTCGGCTAAAATGTCGTAGCCTCTGGTTGCAAGAGGGTGATAAAAACACTGCCTTCTTCCATCGCCAATGCAGGGCTAGACTGTCTCAAAACCATGTTTCAGAAACCTTGATTGGCGATGGGGTCATCATTAAAGGTCAATATCCTCTAAAACAGGCTGCAAGTAGGCACTTCCAGCTCTTGTTTCAGGTAGATGGTCTTGCTGATGGTGATGTGTCTACTGAATTTTTGGACAATGTACCTTCTCTTGTCAGCACAGAGGGTAATAAAGTCTTAATGAAACCCTTTTCTGAACATGAAACTTTGGATGTCATCTAGGCAATGGAGCTAGATAAAGCTCCTGGGACAGATGGCTTTTCCTTCCATTTTAATAGAGTCGATTGGAACATAATCAAATCAGATTTGTTTCGTATGGTGACAGCCTTAAAAAAAAGCTAAAATTGGCGGGTGTACAAATTCTACATTCCTTGCTCTAATTCCAAAGGAATTTAACCCTTCTTCTTTTGACAGGTTCTAACCTATTTCTTTGTGTAATGCCTCTTACAAGATTTTAGCCAAACTTATCGCCAACAGATTCAAGCTCTTGTTAGGTAAGTTGATCTCTCCTCTTCAGGGGGGCTTTGTAAAAGGTAGGCACTTAGTTGATAATGTTATCCAAGTCCAAGAAGCACTCCATTCAAGTTTCCAAAGGAAGGGGAAAGGACTGTTAATTAAGTTGGACATGAAAAATGCCTTTGACCATGTAAAGCTTCCCTTCCTCTACGAAGTTCTTCTTTCTTTTGGATTTAGCTATGAGTTTGTGAATTTGATCAAAGCTTGTACAGCTAAGCCCTGGATTGCACCTCTTGTAAATGGTAGACCTACGGAATTTTTCAAAGCCACTAGAGGTATTCGCCAAGGATGCCCGATGTCACCCTTTCTATGCATCTTAATGGTGGAAACTCTTAGCAGAAAACTTTTAGTTGAAATGGAAGCTGGTTACATCCCGGGCATTAAGATTGCTAGGGGAGTGGACCCAATAAACCATGCTCTCTTCCGGAATGACTCTCTTCTTCTAGGAGGGGCCTCATTGAAGATTTCCGGGGCCTTCAATGAAATTATTCAAAAGTTCTGTCTAATTTCTGGAGGCTTGATCAACAATAAAAAAAAGTGCAGTATATGGTTGGAATGTAGAGCATCCTGCTATTCTTCGAATAACAAACTTATTAGGCTTCCATGGATTTGACAAGCGGGAGAAGATAAAGTATTTAGGGTTGATTTTAACTCTTTGCCCAACCCCTCATTTTCTCTGGCTCGAAGTGCTTGCCAAGATGAAAGATAAAATTGTTTCCTGGGGTGGTCAATGGTTAACTAAGGCTGGAAAATTGATTTTGATCAAGTCAGTTCTTTCAGCTCGTCCTCTCTTTCAATCTTCATTATTGCTTTCCCCAAGTCTATTTCAGCTTAGATTTCTAAACTTTTGCTTGATTTTCTTTAGAATGGCGGTAAAGGAAGTCAGAATAAGATGCATTTGGCAAGCTGGGAAATTCTTAAAAACCTTTATCAGAAGGTGGATTACAAATTTGTGACCCTTGTCTGGATAACCTGGCGTTGGGAGGTAAACTTATTTGGTAGCTGTATGTGGACAAATACCATCCTATCAGTAATATTTTCAGGATGAAATATCTCAAAGGTGGTTCTATGAGAAATATAACATCAACATGTACAACTATATGGAATTCTTCTAGAAGAGGTATTGACAAATTTAATCAACTGCTTTATAGAATCCTTGGCAATGGGAAGAAGATCCTCCTCTGGGAGGACAAAATCTCAGGAAATCCTGCTCTTTCCTCTGTCATTTCGTTAGTAGAGATTATGGACTGGTCAATTAACAATGGCCTGTTCCGCTTGGTTGATATCTATTCTTGGGACAACATTGGAAACTGGGTGGGTTGGTATTTTCTCGAACTTCTCAAGCATCTTGTCTCCCAAAAAAAATGTTGCTCTCCTCTCTGTCTGGTGTTTCTCCAGTTCATAACACCTATAAAGACAACTGGGGTTGGGGCAACATTGGCTCTTACTCAGTTGCAAAAGGTTTCTTCGAACTTCAAGCTTCACACTCTTCAAGTCTCTCCATGATGATTTGGAAAACAGTTTGGTCTTCGGACTACCTCCCCAAGGTAAAAAACAAATCATGGATGCTCTTGCACAACAAGGTGTTGACTAGTGATAATTTTCTAAAACATGGATTTAATGGTCATTTTAGGTGTTGTTTTTGCAAATTAGACTATGAATCAGCCGATCACATCTTTATTGGCTGTGATTATTCTAAATTGGTGTGGGAGTTGGTGCTCCATGGCATTAGATTCCCTGTTCCTGCCCAAGCTTCTGTCAAAGATTTATACATCTCCTGGAATGAATGACGTCCTCATAAAAAAGGTAATGATGCTGCTTGGCATAAGATATGGCACTCGATCCCGAAGTTTATTTGGTGGAAACTATGGCTTTCCAGAAATAATTGTATTTTCAACAATCAGTCTTTGAACCCACAGAACATGGCCTTTAAAATTAAAATGTTAAATGCCGAATCAGCAAGCAACGCGTTATCCTCTTCTTCCCTGGCTTCTGTGTTTTTAACGTCGCTGGGTACCAGTTCTATTAGACTGAGAAAGATGGTTTATATCAAAACTGTTAGTGCTATTCCCTGTCGTTTTCATGGGTCTTTGGATGAATTAAAATCATTATGGATGAATTCTTCTTCAGTGACAATTTATTTCGATGGTGCATCCAAAGGGAATCCTAGATTCTCAGGAGTTGGGGGCTTGATTTCCTCTCCAGATAGATTTTCTGAATTCAGTTTTAGATGGGGACTTGGAATCATGTCAAATAACCAGGCTGAAAGTTATAGTCTCCTCATGGCAATTCAGATTGCTAAGGATAATGGATACCACTCAATCCAAATCTTCAACGACTCTGAGATGTTGATTAAAGCATTAAATTCAGTTGATTACTTCAATAATTTTTCCTTAAATAAATCCCTGGAGAGAATTTGGAATTCACTGAAAGAATTTGACATGGTCGCTTCTTTCCGCATCCTTCAGAATCTTAATAATCTTGCAAATGCCTTGGCTAACAAAGCATGCCTAATGTCTCAAGGCTTCCTTAGTATCAACAAAGCACCCGACTATCTTCATCCAATTCCTTAATTGTGTTTCATTAATTTGTACTATGTCCTATTGGGAGACTCTCTCCTAATCTGTATGAACGTGTATAATCTCTGGTCCTTTCAAAGTATTTCTTCTCGATGGTGTAATTTGGTTGATTTGTAATTGTCACTTCAGACCGTTGTTTTCTCATTTAAAAAAAATACCCATTTGAGTTTATATATATATACTGTGCCTCACTTAGCACAATGAACCATAGGCATCAACCTTGATCACCTATACACAAAACATCAATCAATGGCATGGACTTGGCCTTGAGCTCCTTGCCATGATTCCATACAATATTTACATCATGTACAATCAAAATACCATGGGGTCAAAACCAAGGTATTGCAGTGTGTGTATGTGTGTTGATTTCATATATTTCATCACTATTGTCAATGTCATTAATTTAGAAGGCATGCATGAACACACATCTCCTATTGTCTATTGGGCATATGGCCTTAGGGAACCTTTATGGCTACCCTCAACCTTATGTCAAATTGTATACATATTATTTGTTTTCATGGTAATCATAAGAACAATGGTTTTGTGAGGCTCCTTGGAATTTTGTTCCATAGGTCAAGTATGAGGGGATAAAATTCCTCTCGATGAGACACCCATTGATGTTATTGTTGAGTATGAATATGCACGGGTATCATACATAACATGTACATTACATGAGCACATTGTTCATGGGATGTTTCCAAAGGCCATGAAAAGGACCTGAATTAGGCATTGAGGCCATATGGGTGGCACAACCATAGCATCTAAAGCCTAATTGCATTGTATTGACATTGTTTCTAACAGGCCTTGGATTTGTGGGGATACCATTATCTTGTTCTCTCCATGAATGAAAGTTTTTTCTAATGACCATATAACTTAGTTATCTTTCCCTATGTGTGTGGAGTTATTTAACCTGACCTACCCATGCAATTTTGACCCTTCCTAGAATGCATTTTTGTGGAAACGAGCCACTTAGCAACCAAGCCCCTATAGAAGTGTAATTAACATAGAGAAAGATCTACAAAAACACTTATATATTCCTCAATAATAATTCATTTGATAAAGTGAGCATACTTATAGTTGATGATGACCATTTACCATTTGCATGCAAATATAATATGTTTAAACCCATAAATTCAAAGAAAATATAGAAAAATACAAGAAAGAAAGATAAAATAGATAGTTATGTACACTTGCTTCCTTGAGGAGGGTAACCTCCAAGAGAAAATATCCAAATACAATGGCAATTATTGTCTCAACATTACATATCATACTACTCTATATATAATGATTCAATATCCAATGTCCCAACTACTTGTGGTTGGCGGGCCAAATATTATCAACAATAATGTTTCAACCCCTAACTTTTGACTTTAACTTGTCAACCCAAGGAACGCACAAACTTCATATGTACCATGCAAAGTATATGCAACTTATAAGGGACTAACATCTAACTACTGCACACAACTTGCTAAATCATAGTATTGTAGATCCGATCTCCCTTGACTTAATCCTACTTCCTCTTGGGCTAGTGAGGTCCAACCCAATCTCCGAGCTAGGAAGCAAGGGGATCAAGGTTGCCTAGTCGTGGCCTAGTCACTATGTATGGGACTTTAATACATCATAAGAGAAAATGTCTTTCAATTGTAACAAACTATTTTCAAGAATAATACAAATCAATGAATATCTAGTGCTTAATCAAGTGCAAGAAACATAATTAAGAATGCTAAAAACAAATCAATTGAAGTTCTGAAAATGAAATGTTGCTAACAATTAATTAAAGAATGCTATAAACAAATCAATTGAAGTACTGAAAAGAAAATGTTTCCAGTTGTTCATCAATAAATAATGAAAGCTACTTACTATATGAAACACAAAAAACTATATGAAATTTGGAATGCGTAGAGAAGCAAAGAAATCACAGCTAAAGCATATATTCTAAGAAAGTACGTGAACTACTACACAGGTTCCTATACTATATTGAGGGGGGGATCCCCAAGACTACTACACAAACCTAAAGAAAACCTTTAATCCCTCAATTAAACATTAATACATCACTCCATTTAAAAGCAGAGGTTACATGCTAGATATAGTATCAAATACTAAGTGATGAATACAAGTAGGTCATTGAACCACTATATGGATCAAAGTTTTCATACCACCATATACTGTTGGGTTGTACCCACTAGCATTACTTTATACAAAAATTCAAAAAGAGTTATTGTCCTCCACCCCTAAGAATGAGCATTTAATTGAAACTAAAAATCTTGAAATCTATGTAGTCATCTGCCACTTAAAATTGATCTTGAACTTGGTTTTTTTAAGAAATATTCATGTGCATGGGACAATGTGCAACATTTATGACCAACACCAATGATGTAATTCATACTTTGACATGCTCTTCCTGTTTGCATAAATACTCAACTCAAGCATGCCCACATTAGACAAGTTAAAGAAAATCAAGGAATGCCAAAGTAAATGAAGGATAACACTCACCAAATATCAAGATATTCATTAATCAAACTTGAAAAAGGAAAGGTTAATTATCACAAAGTTCATCTACTTGATACACATCTAATTACTTATGCATCCTTATTAATCCTTTAGATACAAGAAATATGGGACAATCAACCTTTCCAAAACGAGGCCCATCAGTGGTCCCACTATTAATTAGGGTCAACCACCTAGGGGCCTTTCTTTAATAAAGAGGTCCATTTTACATTAAGTTACTATCCACTAACTATATAATAAGCCTTATGGACTTGTAATGCAGTTTGAACTCGACATTTCTGACCCACTATCTTCTTCAAACATTACACATGAAATATTGGGTGGATCTTGGAGTGTGTTGGGAGCACAAAATGAGACCAAAACATCAAATAAGAGATACGATTGAAGTATAACAGACATAGAGGTTGATCCTAACTTGGCTTAGGTGATTCAAAGTTAAACCCTAACCTAAGATAATGAGACAAAGAGAGATGATCACTTGATTGAGTGACAAAGATGATAAATAGGAACCACTTAGAGTGTGTGATACACGACATGAGAATAGGAAAGGAAGAATACAAAAGTAAACGAGGAAGGCGAAATGTAGAAAGGAAATATGAGGCAAGAGGGTTACCTAATGTTTTAATGGGATCCTTAAGGAAAGGAGAGGATTAACAAGATATGCAATTAAATGGAGGAGCATTCCAAGCCTATTTTGGAAATGATTTGCATTGTTGGGTTACCCTAAAGGAAGAAGGGAAGGAAGGGAAGGTGCTTGCTAATATTATATTAGGGAAGAAGGAGGGATTAGAAAAAGGTTGAGGCTAAGAAGGAATAGAAAAACAAGGGTACATAACAATATAGGAAACCTTTTATGGGGACATTCATGGTAAGGAAGATTGGAAAAATCAAAAGAGGACACCATAGGGTTTGGATAAATGAATAAGGTGTGCTAAATAAATGTTAAGGGGACACCAAACATAGGAAAAAAGGACACAATAGGTCAACATAATGTAAGAAGAGGAGGTACGAGGATTTGAAAAGGAAGCAAGGGAAGGACACAAAAATATTATTATGAAGGTAAAATATTTAAGTAAGAGGTTCTGAAGGATACAAAGGAACAACAAGAAGAAGGAATTAAGTGTAACATTGACACCCAACCGTACCTCTTAGTTACTATTTAATAAACAAGAGCCACGAGGTGGCAATCTCCTCAACAATGTCACCTACTCTTGCGATAGAGAAAGAGAAACTTTTTTGGCAAGAGGTTACAAGTAAGATTATTATAAATGCTTGAAATTTTACTACTTTTAACATTGGACCTAGTCACTTGGGCCTTCTACCTTTCATTATTACTATTTTTGAACCCCTCTAGATTGATAGCCAGTAGTGTCCCTTCCAGTCGATTATGCTAATTCATATGTGAACCTTAACCTTTATTTTGTTGATCCAACAAAAGGAGATCCATTAGGCAACAACATAAGACAGCCCGACCAAAATTATAACCCTCCTATTTCCAATTTCTGTAATAAATGCTCTAAAGCCTTTTCAATAAGTAGATTATTGAGCTAAGGCACTTTTTCCTTGTGTTGGTTGGGTGGAGAGGGAGAGAGGAGATTAAATTGATTCAATGGTAGGTTCAAGCATCTCAGTACAACCATACAATTTTGAGCAAAACAACTCAACATTATGTCACTTCTAAAAATTGACAATTCCTCACTAGTAAATGACACTTCCACAGTAGTAAATGAAACTTCAAGAACTAGATAAAGATGTACTATCAAATTTTCAAGATTGTTCAATGCCATGCCTTTAACTGGTATGTATCATATTTCTTAAGAAAATAATTTCATGTATCTAAGTTATTTCAAGTCTCCAATCAAGGATAATTCTTTCAATTATTGAGAGATGAACTTTTCTCTGAGCTCATTAGCTTACCGAGCGAAGGAAAAAAGATTTACAACAAAGGGTACACTAATTCCATAATTTACAAATTGCTTTGGTTTCCAATAACACTTGGAAATGCTTTTAAATTTGATTATACATCATAAAAAATGTGTCGTTTTGTGGTTTATCTTCCTTATTATCATGATAATTTTCATTATTCATATATGCACATAAGTATTCACCGAGGCATTTTGACAACACTTAAAACATGCCTTTTAAATGTTGAAATAAATTTCATAAATGTAACAATTAATTTTAACAAAAGATCATGTTTGGGAAATTTGGGTTGGTTATTAAATAAACCATGGTTGGTTATTAAATCAGCCATGGATGTTAGCAAAATTTTCAAGTATTTTCTCTTAGGAAGCTGCTTTTAACATGGGTTAAAAAGCTACATGTAGAGAAGTTTGTGGTCTATTCCATGGGCATAATAAACTTGACACTGCTAATTCTCAACTTATCAACTATTTTAACTTTGAGCACCCAATAACATGCATCAACAGAAGGGATTTGTACAATTCACCAACCATTGTATCCTCTTCATCTTCACACATTCATATGAGCTAAATACCTCAAAAGATACCAATGTTTCCATACTCCAAAAATACCAATGTTTAAATACTTTGGCAGAGAGCACCCATTAACATACAACAACCAAAGCTTTGTACAATGCAACAACCCCTTTATCCTCTTCAACTTCACAAGTCGATTGTCATCAACTTTTGCAATAATGCTTACATTTTAAAAATATTTTCTATTATATTTATGATTTTTATATAATTCTAAATGTAGTTGTCTGAAAATTCAAATATACAAAACGTTATGTTTTGTTTATGGTACAATTTTCAAAATTAAAACATAATCCAATAAAATATTATGCTTGGAAAGTAATTATATGATACTCATGGTGTTGTTAGAATATAATCCGTTAGGGATTATTGTAAATAAATAAAGAAAACTAAATAGTTAGGAAGCCGAAAAGGCTGGGCGGAAGGTGAAACACAACCGTCCTATGAAATGTATAAATAAATGCTTTTAGCTATGTAATGGAATGAATCGAGAGTTATACCTAACAAATGGTATCAGAGCGCTGCCATAACTCCTGCCTGCTGCATTTCAGTCCTGGAATTCTGCTTGCCAGTCCATTGTCATTTTGTCTGCTAGTCGCATTCATTGTGTGCGTTTCTCCTCCAGTCTCTCCTGCCTGCATGCGTTACTCCTCCTCCACATGAAACCCTAATTTATGAATTGAGAATCGTAAACTGTGTTTTCTGAAAGTAAAAGTCGAGCAGTTGGTTGGCCCATGTGTCCATATCAAGCTGATAAGAGTTTAAGTTTGTGGTGGATTGTATATTTACGATAAGCCATTTCCCTTGGCACAAAGCTTCAGATTTTGCCTGCTCAAAACTACCTTTGAACATCAATTCGAAAGGTGGGGAAATTTCGATCCCATCGTCATCATTCAAGAAACTCCAAGAAGAATTACTTTGACAAGACGAGGGTCCCGATTGCTTATCTCTAGATTGTATATATTCATTATCATCAGATTGACCATAGAATAGCTGCACTGCTTTGTCTAGGTTCCAGCTGGTTGCCTCTAAAAACTACTGCGCCATGGCTCTGGATTCCCCCACTATTTCAACAAAAGAACCAATATTTTCTTGAATAAATCCTGAATAGTTGCATTCGCTGTCCTAACTGCTTGTCTGTAATTATCACCATCGCCTTTACGACCGGCGTAACCGTACCCAGCTGCGGAGTCACTCTCAAAGTGCACAAGTTTTAGTTGCGTTTCGAAATAAAGTGAGTCGTGACTATGTGAAGCATAAAGACCATTGCAATCTTTCGTGAACCCTAGCTCATGGTTGGTGTGAATACTACGAGATGTGAATCTCTCTCGGCCAGAACGGTGAAATGTGAAACTTCCTTATCCTCTGTGTTTTTTAAGCTGTGCGTGAAAGCTGTGTTGAGGCTGCGTTGAAGGCTCATTCCTTTTTTCATTTGCGTGGAGACTGTTTGAAGAGTTGCCTGCTGCGTGGAGCTGTTGTGTGTGCTATGTTCTGCTGCATGGAGAAGAGCTGCCTGCATGGAAGCTGAGAAGAATGCTGAAGTGATATAGTGTATGCTGCGTCTTTTAAGACCGATCTCAGAGACTGAATACTGAGACTGATATATTGTATGCTGCATACTTGAAGACCGATCTCAGATATTGAATACTGAGACTGATACATTGCATTGTGATACTGAGTCTGATATATTGCTAGTGACTGATATATTTTGTATTAAAGGAGCCTGCTAGTTTTCTGAATACCGACTGCTGTGAAGATTCATGCCTGAGAATTCACATGCCCGTTCTCAAGCATGTGGAGTGCAACTTTGGTGTTGATATTTTTTGTAATCGTTGGATTACACAAACCCTAATTTCTGCCCTAAATCTATGCCTTGGAGATTGAATGAAAGCTGCCTGCGTGAAGATCGGTGAACACAGCTCACACATATTTATTTGTTTGAAGATTGATCATACATATATATTGCGTTGAAGACTGATATATGTTGTTTTGTTGGTGTTCATTGGTAAGTGTGCTTCTATATACCTTGATTTTGTAAGTATAGTATACAATATGACTGAACAAGAGATTAGGAGGCTACGATTGTATCTTGCTGTCAAATTGTCAATGATGACATAGTTGTAAGCACCACAAGCTAGTGCAGAGACTCAGACTTGCATTGTGTAGAATAGTGCACAAAATTTATATATTGAAATGATATAGAAATTAAATATAGAGCAGCTGCAAGATTGTTTTAATAGGGATGATAGGCTGCAGAATCATATTGTAATATGTAAAGGAGCAAGAATCTAAATCTGCATCCCATATTTTTTCTAAGCATTCTGTAAGTTATAGTTTCCAGATTAGAGATGCACTCTTTGGCATCTAGTATTGGTGCTGCCCTTGCTGGCAAAGACCAATCCAAAGACCCTTCCAAGGGAGATTGCAGCAAGAGAGGCAGAGGAAGAAGAAACTTCAGAGGCAGAGGGGGCAGAAACAAAAGATCAGATCTGCAGTGCAAGCGTTGTGGAAAGCCTGGGCACACATCAGATTAGTGTTGGGCTTCATGGGACTCCATCAAAGACAAGCATAACCAGAAGAAAGATGACCAAGACGCTAGTAAATCTTCTGATTCTTGTATTGTTGCACATTGTAATCTTGGAATTAATGAAATGACTTCACTTTCATCTTACAAAGATTGTTGGCTACTTGATACTGATGCAACATCACACATGACATTTAGAAAAGACTGTTTTGAAGAACTTAATGAAACAATAGATGGCATAGTTTACTTTGCAGATAAGTCAAGTCTTAAACCAAAGGGAATGGGCACCATTCGACTGAAGATGCCTGGATTCCCTGATTTCTTGTTGAAGAATGTTCTCTATCTTCCAGAGTTGCAGAGAAGCCTGTTGTCCTTGGTGGAGATTCGACAGCGAGGCCATTCCATCCACATGTTTGATGGAATCGTAGAAATAAGAAAGTCCTCTGACAACCAAGTCATCATGACTGGATACAAAGATGGAAAGCTACTGAAGCTCAAGGGTTCATCCGCAAGATTTCAGAACTATGCCTACCTCTCTCAGCATGGAGAAGGTAATATGTCATCTAGCTCATTGTGGCATGCAAGATTTTGTCATCTAAATTATAACAGTCTTCGTTTGTTGAGAAAGAATGCTGTATTTGGTTTTCCCACCATTCCCAAAGAGAAGAACAAATGTGATGCATGTATATTAGGGAAACATAGTAAGCTGCCATTCCATGAGTCTAATTTCAGAGCAAGTAGGAAATTAGAACTAGTGCATTCTGATTTATGTGGCCCAATGCCAACACCTTCAGCAAATGGGAATAAATATTTTATGACATTTGTTGATGACTACTCAAGAATGTGCTGGATTTACTGTTTAAAGACAAAATCAGAAGCATTTCAAACATTCAAATACTTTCATGCATTGATAGAAAAACAAGCACAATAAAAAATTGGTACACTTCGTACTGATAATGGGAAAGAATACACTTCAAATGCTTTTGAAGATTATCTTCACCAACATGGAATTGCACATCAGACTACAGTTCCCTACAATCCTCAACAAAACGGTGTAGCATAAAGAATGAATAGAACATAATGAATATGGTTCGCTCAATGATGTTTTTCAAGAATGTAAAACTAATGTTTTGGGGTGATGCAGTAAAATGTGCAGCCTATTTGAGAAATAGAAGTCCCTCAAATGCTCTTGATAACAAGACCCCACATGAAATGTGGTTTGGCCATCTCCCTTCAGTCAGGCATCTCAGAGTTTTTGGTTCCACCTGTTATGCCTTGATTCCAAAGGAGCAAAGAAACAAGCTTGGTGCTCGAAGCAGAAAATGCATTTTCCTGGGGTACGAAGAATACTCCAAGGCATACCGTCTGTATGATGAGGTAAACAAGAAATTTGTTATTTCCAGAGATGTCATTTTTCTTGAAACTAATAAAAATGACCAGTCCATTGAGAGACAGCTTGATCATTTGGAAAATTATCCTCATCCAAAGACATATTCTGAAAATGAATATGAAATTGCAAACCTTGAAGGAGGGATTCCTATTCTGGATCAACCTTTGGAATTTCCATATGAAGCACCAACTCCCCCGCATGAAGAAGTTCCTGCTACTTCACTTGAACAAGAGGTTCAACTGGATGATGTGATTGAGAGAATTGAAAGACTCTTAATCAATGATGAAGCACCACCAGCTGATCAACCAGGGCCATCACAGAAGATTCCTAAATGGGCCACAAAGACACTTGAAAGTGTCCATCAGGATGAAGTTGGAAAGACGGGAACGAGAAGTTCGAAAAGACATGGA
>LPNX010291716.1:158540-197622 GCA_001517045.1 Pseudotsuga menziesii
TCTCGCACATGGTATGAAAAGTTAACCGAGTATCTTTTGAAGTTAAATTTCGAACATTTTGATCTTGATGATGCAACACTGTTTATAAAGAAAATTGGTAGATCTGTTGTGTATCTTGTGGTGTACGTAGATGATCTTTTGATGACAGGGAACAATGAGAGCTATATATCATCCATAAAGAAAGATTTGAAAAAGATCTTTGAAATGACAGATATGGGACATCTCCACTATTACTTAGGAATTGAAGTCACTCAACATCCTAAGTACATATTCCTATCTCAGAAAAAATATGTTGGAGAACTACTAAACAAATTTTGCATGACAAAATGCAACCCTATATCTACTCCAATGGAACAGAAAATGAAGCTCACATCAAGCGAAGGAAAATAATTTGAGGATGCGACCAAGTATCGACAACTTGTACGAAGTCTTATCTATCTTACAACAACTAGACCAGATATTTCTTATGTTGTTGGCATACTTTCAAGGTTCATGCATAAACCTTGTGAAGGACACTGGTCAGCTGCAAAAAGAGTTCTAAGATACTTGAAGGGGACTCAATACGTTGGACTCAAGTACTCTAAAGTGGATGAATTCAAACTTATTGGGTACTCAGACTCATATTTTGATGGCGATAAGGAGGCAGGAGTATCAATTTCTGGATACACTATGAGTCTTGGATCAGCAGCTGTCTCATGGAGATCACGCAAACAGTCAGTTCCGGCAGATTCAACAACAGAAGCAGAATATGTGGCTGCAGCTGAAGCAACGAAAGAAATAGTATGGCTCAGGAAGATACTTGAAGATTTACAAGAAAAACAAGAGAACTCCACTCCATTATTGGTCGACAATACTTCTGCAGTCGAGCTGGCTAAGAATCCTAGATTCCATGATCGAACCAAACACATCAACACAAAGTATCATTTGATTCGACATCATGTAGAGGCCAAGACAATCCATCTTCGACATTGTTCCACAAATGATCAAATTGTAGACATCTTCACCAAAGCGCTTGGACGAGAAAAGTTTGAAAGATTCAGAAACATGCTCGGACTTACGAACACCCCTTCTGATTAAGAGGGGGATTGTTAGAATATAATCCGTTAGGGATTATTGTAAATAAATAAAGAAAACTGAATAGTTAGGAAGCCAAAAAGGCTGGGCGGAAGGTGAAACACAACCGTCCTATGAAATGTATAAATAAATGCTTTTAGCTATGTAATGGAATGAATTGGGAGTTATACCTAACAGATGTAAAGTGGACTAGATCACATGATAAACAAGAGAAACATTTCTTTAATTATACAAAATTATGGGCATATTCAAAATCATACAGTGTCTCTCATCACTAATATCATATTCAAAATTATGACCAGAAATTTCTGGAGCTACTAATGAAACCTGCAAAGTTGCTAACATTAATTAACTACATGGGACATTGAATGATAATACTTAACAATGACAACTTCAACTGAGTCTCCCAACACCAACTTTATTTGCATTCCAATGTTTCCAGACAAAACTTTTTCTTATTCCCAAAATGTAATCCTATATGCATATCATAATATTCACCATTACTGTAAATATACTCATAAGACGAATTCATAATACTAGTAAAATATTAATTAATATAACACAATATGCTAAGAATTCCTAACCAATTATCAACTCCACCATATTCAATCCTTGCCATAATTCCCTTCTATTTAAACAACGTAACCTTCACAATACCGTTGTCCATTAGAACCTGCACAACATAAGCATTCATCTTAACAATGGAGCCATTGAGAGAAGCAAATAGCCAATGTGGAAGTTGTTAATCTAACTTTGCTTGAAGTTATAAAAATTGGTTCTACATACTAATATATAGATCTATTTTAAATTGGCGTTGAGGCAAAATAAGGTAACGGTGAGAGGGTGTCTAAATCAAAAGAAGAGAAAGTGACGAATTAGATTAATGGGAAATTACAAGAGAACAATCTACTGATTTGTTGTAGCAGTGCAGGTGGAAAATGAAATCCACATATAATGTCATCCAACGAGCCACTTGTTACCATGATTGTGCTTTTAAAAAACTCCTTTATCATAATTCTCTATACACCACCATTCATTTAGTTACTACAAGATTGGCTGTGGTTTTTAATGGAAGATAGGAGATTAAGTTGTCCTGCATATTTGGCCGGTTCATTTACTTACTGGTTAAGGCATTATTAATGTTAAAAGTGTTATTTTAAATGTTTATTATACGATGATTCAAACATATATTTTTCAATAAGAGTAAGGGTTTTCCAAATAATAATTAGCACATCTATATAGTTTATGGCTGGATCTGGATCAAATGGTTAAGGGATAGTTATGAAATGGAAGACACTTTGAATTTTTTTTGTATTTCTCATATTCTTCTAGCTAAACAAGTTCAACTCTGAGTTATCCATGTCTACATTTATGTTATCACTGACATTCTTCAGGTTATCCATTTATCAATTAAGAGTTATTTTTTATATTCTTTTTCTTTTTATCTCACATTTTTCTAGTTATCTTCATGTTATCCATTTATCAACTATGAGTTATTTTATATATATATATTATTATCTCATGTTCTTCTAGTTATTTGCCATGAATTTTTGGTTATCCATTCATCAACTATGCATTGCTACCAGTTATCTATTCAAGAGCTAGCATTGTTTATTTCGAAATTTGAAAGACTGCCATAAAATCAATCTCGATAGTACATTTGTCTCATCCTCTGTAAATGAAAAAGCATAGGCTGTAGTTCACCCCAAATCTCAGATAAAAACATCTATTAAAATAATAATCATTTATTTTAATTAAATAGATTAAAAAAAAAATTTACCTTCCTTCTGAAAACCAAAAATATTTACTACCAAAAAATCTAATTTAAAAATTAAATAAAAAAAACTTTACTACTTAAAAAGATAAGCTCGTTAAAATTCAAACGTTTTGAAATCTTCTGTGCTAATATGTCCATATTATCTTTGATCCCTTATCATCTTCGAAGTAACTACTCCTCCTAACTCTCACCTAAATGAAACACCAACTTTATACTTCCGCAATAAATAACGAGGATATTAAACTTATCACGTCTATTACCAACTTAACTTGGTTAGTGTATAAACCACCTTTTACGACCTACTTTCACCTTAAAATTCAACTATTTATTCGAATGTAAAGGTTAGATTTTCCATCAAATTATTATATCATTTTTCATATCTTTTGCTAACAATTTCTAGCAAATTATTAACTCCACCATATTCAATCCGTGGTGCAAACATTCATCTCAAAAACTTAAAAAGTACTTAAATTGAATTATGAAGCAAACGTTCATCTTAAAAACTTAAAAAGTACACATAGCAAGAAATTTTGAACCCTCTCTACTCAGATGGATAGAACTATAATAGAAATCAATGTTACAAAATTTGAAATATATATGGCGAGAGGTATACATGACTGTTTCCAATTTCCAGCTTCACACCAATAGGCGCCAGTGCAGAAATGTACTAGATTTGTTGTACCTGCGCCCTGAGTTGAGAATATGATAATTTACAACATGTTCTACATTTATATTGAGTTCCCCATACTCTCAATTCTATGAAAGAACTTACTAGTCTACAAAATATAACACATAATTCTCCAAAAGCAGTATTTCTAGCACAATACGCATTGCCAAACTAAATCTAGTAAACATGCCATATCTTGAAGAGATTAGATCGAAGCACACAATACTACTATTGTGAAGTAAAGTTCATAAGATAGAAAAGAATTCAAAGTCATACTTGAAAACAACCTACAATGTGTTCAACAATGGATTTCACATCATTAGATGGAGATTGTGCTCGAGGTTTTGATAACAAATGAAGCCATTGAGTGTATATGCAAACAAAATCTAGGGCCCATCTTTTAACTTTCAGTAGTGTCTTCATGATCATCCAGGCAACATTATCTTTCACGCAAAGCTACCCATGAATGAACAAATATTATAAATTAATGGAAGGTTACTAGCTTACCTTATTACCTTACCTCCATGGACTTTGGGAATGTTAAATTAAGTCATATCCATTCATGATTTTACTCCTCAATTTCTCAAATTTTAAGACATGTTTCACTTTAATCATTTGTATCCCCATCTGTTGGCCTCCATTGAGAAATATGTCATGAGAAGAAGCCCAATTGATGTTGAAGTCCCACTCTTAACTCCGCTACTTGTAGCTGACTACCACACAAGAAACAATAAAATTAACTGCAATATGAAAATTGAAGATGACGCTTTGGATATGGAGGAATGCATGCTTAAGTTCGTTCAAGTAGATCAAATATAGAAAGGGGTGGTCTAATCCTATGATATGCCAATCATGGTAATACGCTTCCGCACTAAATGTTATTTACCCCACCCCATGGGCATAACAATCATAATATGTTGGATATAGCCGAATGACCCTCATTACCAATGTACTGAATGGTATATCAAAATTTATAATTTATCAGCAGAAGCAACCATACATAAACATTCATCATTTATACATAAAACATCAACTTATTTAGTATATTTATTCATTGATTGAATGCTTTTAAAAATAAACTCAAGAGAGACTCGAATTACAATTGACTAAACGACACAAAGATACCGAGAAAATGCAGAGAAAATATGAGAACTATGGTCCCTAATTCAACCATAATTTATAGCAATCGAGGCTTAGAAACTTAGATCTCTATGAGGAAATTCTAATGAGCCAAGATCAACAGATCCAGAACGTTAAAATCCGAAGATCCAAATCACTATAAACAAAAAATTGAAGGATTATGTTGTGCATAGTGTATAAATTGAGTCTCTAATACCATGTGGAAACACAGGATAAAGATCTAGTTGCAAGATATTTCTCACAAGTATGCACAAGAAAAATAGAGAGAGGAATAATGATATTGAACACAAGAGAAGTGAAGAATAATAATTGATTATTGAGCAATGACATGATTGATGCTTATTACATTAGTAATACGTCCTTATAAGGGAAAATAGAGTTGCTAGAAGACAACTTATGCTAGCTCATAAATCATGCTTACTAAATATGATAAACCCCCATAGGTGACTAAAGCACTTTCCAAATCTGTTAAGGAGTTTACGAATTGACTAAATAACGAGTGAGTGATGATGAGTGATGGAAAGTATTGCTAATCATGGAACCTTGAGAGAAAATCATGGAGGATGAGATGGTCACAAAAGATGCTAGTTTCTAAGTTTGACTAGCTTTTCCTTATCATCTGAAAAGCATGATAAAGTTGTCTAAAGGCAGAAAATATAGGAAGACACAATTTCTATTCTAGTCAATCAAAAAAGTTGGCAGAATCTAACTAGAATCAATATAAAGGTGCTCCCAGGGTAAATATGACAAGTATTGACCAAGTGGTGCAAGTGGAGGCTAACTACCTAGTCTAAAATATAGGAAATTAACCAGAAATGATTAATTATTTTTATCCTAAGTATATACTGGGTTTATAATATTATAACACCCCCCTTTAAGTCGAACTTTATGATGGAGTATCTGAAATAATAAAAAATATAGATGTATATAGGGCCCGTCAACAAGGCTATGTTCACCCTTTACAATTATTTTGTCCAGAAAACTAAGGAAAGAGGAAAAACCACATGGGGAAAATACTCCCTCAAGAAAGTACAAGGAACAATATGAACAACATGTCTTCATTATGTCTTTTTCTTCACTTGAATGATCTGAATGAACTATTTCTGGTGGAAGAAATTGATGAAGAAGTTGTGAACTCCATGATTATGCGCTAGAGTGTAGTGTCTGCAAGAAAGAAGAGGAGAGGCTCCTTGTAGCTCATCATATGATGGTCAAGGAGTATTATATGAACACTTCTTGCTACTAACATATTCTGATCTACAAACATAATTTGAAAAGGAAAATAGATCTATGCATACTCCTTCCCAAAGAGTAAAAAATTCAATAGAGTCAATTCCTTGTATAACTGCAAAATGGTGAAATGGACCATGTATCTTCCTTTCAAATTGCTATAGCACTTTCCCAAATCTGAAATGAGGCCGAAACTACTCTGAAATATCAGAAATATTATCATATGGAGTAGCAGAGACCAAAGCTATAGTGTCTCCATGAGCATATAGGGCCATAGCAGGAAAAGGATGAGCAGCTGGGTAAAACATATGGATATGTAAATCTAAATAATAGATGGACTTGAAATTTGAACCATAAATGTTTAGATCAGATCCAAACATGTGTAACATAAGTCCAAGGATGACTAATGCCATAAATAACCAACCAATAAAAAATAGACAAGACTTAAAACTAATAAAAATAAGTAACACTGCATAGGAATTCAATAAGGAGTCAACTAGTGAACTTGGGATTTGTATAGTCTTAGGAATATTTAGAGGATGGGTAAATGGCATGGATGATGTCAAAACCTGCATATAAGCCTACAAAAATTCTTCTAAATCAGATTCATAATCATTTGAATGGAGTGAGAAAGAGTTGGTTAAAGACAAGCCAGGATCTAGTGAAAAAACACAATTATTGGGAGATGGATTTAGTGGACCGATAGGTGATTTATCCAAGAAATACACAGAGATTTATGATTCTAATATAAATAAAATGAATCTATATCATATATTTGATACAAGTATTTAACTTTGGCACTCAAGGCATAGTTGACTTTACCTTGGGACTACACACTGTGACAATGTTATGAGGATTCAACATGCTTCTCTAGTTCATCTGGTACATCAATGTTATGCTTCTCAAGAAAATGAGACATGATTTACATCTTCTTCTTGAACCATTTATTATCAAAATGAAAACCCTTGCTGCAATAAGAACACTTGGATGTGCTCCCTTTCTTCTTGACTTTCTTTAAACCTTCATCAGTAGGGTTTGATCCTTCATCTTCATTATTTGACTTTGGGTTCTTCTCATTCACTATTTGCTTCTCTTTTGACTTTGTATTCTTACTTCCTTGAACTATAAGAGCATGATCCCTGCTCTTGGAGATTATAATAGCTCCCATCTAGATCAACTTGTCTTACTTTTTTTGTGATTGAATCAAATAATGTACTCAAAGAAGAAATTTTCCAATTAGAAATAACAAGCCTAGTAGCATGAAAAGTTGACACAAAAATTGAGTATCCAGGACCCAATTTTGATAGGACAGAAAGAATCAATTGATATTCCTTCTTCTTAATTCCACAATGTTTGGGCAATAGAACAAGTGACTTGAATTTGGTGAATAACCCTTCAATGGATTCCAAACCACTTGGAATCAATGAGAATAAGTCATTATCCAATTGATATGCTCTTATCTCATCTTGTACTCCAAAGAGAGACTCAAATTTGGTCCATACTTGGTTTGGAGTGGCCAAACCATCAAAATGAAAAATAAGATAAGGAGAAACAGAGAGATAAAGTAACCCATAGGCTCCATCGATTCGATTATGCCACTTAGCTTTCTCAACAACAACATTTGGATCATTTTATAAAGCCATAGAAACTCTGTAGAGACCCTTACTGTGCAACATAATGCCAATGTTGGCCTTCCATTCATGATAGTTGAAGGGAGTCAGGATCATAGCTAAAGATGAATCCATGATCAGTTGTTGCTGCGCTCCTGGAGATGCTCTCTGCAAATTGCTCAAATATAAACCAGGAGAAATACTTGTAAGCTCAATTCAATCTCTTGTTCATAGAGGGATAGGATGTTGGATGCACTTTGATGTAGAGTATTGATAAATCCTTAACTCTATATAAATTGACAATTTGAAAACTCTAATATAATGTAGATATTGATAGATTAAGCAACCTCACGCTCTGATACCATGTAGAAATTAAGGCTCTGATACCATGTGGAAACATAGGATAAATATCTAGCTGCAAGATATTTCTCACAAGTATGCACACGAAACATAGAGAGAGGAATAATGAGACTAAACATAAAATAAGTGAAGAGTAATAATTGATTATTGATTAATGACTTGATTGATGATTATTAAATTGGTAATACATTCTTATAAAGGAAAATAGAGTTGCTAGAAGACGCCTCATGCTAGCTCATAAACCAATCTTACTAAATATGATAAACCCCCATAGGTGACTAAAGCACTTTCAAAATCTATCAAGGAGCCCACAAATTGACTAAAGAATGAGTGAGTATTGATGAGTGATGGAAAGTATTGCTAATCATGGAATTTGGACAAAAAATCATGGAGGATTAGTTGGTCACAAAAGATGTTAGTTTCTAAGTTTGACTGGCTTTCCCTTATCCTCTGAAAAGTAGGATAAAGTTGTCTAAAGTAAAAAAAAGACAGGAAGGCATAATTTCTATTCCGGGCAGTCAATAAAGTTGGTAGAATCTAACCAAAATCAATATAAAGGTGCTCATGGGGTAAATATGGCAAGTATTGGCCAAGTGGTGCAAGTGGAGGCCAATTACCTAGTTTAGAATATAGGAAATTAACCAAAATTGATTAATTATTTTTATCCTAAGTATGTAGTGGGTTTATAATATTTTAACACATAGATTCATGCCATCAATTCTCTATGAAAAATAAAAACCCAAAGTTTAAAGATAATTGCAAGGATTCAAACTGTAAACCTTGATGCAGACATATCCTTGAAATTTGTATCATCCCATAGGTGTATTCATTGAGAAATTTGACACCTATAGTGACAACAAAGCATGTTTGAACTGCATGCAATCACATGCCTCCTGCGTGTCTCTATGCATGGTTTCAATGCATGAACCTTCGACTGAGCTTTGCAGTACATAGGAACAATAAGCATAGTTTTTATTGGAGCACGTGAAAGCCTGCAGGTTCATTGCATACATTCTAATAAAGAATTAAAACAAGCTGACATCCTCCTGCCACCACATGGTGGGAAACACATAACGAGGCATACATCAGCCTCAAACAATCAATCATAGGTTAAATAATTGCTATTTTAAAAATAAAACTTTTGTTCCTATGTTTAGACTATACTTAGGCTTGAAAAATTAACAATAAGATCTGAACTAATGTCCCCGACCAAAAACTATATGTCGGGGACATAATAAGGATTAGTCTCCATGTTAGGTTGATATGAATCTTATTGTACTAGTGACTAAGTATTATGTTGAGGGTTGGTTCAAAAGGTTTGGTATTTTGACAAGAAGTCTTACAAATATTTTTTATAAATAAAAAGATATTAAAAAATAGTATTCGTTGTGATTATAATACTAAGACCACTTTTTTGGTTGAAGGGAAGGTTTTTCATTTGTGTCAATATGATAGACCTTTCCATATGAGAAAAATACCTATGCATCCTATGCTTTAAGCATAAATGAACATAAGGTTGGATGCTAGGCTCATTTTCAATGACCCTAGTTACCATTTCAAATGGTTTGGTTTGTTTAAGGTTTGAGGCAAGTGGTGATTTCTTAGGATATCTCTAATATCCCTAATTAGATTGGTCTCAATTTTTTTTGGAAGCTTTGTATCTAATTGGGATAATGTATCATGTAGGTAATTAGTCAATAAAATGCACTACATGTTGTTCTACGTTGTATGCCAACTGGGATAGGAAGTGGCATGTCCAAGAGTATATTGGAGGAGGTATCATGTGTTGGAAGTCTATTTGTTTTGAAGTAGGGGGAATATTTGCATGATACTCTTGGAAATGTATAATTGCTTGTGTCATGTTTAAAAGAGGTGTTAGAAAACCTTTATGGATAACTTAATTGATGTTTTGGTAAAAAAGAAAGTGTCCTATGTTGAAAGGTGGTGGTTGGGCATAGATTGAGGTGGAATAGTTGAATGAAAACCTTGTCTATAAGTATGTCCATGAAGGTTTTTTGGATGTGTAGTTGGATAAGTATTAAAAGGTATATCTACAATGTTAATTTATGGTAAATGTGATAGTTTTGACATGTTTGAATGGAGAGCGTGGTGAGAACCAAGATGAAAGGAGCTAAGGATACTAGAGACATGAAAAGCAATCTCCATAGACAAAGAAGAGAAAGGGACAAAATAAAGACAAAATAATCATTTTTCTTGAGAAAGGGGAGGGTTAAGGAGAGCTCCCTAGTCGAGTCACCAAAATGTTACATGATTGTTGGACTTAGGAATTTTTCTATTGCAAGTAGGAAGACCAAATATTGACCATTTGGAATGAAATTCAAGTCAAAACCTATTTTTTAGATGAAACCATGGAAATGTGAGAAGGGTAGAAAGAGAGAAGGATATGGAAATAGTCCACTAGGTTAATTATATTTAAAGGTAGACTATCCAAGGTTTAAGGTCGTATATTGTTTTATTAATTTCAAGTTCTCTTAGGCATTCACACCAAAATAGTTATGAAAATCAAATTAACAAAGAAAATATATATTAGTTAGCGTTAATTAACTTCCTTCACTTTGGTGAACTAATTAGTAATTATAAGAAAATAAAGAGAACATACACACACACATGCAGGGGGTGTGTTCTGGATACCCTTATATTTGATGAAAATAATTAACAAGTATTCAACTGATTATTCCCCTTTTCCTATTGTGAACAAACAAACAAAAAAATCATAGGGATTATTAACTTCCCTAGTCCACAACCAAAGTTCTTAACTAGATTTGAAACAAATGAACAAAATAAATATGAAAGGAAGAAACAAATTGGGAAAATGAAAAACAAAAAAACATTAGGAAACATATAAAGGAAAATAACATACTTTAACATAATTGAAATTTGGTGATGTCACCTTTAAAACATACTTGGATATACTATTTTAAAATATTTGAAATGATATGCATTACAAACAAGCAATCACATACACACAATATATAACAATGAAATGCAAGTATAAGACTATCACTTCCCAATTAGAAGGTACCTTCCTCACTTACAATTTGTATCGGAACCTCCTTTGAGGTGGTGATGTTGGAAGACCAAGATGCAAGGATGGATCTAAAGTTGAAGACATCTTTGAGAAACCATATGATACAACACAAGAGGACAAAACAAGCAAAGAGGAAAGGCCTATTGAGCAAAACTCAAGGTTAATGTTGGCTTGAATAGATAATAAATTCAATTGGTCCTTGTGTAGAGATTAGAGAAAGAGTCCTAGGCTACAATACATTTCTAATTTGATTGTGTAACAATGTAATGTATCCGATCCCAAACACATCATTAGGGTCCAAATACTTGAGGGATTCTAACAATGAAGGACTAAGTATAAGTTTAAGCACATCATAATAATGTTCTTCTTAGGAAGACAACAAACTAAACTAAACTAATTAAAACAATTAGTCATTTAGGAAGACAACCCTTCCAATGCAAGTCTATATTGTGACATAAATGCGATGCAATGTGATGAAGCATGAATATAACTGATCTGATAATCTTTTTAACATGTAAACTTATTTCATCATCACATCTATGGGAAACCACCCATCGCCATTTAATAAATTAATAACTTCCTCTCTATACTACTAATCACTACAAGGAAAAGGCCCTCTAATGGAGGTTATAACAGAAGCCCCTAAAAAAAGCCCAAAAATCTGTTTATAGTGGAGGCGAGTGGGCGGAGGTTTTAGCGGATGTTTTTATTCGGTGTGTTTCATCACAAAATGCATCGGTGCATGTTTACAAATAATGCATCGGGCCAACCACTAATTCTATCGCACCACGTTAGAAAAAACTATCAATCAAAAAATAATTTAATTAAAAAACTTGTATTATTTTAATACCCCTAGCACGGTGCGTTAATTGATACGACATGCACTGGTGCATTTTAGAATAACCCCCTTGGCGCGTTACATAGACAATAGCACACTGCTCTATTAATATGTTTTTATTGATAACTCTCTCAAAATTTTAAAACAACTAATTGGTGCTGTAGATATTCTAAAACACCCCTCTGTGTTTCAAAGGAAAAAGTACACTGCTTATTATTATTTCTAGAAAAAAAAGTTCATAGCAAAACCCATTATTTTTTTTATTAAAAAACCCTACTATTCAGTGTGTTGTGATTAGTGGACGCACTGGTGTGCTATATTATCGGATGCACCAGAACAAGGATTGTTGAAAAGAAAATTGCATGGTAAAACTCTTTTTTACCCTCCTTAGTGCGTTTTGAGCCCATCTGCACCAGTGCTGCACTTCACCCACTTGGACACCATGACATCCATGGTCCACGTGGAAAAATTCATCACTCCTATTGGTCGTAGCTTCTAGTTTGATTTTTTCCAAATGGTGGGAAAAATTCAAACTTTCCATACATCGCCAGGATGTCGCCTCGACGAGTCGTTCACTAGGTAAATTGATTCGTACTTCATAATTTAATTTTTAACGGATTACTTTTTAGAATTGAGCTTAAAATTGTCTTTTTTTCTTCTTTTTTTTAATTTAAAAATTTTGTGTTGTACATTCAAGCCTTTTGTGTCGCACCGCGTTGCAGTGCGCCCTCTAAATTATTTTAGGATGCACCGCTGACGGTACGAACTGAATGAATTGAACGCATCACCACACCATAAAAGAATATATAAAAACATTGAAATGGTAATCAGGGCATTCAATATTGGAGAGCACCGGTTATCCGGTGCACTTAAATGTATTGAACGCACTGGTTAACGATACCTAAAAATGAAAAATAATTTAAGTATATGGTGCGCCTAGGGAATGCCAATGCACCAATGTCGATGCTATAACATGCCATAGGTGCACCATGAATATATTCCCAATAACCAATAACATTTGTTAAATTACGGTCTGTTTTGTTTAAGTGAACACACAATTAACGTTGTGCTTACTTGAACTAAATGCACCGTTAATTGAATAGTATAAATCAGAGTGCCAAAATAGATAATTTTACGATGCTCCTTGGGAACCCCATTGCATCGGTATTGGTGCGCTAGCATGCCATAGGGGCATCGTTAATAATTTTATATAATTTTTTTTAACTTTAATAAATGTAGTGGGTTTAAGTCATTCAAGAAAACCATAGACGGTGTGCATGTGTTGATGAAACACATGAACAAGAAAATTTCTTCATTAGCTTATAAACTCATAATTTAATGATGCTCTTATTGGGCGTTGATGCACTGGTGTTCGATGCACTGACATGTTTTAAGCACATTGTTAACCAAAATTTATAAAATGTCTCAGCGTGTCTTGTATTTAGCATGCCATTTAAATATTTAATATATTTAATTATATTACCGATGTGTGATACTTATTTTAGCGCACCGATAACAATGCTTAAGATACAAAACTGTACTATGAGCGACGCATTACTGTGAATTAAGTGCACCGAAGGTGTTTTTGCAAAATAAATACTTTTTTTAAATTTTTTTATTTATTTTAGTAGATATAGTGTTCACATATTGCTTTTACATATATATTTATGAGACCAATTGATGTAATATGTCAAATATAGACATCAACACCACAATTCTAGGTAGAAGCAACAACCACAAGTTGATCACTATAACTTCAAGAGAGAGTGGAAGGCTAGGGGGAGTGAGAGAGATTCATTCCCTCACCCCATTCAGCCTCAGACTAGACTCCTCTTGAGGAATGTTGGCCTCCTCAAGTTCTATGAGGAGGAAACATATCTCAAGGGGAATAATACATTGCTCTCCTAAACGATCACACATCAAGATCATTACATGCAGGATTTTTGAGCTGGTCCACATGACTGGTACCAACCCACCGAGGAGGACATTTAGTTTATCACTGGTCTCTCTTGGAGAGGCGAGGACTTACCTGATTTCCATGAGTTCATAGCTAGAGTTGTAGCACGGGCTCAGCTATATATGTTCAGAGATATGTCCATCCTTAAATCATCGACCCCGCTCAGTTTTAGGTGCACAGTGGGAAGCTTTCCATTTCTGCTTTTGGTGGAGAGGATGTGAGGTGATTCTATTATTTGGTGGAAACCATCGCAAATTAAACCATCGATGGGAAGCGAATTAGCTTCCTTCTATTATATTATGTTGATTCTTTAGTGCAAAGACCTATATGCATTATGTGGTATGCTATTTTTTTACGACAATTTCATTTCGCTCTTGGCTAATATCATGCATGTATTGACGCGATGGGGAATTTCCCTTTTGGTTCTGAGTTATTTTCTTTATTTTTTGAGATATTTCCAACCACTAGGCCATCTTTTTAGTGACACCCTCCTAGGTTGATGACAAATGTGTGCATGCACATGCGGGGGGAGATAATTCCCAAGAGGGGGCAGCCGAACTTTCCAGCGAGGATTACCCCGAATGTGCTGCAGATGTTAGGCAACTTGGAGGTCATATTAGATATTGTTGCATTTACATATGCGGGATTGGATGGAGAGGGTGTCATAACATATTATTCACTTGAGATGAGCCACTAGATAATATACGTAATTAAATTTAACATTATGTTTAAATTGATCAACTAGTTGCATTTTATTCTCTTTATACTTAATGTAACTAAAATATATTTTAAATTGTTATATTAAATTAATGTTTAATGAAATTGTCTAATTATTATTGTCATGTACTATATATTTTACAGATATCGAGATTTTTGATGCTGATGTCCAACCTCTTCTGGCTTAGGATGATGAGGAGATGGTGGTGGAGGCAAATTAGCTTGAGGTCACCCAGTCAGGCACTAGACCTAGATGACAAAATCCAGAGGAGAGGTTTTGACAGGACATTGATGACCAAAAAGAAAGATTTATAGCAGATGTGGGGGTTCATCCTGTACCTACTAGATACAATGCTAGAGACCCTCAATTTGTGGAGTTGTGGAGGATGCTTCCTCATCATTTGAATAAATTAATGCATCATGTACGGTTGGAGCATGTGATGTTATATATATTTCCCTTCATAGCAGCGATTCAACACATGTGGGTAGAGATCCTCGATCAACTTCTAGTCCACCTCCTTCTCCATTAGATGCTTCAACTGCTGACATAGCCTCCAAATCTCGTGCACCTCCTCCTCCACCTTCGATATATCATCCATCTCCTCCTACTTCCCCTTTATCATCTCTGGAATCTCCTCACCTCCATCTCCTCCACCTCCCCTCCTTCAATGGATCCAATATTTGATATGTTATACCTATCCAACCGACGAACCTCTGATCCATTATACCTATATGACCGACCGACCTCTGTAGATCCATCATCTCCCCATGATCCTCATCCATTAGTCCCCTCATCTTTGGAGAGGATGCTCATATCGATGAGATGATCCGGATTCCTAGTGATATCTTTTCTACTGATCTACATGTTAGTTTATTTCCTAGGAAGTGTATTGATGATGTCTCTGGCACGCCCCTGGCTCTATTGCTGGGGGTGCCAATACATTTGGTAGGTCGATAGATATTGATGATGATTATATGGTTCTAGGGCTGGACTAGACATGTATACTTGACATTTATCATCACTTTGATGTTATACACACACACACACGCCATTTTTCATTTTGCATATGTTAATGTTGATGATTACGTTGATATTTATTTATATGTTGATGGTCATGATGTGTATGTTGGGTTAAGTTTGATGATGTTCATTAGATGTTTGTGTTTTCTACTTTGTAGATGTTGATGTTGATGATTATTTATATGTTGATGGTGATCATGATGTGTATGTTGGATCAGGTTTGATGATGTTCATTAGATGTTTGTGATGGTTATGTTATAAAATGGAACTTGTGTTTTGTTACATATTATTGTTAGATCATATGTGTGTTATATGATGTTTAAATATGTAAGATGTATATGTTAGATGAATATACAACATAATGTTTATGATGGTACGTTCATGCTTATTTTTATTAGTTTTAGGTTAATGATAGTATGTTGGTGTTTATTTTTGTGTTTGTTAGATTGTGACAATGATAATGATGACATGTTTATGTTTTACTTAATATAATTGAATCAAAACTATCATTGAATTAAATTATTTTATGAATTTTGTATTGATAATGGACGAAGTTGTGACAACTATATGATTTATGGTTGTTGTACAATTTGTCATAGTATCATGTTTATAATTGTTGTATAGTTTGTCATAGTATTATGTTTATGCAATATTTATTTTTCTATTTGGTTTTCATATTGTTCTCATATATTTTGTATGGATACTTTAATTTTTTGTAAATTTCTTAATAATGTAATACAATTTGTTTTAATATATACTTATATAATAATATATATTGTTCTGTTGTAACTTTACGTTGAGTATTTCGAAATAATATATAATGAAACTTAATTTTAAGGAAATGAAGTTATATATATATATATATATATATATATATATATGAATCAGTTCATCATAACAATAGATTATTAATATTAATCATGATATTGATTTGATGATCTTTCTATGTATTAAAGATATATTGTTTTTATTTAATTTTATATTTCATTTAAAATTATCATGCAATTATAATTCTTAGCATTATTTATAACAAAAACATGATAAAAGACAAACATTCAAATATTGAAGGAGAAATTAGAGAGCACCTTAAATTTTGTTGTAAATTTCATTGTTATCAAGGCCATAAATTAAGTCATTGTAGAGCTCAACACTAGTAAAAAAAATGTTGAATTTTCAATATCCATCCAGGTTACAAATGTGTCATTTTCTATGTTGGAGTTAACATTATAAATACAATAAAAAATAACAAAAAATCAATTTAATTGAATCATATAATAAAAAACATTACATTGTAACATAAATATCACAATTTAATGCAGCTATAATTCTTAACATTATTTATAACAAAGACATAAAAAAATACAAGCATTGAAATATACAGGACGAGTAGGTTAGCCTTTACGTTCACAAAAATAAAATTGAATCATGTATGTTGTTTTCATGGTGTACACACACACATTGAGTAATTTGGACAATGACATATAATCATTCCATACAATCATAAATTAATTCTTAGACATAAACCATATTTCACATCATATTGATTGTTAACCAACTGAAATTGTTTAAACATTACATATAGTAATCAACTTTCCATTTTCATTGCCATAACATGAAAAATAAATAATATAATTATACAATCAAAGATAACAACAACAAAATTATATCTCAATCTGTAAATGATGAAATAAAACATGTACATATCACTCTCCATTGCCATCACCCTCATTATATTCCTTGAATGACATGATATCATTGTTGTTCTCGAAAACATGTTTAGATATAGGGTTGTGTCTTAATATAAACCACCAATCTCTATCCAACAAATCTAGGTAAAAGAACACTTGGTTGTAGTGTTTTGGGAAAACATAAGGCTCATTACTTTCATCCCACATATTTTTAGTGTTGATACATATCAACCCACTATCACGATCTTCCTTTACATTATTCCTATCAAATGTGTCCCACCACCTGCACCTAAAAATAACACATTGGAAAGATGAGAAGTCCACTTGAATGATCTCTTGTAGCTTTCTGACATAACCCAATATCCCTCTTATTAGGCTTCGATCTCGATGGCTAGCATGATTAGATTGGTTGAGCTCAACTTCCACTCCACAATATTTTGTAACACACCTATCATAAACATCCTTAGTGCAAAAATGATGTCCATAATCCCACATAGATGGGAATGAATGCAACTGTAAGAAAAGTTAACAAATGATGGTGTCATATGTCTAATAACCCAAGCATTAATATATAAAATATATATGTTATGATTCAAAGTTGCATTATAAAGTTAGAAATGTACAAAAATATTTTATTACCGAGTTGCTGCACCCGATCCCAATGTTTAGCTCATCCTCCTCTTCAAGAGGGTAATGAGTGGATGCACCATATCTCTCTCTAACTTGGTATGCAACCCAGATGTTGGGACAGATCATTGGAATATTTTATTTTAAATGATATGGTAAAGGAATGATTCTACCGTGCAACTGCCTAAATTATTTTTTGTCAATATCCTATTTCCTCCTCTTCCCTTAATACAATGCAACCCACGACTATGTTTCCTCCGCATTGTAAAGAATGGATTTATTGATTGCATAATTTCTAAATTCATTGTTGTATTCATGGAAATGAAACCACATTCAGTACGCATGGGATCAAATATAGATTTTGAAGTTTGTTGTGAAAATTTATTGTGTGGAAATTTTGAATATTGAAAGAGAAGTGACTTACTCTTTAATGTGTGCCTATTTCTAGGGGAGGCAGGTGTGAGAGGGGTCATTTTCGATCATGGCAGAAAAATAGTGAAAAGTGCTTTACCATGGCCTAGAACTGATTGATTGGGGATCCACCTCGAAATTACTAGTATTTGGTGACTCTCATCAATTCATTCAAAAATGCAATCGGGATACTCCAAAGGCTCCATCAGATGCAAAAAAAATTAGGATAAAATTACTCTTCTAAATATTCCCCCTCAAGTTTTGTTTCTCCACATTCTCAAAGAAAACAATGGTCAAGCTGACAATTTGGCCAACATAGGTGCCTCAATGTTCCAAGGCTCAATGGTTTATAATGGTGAAAGAAAAGGTTTTAAATTTGTCCCCTAACTCACCACCGACGGAGGGTCAGGATCCCCTCCCCTCGAACTTGAATAATGCGCTCTTTCCCATCGCTCGAACTTGTGGAAACTCCTTGGACAAGTAGCCTCCACCAAAGGAAACCATTTACTCCTTGTCTCTCCTTTAGTACGAGCTAGCTCTGTTCTGGAAGCTCGTACAAGTGCTATGGGAAGCAGAGATAAGCTCGATGAAACCCACCTCTTCCATAATTTGTATCCAGGTTCAAATGAAGCAGGCGTCGCACCTGACCTCCTTTAGGATTTGTTTGTAGGTTTCTCCTTCTGGATGGGTTCCCTCCCAATGACAAAAAAATAAATAGATGAAGGTTTTTCCAATTTAAAATCTGGGTAGGATGATATAAAGAAACACCTGCTCAGGCTCTTAGACATTGTTGTGGTGGGTGTTAATGATAATAGATCTATGGCTTCTGATGTCAAGTTCATGGATTTCGATGTCATGTTCATGTCTAACCAAATTGGATGCCATGATTCCCATAATGATTACCATGATAGAGACCTCGGAGAACTAATGGGTACGGTGGACATCATCAAAGAAGAAGTGATGAAACTAACAAGGATGAACCAATGTAGCCATTGCCAGGATTCTCATGGTGATGAGGCCCAACCCATGGAGGATGTTTTAGTCACCTAGCCTGTATGGTTTTTAGGCAAAAATATATAATCCCTCTTTTTTTTCACATTTTTTCTGCATCTTTTTGAACTAGCAGTTCGTCCGTGTTTACTCATCTCAAGTTATAGTAAATAGTAGGATCTTTTTCAGCTATTTTAGATGGAAGCCAACTCTGTTGGAAGTTTTTGTAAATTTCTTCTACCAGTCCTCTCTTTCTCTCATAAATCTACCTGCTTTGTAATGTATGGATATGCACATCCCTTTTAATATATACTTCTTTTACTGTTTCTGTTAAAACAAACATGCATCTTTTTCCATTCATTTCTAGTACCTCCCCTTCTCTTTTGTCCTCATCACATTCATCATCCAAAATCACTGCACTTGGTGTGTGGTTCATTTTCTTGATGTACTCACTAACATAATAGAACGACTCATAGACTATGTACCCCTCTGCCACATACCCCTCAGGTTTTGTCCTTTATCGAACAAATCCCTTCACTCTTTTCATGAATCTCTACAAGAAGAGAAATTAGTGACATGAGACCACCCCGACTAATTCAATCTCATCGATTAGGTGAATTAGAATATGAACTTGTAAGTCCATGAAACTCAATGACAATTCCTTCTCAAACATACAAACAATCTCAACTATCTCTTAAAGCCACCGTGGAAGGCTAGTGATGTAAATTCCTTTGATGTGATCCACTGTACAAATGGAGATAGTTTAGATATGTCACGTTGAAGGTCATCGAAAAAGTTGTGGTTCACACACACACACGAACAACACATAATGACACAACAAAGTAAACACAAAAAATTAATTGCATTTTAACTTATGTGGTAAAAGACATTAAAAAAAGTAAAAACAATTTTTGACACTATACATACCCTTAGAAGGTTGAGATGGTCATGTGATTTCAAACTTGACAACTTTTCATCCATAGTAAAGCATCATCGTAGAGTAGACCCATAAAAAGAAGCCACCTTCATGTAAAATATAACTTCCTTTTCCAAATTAAGACCATCTTTGTTCAAAATCCATGGGACATCACCTTTTTTAAATGAAAAAGAGGGTCTAGTCTCTCCTCTATTTTCTTGTCTTGGACAATGCTTTTTTTTAGTATTTGAATAAATAAGATCTTTCCTGACAACCATCTTGTCACTCTTTTTGGATGATATGCGACGCCATAAAGAGCATGAAACATTTTTAAATATATGCATGGAATCTAGTAAGTGGACAATTTTAAGATGCTCCCAAAATGGGAGCCCATAAAATATCGATTTCCTTTTCATCCCTTTGGGAATTTTCTCAACATAGGTGTTGAAGAATTCATGATCATTGATCACAAGTTACACAATTGAATCGAACATCTCCGTGTATTCCATATCCTTCTCTCTCTCATATGCTCTCATCCAGTCAACTGATGTCATTATTTCAGGACTTTATGTTCCCTCTCGTTTACCATTGAAAGTAGATCGTGCTCTTCTATAAGAGTGGTTTTTTGGGAGGAATACCTTAGATAAGTCATTCACCGAATTTTGTAGTACAACTACTTTTGTAAGTCTTTGGACCACCTATCCTTCATAGAAGGACCACAACATTTACAACCATAATAACTTTTTGTTACAAGACCCGTGATGTTATAGTAAAGAGAGAACATTAGTGTTGAAAATGAAGACAGTGGCACCAAATTAAATATGATACAAAATATTTCCTTGAATATAAACAAATCAAAGTGGTGTACACACATTTCCATACACTATAAAACTCGTCTCTGATGGGATGAGTCTCGACACATCATATACCTGTATCCATTCCCATAATTCTTTGAATTCACTGACCATTGGTTGTAGGTAAACATCCATGTTCTTCACTTGTCTTTTACTAGGGACTATAAGAGCCAACATAAGATGTTCATTCTTCATGGAAAACCATGGGGGTTATTGTTATTGATCACTACTATAGGAAAAACAATATAGATGTTGTTTGGTTGTGAATATGGGTTGACGTCATCAATGGCTATGCTTAATTGTAGGATGTGTACTTCATCCTTGAATTTATTGGGCCATGTATCCTCTATATGCTTCATGGCTATTGAATCCATTGGGATTCACATAAATCCTTCCTCACTTCGGTGTGATGCATGCCATACCTGCAACATAGCTAATTATTTATAAGGAAATAGCATTTTAATCCTTGGGATAATAGGCATGTGCCTCAATATCTTATGAGGAGGACCATGTGCTTTAGCCTTGTTATTCGATTCTTTGTATCTATCATGAACACATTTTGGATATATCTCTTTGTCTACATATTCGCCTATCTATAGAATACAATCATTGGGACACGCATGATATGTACTCAACACCCAACATTTTCAACATTTTCTTTGCCTCTTCGCAGCTGCCATGCAAGATATTGTCATTCAGAAGTAACTTTTCTTTGAAGAACTTGCAGTTATTGGGAAATAAAAATGTATAATGTCGTTTGATGTTCATAAAATAAACCATTTTCAATGATGATTGTGTCACAAGATTCCTCAAAATATAATGTAATTGATGGCCAGTTACCTCAACATTGCTAAGAAACATGTGTACAACATGCATCTGACATGCCATAATTTGCTTTCAAGTTGTATAGTAACATTTTTGTCCCCAACTGTGTAGAATTTGACTGTCCAGGTTCAAAAGGAGGTGTGGTGCTTGTTGATTTAAGGCTTTCGAAGAAAGATTCAGTGATATGAGCATCATCCCCTAGCTCATTGTATTAGAATGTATGAAACAACATTGCATCCATGGCACTCCTTTGCCGTAATAACTCATCCATACCAATGTCTACTTCATTTCCTCCATTTCCAACATGTGAAGAACTATTGTTAGTATAGGAATTCCTAATTGGCAAGGATGGACGTAATGTAAATTGAATAGGTGGTTGATTCAACCATGCTTGGTATGCTTCCTCTCCACGTTGCGCTCTTTTTTAAGCCTTCTCTCGATTTGACATTGTAATGGGGTGCAACAAAATATGGTAGGCAGGTCACTCATCATCAAAATCCTAATTTCAAAAATATCGAATATTACATCAATGATGTTAGCAAGCACAATGAAATTGGTTTCATCTATTATTACACAAAACAATTATTACAGAAACACGATAATCATTTCCAATAGAAAATGTTAAGCTGCAATTTTTTTATAAAGAAAATGTTTAGATTGAATGATAAATTAACATCAATTCCACATTAAATATAAACATTCAAAATTGAGCAACACATTTTTGAATTGAATTTATAAATTAAATAAATAGTTTATAAAAGATAATTTCAAACTGAGCAATACATTAACATGGCTCCCATTGTAAATTGACAAATACAATTAATCAATGCTTTTTGTCTTATGTACTAAGGGAATGTCCAAGGGTAATCCCAATGCAAGGCGTCTCTGATGAACGGTTGGTGGTCTACGAAGGTTGTATTTTATTAACAACTCATCACCAGGAGACAAACTAAGTATTGCATGTACAACAACAAATCTAGACACTTTCCTTTTCATAAAGAACTCTTGGCCATTGAAGTGTTCCTCAAATGAACAATTTTCGGAAAATAAAGAGCACCTAGAACTATTTATGAACCTTGCAATGTTCCCAAGAGTGTGTGGATGACCATCTACATAACACATTCTTCCTGTTAAAGTTCCCAGAAACATAACCATTCATGCACATACTATACATGGAAATGCTATGCTTGTATTTAACAATATTCAAGTAATCATACTAACAATCGATAGGACCACAAAATGACATATGTGATATTGATTATTTGTGAGGAATGAGTACATGTAAAAGGATAAACAACCCAAGATTTGCAACATCAATATTAGACTTGGAAATCATAAAACAATTACAACAAAAGGGGAATTCGGTTCCAACATCAGGTACATGTAGAGAAGACAACCAATCTCCATACAAAGCACGGTGTAAGAAGTTTGATATTTACTTTTCAAATTCATAGGAAGGAAGAAATCATCTCTACCCTCCAACAATTGGACGGATCTCAGAGTGTACTTGGACAATTGTGCTCTCAATTTATGCAACTTTTTGGATATTCTAGTAGAGATGGGTTGGGTGGCATTCATATCATACTTTGAATCACTGGAAATTTCAGCTAACTGAACATAAGTAGAGGGCTTGGTCAATTTAGGATGAGACATAGTTGTTTTGGCCTCCAACTTAAAAAAAAGAGCATAGGGAAGTGTTCCTGCGTGTCTTTTCTATACCACCTATTCGATTTTTTACTACTAGGGGTATTAGGCCATCGACATTAGGTGATATATTGTTGGTGTAATGGGTGAGTGTGACAAGCTGAGGGCTCTCCTTCAACCCTTGACATTTTGAACAACCAAAAACTACGGTTTCATAAAATAGTTCTAGCTCACAATGACATGCCTATTGACCAACTCCTATAAAGTTTCTACAATAGAAGAATTAAATGATCTTAAAACCCTCCCTATTGACCAACTCCTAGGAACTCTGTCTACTTGAGGATTAGTAAAGATATATCCACCACTAGAGAAGAATCTTTTAAAGTAGATAGGAACATTCATTCTAAAATGGATGTGATTGAAGCAAAATTTGTAAGAAGGTTGAAGAAAGGATCAAGTAAATATAAAGGCAAGATGCCCTTTAAATGTTTCAACTGTGGTAATATAGACCATTTTGCATCTAAATGTCCTCACAAGAAAGGGTCAGATTTCTGATGATGAAGAGAACTACACATTCAAGAAATACAATAAAGAGGCTAAATATAAAAAGAAAACTTGTGTGCAAATGATGTTGATTCCTCAAAAGAGATAGACAATTATTCATCTTGTGAAGATAAAGTGAATAATTTTATACTTATGGGCATAGAATATTTTGAAAATGAATATACAGGAAGTGACCTGAATGATGAAGAGTCTATGGTTGATATGGAGGGTGAACTAATCAGTGCTTTGGAAGATATTGACAGACTCAGACTAAAGAAGAGGAAACAAAAACAATTGTTGATGTAGTATGAAAAGAATGGTAAAAAACCAAGTGAAGATCTTTCTATGTTAAAATTAGAATTAGAAAAGGCAAAGAAAATAGAATATATTCTAAAACAACAATTAACAAAGGAGAAAATGAGTTGTGAATCATTGGAAGAAGAAGTAGTGACAACTAGAAAAGAATTGGAGAAATTTCAAGCTTTGTATCACCAAAATATGTGAAGTATTAAAGCTTTAGAGGAACCAAACAACATTCTAAGTAAGCAAAGATCTACATTGTTAAAAATAGGTCTCGGCTATGAAGAAGGTTTGAGTAGAAATCACTCGGAAAAGAAGAAATCAGATAAGTTGATTAAAATTCGAAGCAACAAAAAATCAGAATATGAACATACCATGCAAACAAAAGAGAATGAAAATGAAACAAGCATTAGAATCGGGAACTTCGATCAGAAAGACCAATCAAGATTTGCTTAGGGAAAAAGCCAACAAAATATGAGGCAACCAATTCCAAGAAGACAACCAAGATTTAGGTACCAAGGTTTTTTCCATGGCTATTGTTATTATTGTTCTAATTTTGGATATAAAGTTTCAAATTGTGCATTTAAATTTAGAAGTATGCAACTAAGGATGGAAAATAACGATGAACTGCTGCAACATAGAACAAGACAATCACTGAGTAACCAACAAATTCATACAACACATTTCACAAATGAAAGAAGAACTCACAATAGACATACCAACCTTTTTGATCTATTGTATAATGAGCCAGAATGTTATATTTGTCATAATTATGGACACAAAGCCTTAGAATGTCACCTGAAGAATTATAGATTAGATTCAAGAATGAATTACTCAGCTGAAAATGTTAAAGATTGGAAGAAGAAAGAAAGTAACAAGTGTGGATCAATACTTTCTACTCAAAATCAAAACGACCCGTGGTATATTGACAATTGATGCTCCAAGCAAATGAATAGTGATAAAAGTAAGTTTCTATCTCTAAGTGAAAGTAAATCAAGAAATGTGACTTTTGGAAACGATGCTCCAGGGAAAATCAAGGGAAAATGAATGGTAGGTTTGAGTAATGGCAAAGGGAAAGCTCAAGATGTGTTGTTTGTAGATGGTTTGAAACATAATCTCCTTAGTGTCAGTCATGTATGTGACAGAGGGTGTGAAGTTGTTTTCACTTCTATATACTGTAAAATAAAATTTGTACCCTTAGGACAATTAGTTGCAAAAAGGCACAAGAACCGAAAACAATGTCTATGTTTTGAAAGAAGAAAAAGAAGAATGTCATTTAAGCAAGTATGATGAAAGTTGGCTATGGTATAGGAGTCTCGAACACCTAAAATTTAATCACGTAAACAATATTAGAAAAAATGAACCAGTAAAAAATCTTCCAAAAATATCAAAGCCATATGATTCTATATGTAAATCTTGTCAAATGGGAAAGCTGACTCGCACACAGTTTAAATATAATAATTTCACATCAACATACAAGTCAGTTAGTGCATATGGATTTATGTGGACCATCAAGGAAGGAAGGCATAGGAAGAGATAGATATTTTGTGTTGGTCAATGATGATTACTCTAGACTCACACGGGTTGCCTTTCCGAAGGAATAATATGAGGCATTTGAAAATTTCAAAGTATTTAAGGCTCTGAGAATCAGACAGGTAAAATACTGAAGGCAATAAAGTATGATATAGAAGGATAATTTAGTTCAGAAGAATTCAAAGAGTTTTGTAATAAGCATGGAATGAAAAGAGAGTATACTATCCCAGGGACAAAACAATAGAATGGAGTATTTGAGAGAAAAATAGATCCATTTAGCAGATGGCGAGATCAATGATGAATGAAACAAATATTGCTCAAACATATTGGGTAGAGGCAATTCACATAGCTGCCCATATTCTTAACAAATGTCATCTAAGGCCAAACAACGATAAGAATCCTTATGAAATGCGGTTTGGAAGACCTGCTTCTATTAAAATTTTTAAAGTCTTCGGAAGTAAATGCTATATTAAAAATAATGATGAACATATTGGCAAATATGATGACAGGGCCGATGAAGGTATTTTCCTAGGATACATCACAAACAGTAAAGGATACAAATTCTATAATAAAAGGTTGCATAAATTGGTTGACTATATTGACTTTAAAATAGATGAAGGAATTCCTGTGAATGATAGTCAGATAAGAAGTATTGAATCAAATATAGAGGATACAATTGAAATTGAGGAAGAACAGGTCCAAGAATCAGAAAAGGAAGATTCAGAGTTAGATGATGAAAGTACAAACATTCAGGAAGAGTCATAATTACAATAGACAGAAACAAAAGAACCTTCCAGAATTGTTAAAAAGAACCATCCTGAAAACCAGATAATTGGTGACAAGGATAAAGGAGTTTAGACAAGAAGGAAATTGATTAAAGCTTCAGAACAATCTCAGGTCTATTTTCTATCTATGATTGAACCTAAGAATTCTGAAGAAGCCAGTGAGGATGAAGATTGGATTAGAGCCATGAATGAAGAACTTGATCATATTGAGAAGAATAATACTTGGGAATTTGTTCCTAGACCCGCAGTTAAGAATGTAATAGGCTGCAAATGGGTGTTTAAAAATATGATGAATGAACAAGGACAAATTGTGAGGAATAGAGCCCGATTGGTTTGTAAGGGGTATGCACAAGTTGAGGGACATGATTTTGATGAAACCTTTGCACCCAGGGAAATATTGGAAGCCATCAAAATGTTTCTTGCCTATGCCAGTCATAAGAACTTCAAAGTGTATCAGATGGATGTTAAGTCAACATTTCTCAATGGATATCTAAAAGAAGAAGTCTATCTGGAGCAACATGAAGGATTCCAAGTAATAGATAATCCTGATTATGTATGCAAACTGAAGAAGGCACTATATGGATTGAAACAAGCACCTAAATCCTGGTATTATAGACTGGATAAGTATCTACATGACAAAGGATTCAAGAAAGGTATTGTTGACAGTAAATTGTACATCAAATCTGAAGGTGATGACTTATTAGTTGTTTTGGTATATGTGGATGACATTATTTTTGGATGTAATAATTCTTCTTTTGTTTAGTGGTTTGATAATGCCATGCAATATGAGTTCGATATGTCAATGATAGGAGAATTGTCATTATTCCTTGGTCTCCACATTATTTAGAGTTCTATAGGATTATTTCTCTCCCAAGAGAAGTATTTGAAGGAGATGTTGAAGAGATTATAGATGGAAGATTCTTCATATGTTAGTACACCTATGGTTGTTGGATGTAAGCTTAGCAAGGATGAACCCTCACTTAATGTTGATCAAAGAACATATCGATCAATGATAGGTAGTCTTTTGTACATCACAACATCTCGTCCTGTTATAATGCAAGATGTTGGAATGGTAGGTAGATTTCAGTCTGCTCCTAAGCAAAGTCATTTGGTGGCTGTTAAGAGGATATGCAAATATTTGAAGGGCATAATGACTTATGGTATCTGGTATCCTTGAAATCAGAATATTCAGTTAACTGCATATTCATATGCTGACTGGGAAAATTGTTTGGATGAAATAAAGAGCACAAGTGGAGGTGCATTCTTCTTGGGTTATTCTTTAGTTGCATGACTGAGTAAGAAGCAAGGCTCGATATATTTATCTACTACAGAAGCTGAATACATTGCTGCTGCCAACTATTGTACACATGTACTATGGATGATCCAAAAACTGGCAGATTTGGAGGTAAAATATGCTGATCTCATTCCTCTCCATTATCATAATACTAGTGCCATTAGTGTTTCTAAGAATCCACTCCTTCATTCCAAGACTAAGCACATACCACTTAAGTATCACTTCTTAAGGGAGCAGGTCACAAACATAGTGGTTCAATTTAATTTCATTCATTCTACAGAACATATTGCTGATATCTTTACTAAACATTTACCAAAGACACAGTTTGAGTACCTACGCCAGAATATGGGTATCATATCTTATTCCAAATAACTTGTTCACTTTGATAGGGGGAGCTATATTGTTATAGAGTCTTCTTTGACATTGATGTCAAAGGGGAAGAAGTTTTTGTTGTTACAAATCATAAGCGGTCGGTGATTACGAGTGAAACATGCATCCAGAATTTGAAGGTTGCCATCAATGCCAAAGGGGAAGACTATTGGCATTATGATAGGTATTGCGATCATATGGAAATAGGCCAGATCGTGATGTGGTTGTAATTGATGGAAACACATAAGTTCCAAGCATATGATCCAACAACAAGGAGGACAAATAAGTATAGATTGAAATGTAATCAGGCTCTCTGCTCATGTATGCAAGCCTATATGAATACCTTCAATATTGAAAAATCAAGAAGTTAAGACATGATGTCCATTCACTTCATTCAATAGAGATTAGACAATCTAGAGAGTACATTCAATTCATTCGACAAAGATTGGATGAACCAAATTAAAGGAGGAAATATGGATTTATGGTGGGAAAGGATTCATGAGGTGAACCTATATGGGAGATAAGCGATCCACAAAGGAAAAGTGAAGATGCACAACGTTAAGGTGAGATCCTCATTTGATCGTAGATTGAAGGCCAGGAAGGATCCCACAAGAAATAGACAAATCTCTGAAGTTATGGAAGTAGAGTTATGGAATCCCATTTCGCGAAAAGCTAAAGGCACGTCCGTAATCCACAATCCGCAACTCGGCTGCAAAAAGAGACTTGCGAAAGGAAATTTGTGGAAGCCCAATTTTGGGAAAAAAGGGAAGGTGGATTTGCAATCCACAATCTGACTACGGAAAGGACCATTGTGTCTTCATGATTGCGGAAGTCAGTTTTTGGAAAAACTGGGAATTGCATACCTGCAACCCACAGTCCGCAATTGTGGAAAGGAGCTTGTGGAAAGCTGTATTACGGAAAGGAGCTTGTGGAAAGGATCTTGCAGAAAGGTTGTTTCGGAAACTGAGTTGTAGAAACTCAATCAGGAAAAGATTGATTTGCAGAAAGACTAAGTTTACAGAAAGCTGTATTGTGGAAAGATAGCCTGTGGGACAGAAGTGGCGGAAACTCAAATACGAAAACTTAATTGCAGAATTTGAAGGTCCCCCAGAATACAAAGGAATTTTGGTTCGAGCAGTTATGAATTCAAGAACCCGACGCCAGATGGTTAAAGAAGTTTAGAATGCTTATCGATTGGGTTCCTTTCCTGCCATGAGTCATTGAACGATTTTTTTATGAAACTGAAAGTCAGGCATACTGTTGTCATTAGAATTTACCCCCATAAAATATTTAGATTCCTGAAACGCGCATATAAAAATGGACCCCAATTTTAGTTTCCAGTGTTTTGTCCAAGCCTCCAAGTTTTTGCCTCGAATCATCATCAAGTTTTGCTAAATTCTTCATTTCAGATTTGTTGAATTTTTGTTCAAACTTATGTCCTTTCCATTTCATATTTTTTGTATTGATTTAAGATTTAACCTTATGATCCATGTTTCTTACCTTTTGTCAAAGTTTTCCCTAAAAAGCCAAAATAAAAGAATTAATTAATTATTTTAAACATAATACTTTAGGTTTTGGATAAATTTTACATTATTATATTTTGGGATGTTTTTCCAAAATAAAGGGATTTTCTTCACATAATCTTTTTCCCATAATCCTTTTTTCATGCCACGTAACTAGTTTTGGATTTTGTCTTATCTTCCTATTAATGCTAACACCATATTCCAAAGCTCATACTTTATCTTATCTCAAAATCTATGCATGGAGCAGAGAGTCAAAGTATTAAAGCTCACACAAAAAAGCAGGCCAAGAGAATCCATGGGTCAACACCAGCAAGAGTAAAAGGGAACTCTGAGGTGTATGTTTGATTTTAACATGTCATGCATATCTCAAATCCAAAGACTGAATGTTAGTAAAAAGATACAGTTTCAGTTCCATACATAAGAGATATTCTCGCAGAGTTTGAAGAAGAGGACCGCCATTTCAACGAATAGCATTTTCGAGCAAACAGAGATTGCCCAGGTCGTGGTATTAACTCCATAGCAGAATGAAGGTGATGGAGACTTTAATTCAAGGGATTTGAGTAGTGATTCTTGCAGTGACATTTTAAAGAAGCAATTGCCTAAAGTAATAAGTGTTCATTTCTTCTAGTTCCTTTTTTGAGCAAAAGCCTGAAGTCCAGTACATGAAAAAACGGTTGCAAAATTGTCATAAATGCCAGGAATGAAAACATAAGAATGTAATGATGGCCATCAAGCCTGAACATGAGAAGTCATAAAAACGATTCAGTAATATGATTCCCAAATATATGTTTAAGTAGAAATCGTGCTGCAACATTATAGGGGTATTGATCTTGTGGTTTCAAAATGACAAAGTAAATTAAGGCCGCAGAGTATTTATCGTTTGATATTAAATCTTAGATCTGAAGAATAGGTGGCAATAGGATATACAAGTTCCAACTTTGAAGTTAAATGCTCACAGATTTCAAGCGATTCTCAATCTATATCCAGAATTTTGGGGATTCGATGAGCATTTTCGAGTGGCATTTGAAACTCTCAAGAATGAAAATCAATGAATAGAGCATTGTTTCTAGATTTGAAGGCATTTGAATTCAGTGTTCAAGTTTTCGATGATATAGGTGGAACTGAGAAGGTGGACAAAATCTGGATTTGAGGAGGCAGTTTTAGCAAACCCTCGTTTCTTGTGACATATCTTAGATTTTATTTATATTTAGTTTATTGTTAGAATTTTACTCCTAATACCTACAATAGTTGGTTTATTGTAAGGTTTATATATTTAATCTTTTCGAATGTAAAAGTGGGAGGTACCAGCCGAGAGGGCTGAGGCAGGATTTGAACATTCTGATACTGGAGTGGTAGGAGCATGTATGCACTCTGTTTTTGTTAGCTGCTTTGAAATGATTATGTTCATATGAGCTACCTTTCTGTCTTAATAATTGAATTTCATGTGTTGTGATTTTGTCTGGTGTATGGTCATCTTAATCCATTTCTAGATTCTCACGATTATTGTGAAGTTATCCTTAAGTAGTATATGCAGAACCTAGTTCATGTTTTCCATAAATTCATACTCGTAGCTTTGTCTTATCAGTCTTGATTGTGATATATATACTGCTGTTCAGTATTTGCTTTCAAATCTAGCTTGATTTCTGGAGTAAGTCTTACCTACCACCAAATTCCATAAATTCATTTTCCAGTTATCCATTGAACCAATTTAAGATTTCTCTAAGCTTGACCCTAGCAGTCGAGGTTCAACTTTAGTGATAACATCTTCTGGCACCGTTGTCGGGGATGAAGGAGCGAAGATATCTTCCCCGGGAAGAATGACAATGAATATATGCAGTGTTTGATGGTGAATGAGGGCTGGTGACATAGTGGCTGCAAATTATTCACCTGGCGACTCCAACTTCTGCAGATCCAGATTTCAAAGCTTAACTGATGATTTCATTGGACTAATGAGGACTTATGATTCGACTTCTATTGTTTCAAAGTATGTGTGTCTAGATTTTGCAGAACTTCTTGGTTTTACGAATTTTCTTCCTTTGGATGAATATTTGTTGAGAAATGGTCCTAAATTCAATGGAGAAGATCTGAGTTTTGTTGTGAAACACATATCTAATTTTCGTGAATTTACTGAGTTACTCAGATTTAAACATGAAGATGTCTTCATTAGACTATTCTATGATTCATTACAAGGAAAGTGTAAAAGTTGGGTTGAAGATTTGTCTGTTGGGTCAATTAGATCATTAACAAGTTTTTGGATTATATTTTTGAAGACATGGATGGAGAAGACAGAGTTTAGGGCAGATTCTCTTTCCGTTAAAAATTTTAGGGAGTGGAATGGTATGAGCACTGATGAGGAAATAGATGAAATTTTTTCTTCCCTTTTGTCTTCTTATTTAAAGTCAAGTTCATGTAATTCGGAATCTAAAGTCATCTTTTTAAAAGAATTTGCTGCATATATAGAGAAAGAGATTGAAGCTTTAGAGGTCAAGATACTGAGTTTGTTTTTTCAAATCCCTTTTCAACTGTCTTTTGATATCAAGATTGAGAATAAAGTCAAATTTGATGATCCAAAACTGAGAAAGTGGCATGACCCGGTCGCTGACTATATCAAGGAATTTAACGATTCAAGGTTTCAGTATTCATTTCATGATAAGTCTGAAAATCAAACTTACAGGCAGATGTTGATTTTTGTTCCTATCTTCATCTTGCTAATATACAGATCAAGAGTTTCATCAGGTATTCAGATACTTGTATGGATTCATTGGAAGCATGATTTTACTTGACCAAAGTTGTAGTTTTGGTTAGTGTAGATAGTGTGGATAAATAAGCTTGATGATTCAAGCATTTCCTTAAGTTTGCAGTGTGATTAGTTTGAATTTATAATGTGCTCTAAGTTTGCAGTATGAGAAGAGTAGGCTTTCAAGGTTTGGAACAAGTTAGGAATAAGATAAAAAGATTCTAGCCCAATGGATACAAGGCACTGGATTTTTTATTTTATTTTCACTTTCAAAGCAGTGAATGGCAGGCACGACAGGGTGCAGATGACAGAGATAGTTTTAAAAGAAGGCATGGGTCTGCTTGTTCTTGGCAGCCCACAGGGGGCATGCCATCCCCAGCTAGAGCCAGATGTTGTCATCAGAATTTACCCCCATAAAATATTTAGATTCCTGAAACCCGCATGTAAAAATAGACCCCAATTTTAGTTGCCAGTGTTTTGTCCAAGCCTCCAAGTTTTTTCCTTGAATCATCATCAAGTTTTGCTAAATTCTTCATTTCAGATCTGTCAAATTTTTGTTCAAACTTATGTCCTTTCCATTTCATATTTTTTGTATTGACTTAAGATTTAACCTTATGATCCATGTTTCTTACCTTTTGTTAAAGGTTTCCCTAAAAAGCCAAAATAAAAGAATTAATTAATTATTTTAAACATTTTATAATACTTTAGGTTTTGGCTAAATTTTACATTATTATATTTTGGGATGTTTTTCCAAAGTAAAGGGATTTTCTTTACATAATCCTTTTTTCATGTCACGTAACTAGTTTTGGATTTTGTCTTATCTTCCTATTAATGCTAACACCATATTCCAAAGCTCATATTTTATCTTATCTCAAAATCTATGCATGTTGTAGAGAGTCCAAGTATTAAAGCTCACACAAAAAAGTAGGCCAAGAGAATCCACGGGTCAACACCAGCAAGACTAAAAGGGAACTATGAGGTGTATGTTTAATTTGAACATGTCATGCATATCTCAAATCCAAAGACTGAATGTTAGTAAAAAGATATGGTTTTAGTTCCATACAAAAGAGATGCAGAGTTTGAAGAAGAGGACCGCCATTTCAACGAATAACATTTTCAAGCAAACAGAGATCGCCCAGGTCATGGTATTAACTTCATAGCAGAATGAAGGTGATGGAGACTTTAATTCAAGGGATTCGAGTAGTGATTCTTGCAGTGATTCTTGCAGTGACATTAAGGAAGCAATTTCCTAAAGTAATAAGTGTTCATTTCTTCTAGTTCTTTTTTGAGCAAAAGACTGAAGTCCAGTACATGAAAAAACAGTTGCAAAATTGTCATAAATGCCAGGAATGAAAACAAAAGAATGTAATAATGTCCATCAAGTCTGAACATGAGAAGTCATAAAAACGATTTAGTAATATGATTCCCAAATATATGTTTAAGTAGAAATTGTGCTGCAAGATTATAGGGGTATTGATCTTGTGGTTTCAAAATGGCAGAGTAAATTAAGGTGGCAGAGTATCTATTGTTTGATATTAAATCTCAGATCTGAAGAATAGGTGGCAATAGGATATACAAGTTCTAGCTTTGAAGTTAAATGCTCATATATTTCAAGTGATTCTCAATCTATATCCAGATTTTTAGGGATTCGATGAGCATTTTCGAGTGGCATTTGAAACTCTCAAGGATGAAAATCAATGAATAGAGCATTGTTTCCAGATTTGAAGGCATTTGAACTCAGTGTTCAAGTTTTTGATGATACAGGTGGAACTGAGAAGGTGGACAAAATCTGGATTTGAGGAGGCTATTTTAGCAAATCCTCATTTCCTATGACATATCTTAGATTTCATTTATATTTAGTTTATTGTTAGAATTTTACTCCTAATACCTGCAACAGTTGGTTCATTGTAAGGTCTATATATTTTATCTTTTCAAATGTAAAAGTGGGAGGTACCAATCGAGAGGGATGAGGCAGGATTTGAACATTCTGATACTGGAGTGGCAAGAGCATGTATGCACTCTATTTTTGTTAGCTTCTTTGAAATGATTATGTTCATATGAGCCACCTTTTTGTCTTAATAATTGAATTTCATGTGTTGTGATTTTGTCTGGTGTATGGTCATCTTAATCCATTTCTAGATTCTCATGATTAATGTGAAGTTATCCTTAAGTACTATATGCAGAACCTGGTTCATGTTTTTCATAAATTCATACTCGTATCTTTGTCTTATCAGTCTTGATTGTGATATATATACTGCTTTCAGTATTTGCTTTCAAATCTAGCTTGATTTTTGGAGTAAGTCTTACCTACCAACAAATTCCATAAATTCATTTTCCAGTTATCCATTAAACCAATTTAAGATTTCTCTAAGCTTGACCCTAGCAGTCGAGGTTCAACTTTAGTGATAACGCATACGAACGGGCGTAGGGAATAAAGATTAGTAAGCATAAAACAATGAGCAAAGAAATGTGTGATGTGCACTGAAATGAGGAGAATATGCAGAACAAAGACAATGAAGGGATCCAAGTTTGAATGAGCAAAAACATAAGTAGATCATATAATGTAACAGAGTTGGTAAGCATAGCTATATTTGGTTTTCAGCATATTGTACTAAACAAAGTTTAAATCTATGGAATAAGGGTGATAGGGTGGTGCTAGGGAAGACTTGTAGTCTTCTGTGTGCAAGTTGGAGCTTGTACAAGTCTAGTGGGTGCTAGAAAACTAGGAGAGTTGGTGATCTCCATAAGTTGCTGCTTGTAAAACAGAGGTTGTAGCCTCACTTGAGTTGGTTCTCAAAGAAAGTTAATTTATAATAAAACAATTTTCTCTTAATGAGTTTCCTCATGAATATTTGTCTCTGTCCCCATCATATGTGTGATCAATAACAATTACTTCTGTTTTATATTTGTTGCATTATCATGGCTGCAAATATGTGAACAATGGTAAAGTTTTAAAAGGTCAAAAATTGTTTAAGCTTAGGAATAACTGATTTAACCCCCCTTCTTAGTTATTCGAATAATCTCAACATTAATAGGATCAATAGGTCAAGGAAAGTTTGAGAAACATCTGAGCATCATGGAAGCAAGCGAATATAACATGCAACATTTAAGAATCAAATTATTAAGTGGATACAACATGAATCTCCCCATATAATATCTTGAAGCATTAACCAAGTGGCCAGTGAACACGCGACGCATTCTTTTAGTAGCATCAATAGGTTAGGGAAAGTTTGAGAAACACTCGAATATTAATTGAGCAAGTGAATAGAACAAGTAACCTTTTAGAATCAAATGAGGTGCAAATGAGTAAGTGAATAAGACATGAATCCTTCTAATATCAACCTAGAATATGGGTAGGTTAGGTGGAATCCATCCATTAAATGAATAAGTGAACATGTTAGGCACCTTCCAAGAATCAACTAATCATGTGAACACACGTGGAAACTTCCAAGCTTTAACTGAGTAGGAATAAATGAATAGGTGAGGTAGCCTTTGAGAACTAATCAAGCAGGTGAGTTGGTAAGGTAGGGTGGCATTGATATAATGAAATAGTGATGAAAAATATGGCATGAACACTTCCCTAATTCTTATATATAGACTCAATTTTAGGTAGAAAAAACCTTTATGGGATGGAAAAATAGTTCAATTGAAAAGCATTTTGATTGAAAAATCTATAGGATAGTGACAAATCTTCCGAATCAAATATTTTACCATGATTTTGTCCAAAAACAAGTGGAATTAAAAAGTGACATTCGATTGAAAAACCATGGTTGTTAATATTTTAACTTTTAGTCAAATGCAAGTAACATATTGTCAAATTTTGTTTTGTTCAAGGCAAAAGGAATTCACTATACATCCACATGATATTATGTACCTCCAAATTTCTACTCGTCTTCATGAATTCACACTACAACTTTTAAGTCTTAAACTTGCAACATACTTGTTGGGGATCCCATTTTTTTTGGAAAATATATATTCATCCACCTAGATATTCTTGCTCAACTGTAACTTCATGCTACGGTTATGGTTCTTTAATTTTTCACCTTTTAAGGTTTTGACATTATTATACATTAGGTTTAAACCTCTTTTTATGGACCTTTTACAAATAACCTGTGTGAACATCACATCTCTTCTCATAGATAAACTACCACCACCCTATCCCCTTTGATTGCATTGTGCATTGAAGTGATTTTCACCATTAATTCATTAACAAAAATTCATTTTCATTATAATTCTTTACTTCTATCTATATCTTGTTTCACTCTATAATATTTTGTTTTCTTTCATTTTGTTCTCAATCGAACCTAGATTATTGCATGCATATATCCTCCATTTCTACATTACGAAAGGTTGTCTTCACATAAAGTTTATAAGAGGGTTTCAATATATTCTACTCCTCTTCTTTGAGTGTATCCCTTTTCCATTAAACTAGCACACTTTATAATGATCAATTTAGCTCTTTATTATACTTGATCTTGGATGCCTATTTGCAACCAATTTCTTTTCTTTTAGGAGGTAATTCTCCAAGTTTCAATATTCTTTAATAGATATTCATAATTAGATATATTGCATGCTTCAAATGCTTTCTCTCATTACACTCAAATGCTCCTTTAAACAATGTAGATCTTTTATATTTGGCCCATATGATACAAATTTATAGACATTATGTTGTAAAATGAGAAATTGGAGTCAAATGCACACACTTAGCAGGACATTAAGAGAAAGTGAGTGTTGAACCTAAATGAGTAGAGAATCTGATGATAACTCAAGTCGTTGATGCACCACTTGAAGAGGATGGTTGGTTTTTTGGTATGTGTGTGTGTGGATTATGGTGATTCCTTTTTAGAATGCGATGTAAGGAAGTCCAATGTGGTTGAGTGCTTCTTGATAGTGGCAGTATGAGAAACAAACATAGTTTCTCACAATATGGAATTGAAATGTTTGGCCCAGTCCCCCCCACCCCCCCAAAAAAAGTCTAACTTCTACATACCATATGATACAAAGCCATTCACATTGTAATAATAACCACCAAAATGTTTTATTGTTTCCTTTATATAAGGAAGCTACTGTGACATATAAAACATAGAACCAATTGGCATGGACCATGGAGTGTAAACTTAGTAAACGTATGCCATAAGACCTTTGTTTGTGGGATATTAGAGAATACTTCTAATTAATTTTCTATCTCTCAGGTCTTATTGGTTGGACTCCATCTCATTACACCTTTCTTTTAAAAAAAACCCTTATTTTCATTAGATATCATAAGTATTAATATTTTTTTATGATATTTTTTTTTTATATATATTTTTATTTATACATCTTGTATGTTGGTCCCAATATATTGTCTACTTTTTAAAACCTGCTAATCCTCATCACGATTCCTTTTTCCTTTATCTTTGATGACCACCATTATTTTGTTTGCTCAATTTTCCCTTAAACCTGATTAAATTCCCTCTTCCCTCTTCTTTCTAAAATCCTTATATCTATAGGAAAATGAAAATATACCCTCCCAATACATATATCCATAAGCATATTAAAACATCCCTATCACCCCTTATTGCTAAGAGATATATTATTCAAGTTTAAATAAAGTAAAACTACCAATATAAATTGATATTGAAAACATTGCCACCTGTCTTTCTATCTCTCTCTTTTTATGAAAGAATAAAAAAAATTAAAAATCAAAAAATTTAGATTTTTTTTCCAATAGAATAATAATATCTTTAGATTTATCATTTTAATATAATTTTACTCAATGTAAATCTTGACTCAATGATCCAATGCTTGAATAAGGTAATAAATTCTATATTAAAGACACTTCACATCTATACTATTTATAACTAGTTAGAATATATATTTAAAATATGAAATCTTGACTCAATGATCCAATGCTTGAGTAAGGTAATAAATTCTATATTAAAGACCCTTCACATCTATACTATTTATAACTAGTTAGAATATACATTAAAAAAATATTTTATAGATTATTATGTTACATTATCATAATATAATATTATATTCTATGTATTTTTGTTTATGTTTTTGATTTTTAATAAGTATTATATTCTATGTATTTAAGTTCTATATATTTGTGTTTGTGTTTATGTTTTTGATTTTTGCATAGAGAGGAAGGTACTTATAACCAAGTATGAGGTAGATATGTAACTTAATGATCAATTTAGCTCTTTATTATACTTGATCTTGGATGCCTATTTACAACCAATTTCTTTTCTTTTAGGAGGTAATTCTCCAAGTTTCAATATTCTTTAATAGATATTCACATTTAGATATATTGCATGCTTCAAATGCTTTCTTTCATTACACTCAAATGCTCGTTTAAACAATGTAGATCTTTTATATTTGGCCCATATGATACAAATTTATAGACAATATGTTGTAAAATGAGAAATTGGAGTCAAATGCGCACTGAGTGTTGAACCTAAATGAGGAGAGAATCTGATGATAACTCAAGTCGTTGATGCACCGCTTGAAGAGGATGGTTGCTTTTTTGGTATGTGTGTGTGTGGATTATGGTGATTCATTTTTAGAATGCGATGTAAGGGAGTCCAATGTGGTTGAGTGCTTCTTGATAGTGGCAGTATG
>LPNX010291716.1:205927-225606 GCA_001517045.1 Pseudotsuga menziesii
ACATTTGGTTGGTTATCATTTTCTTTCTGATATTGGAATTATCGGTATGTCTGTTTTAATGCCACAAGAATGGTTATCTGCAGACACTTTGGGGTTTAATGATCCATTTGAGATTGCTGTTTGGAATGGATATATTTCCAGTCTAAAATCTAGCCATGTTAGACTCTCTATTGAAGATGACTATCTCATTTGGCAATTATCAAAATCAGGCAATTATTCTCCAAAAGTGGGATATGCTGAACTTATTTACAGAGAAGTGGACTTGAACTGGTGGTGGAAGATTTTATGGAAGATGAAGTGTCCACTAAAAACAAAAATTTTTAGTTGGTTTCTTCTCACTGGTAAAGCATTGACCTGGGATGTTCTTTGCTTGAGAGGTAGAGAGGGTCCTGGTAGATGTTATCTATGGAAACAGAGCTGCGAATCTAACTTCCATATTGCTGTAGAATGCCCTTTTACGCAAACTGTTTGGTCTATTATTGAGGATCATTTCACCCTTAATAATCTATGGAATGGAGACTCCCTCTCTGAATGTTTTAAAAACTGGTGCCTGTTATCAGATGTAAATTTCATCAAATCTTTACCCATCATTGTCCTTTGGTTTATTTGGAAAGCAAGAAATAGATCTTGCTTTGATGATTGTGACTCGTCTCTTGCACAGATTTCAAGTTATAGCTTAGGCATGCTGAAGAATTTACTGAAGTCTCTACCTGTGGTATCTATTAGATCAATTTTTGTAGAGGAAATTGATCATTCATATGCTTGGGGTTATTTTGATGGATCTGCTGATGGGGATCCAATGATTTGTGGGGCTGGAGGTATTCTGTACTTTTCCGATAGGCATCATATATCTTTCAAAGCAGGTTTAGGTTTGGGCACAAATAATTATGTAGAATTATGTGCACTTAAGCTTCTCCTTAGGCTGGCTAGGATGCATAATTTGGATAAAATACAAATTTTTGGGGACTCCCAGCTTGTAATTAATTGGGCATCTGGTAAGTATAAATTACAAAACCTTGAATTAGCCTTGATTCTTCAAGATGTTCACTATTTATCGGATAGTCTTGATTATGTGACTTACAAACACATTTATAGGGAAAGAAATTCCAAAGCAGATTTGTTGGCTAAAGCAGGGGGTAGCATTCATGAAGGTTTTTGGAGTACTCATGAACAGAGAGAGGCAGAATCCACATAAATTTTTCAGGTTTTCTAAAGCTGCTGTAGCATGCAGTCTGTCATAGGACAGATTGCTGGTTCTTGATGATTTTCCAGATATGATGCCATGGCTGATATTGATTGCATTTTCTAGCATTTGGTGATCTCAAGCAACAATATTTAGAGCTTGACTTGCGGGCTGGTTGGCCTCCTATATGGAGTGATGATATAAGTCTGCTAAGATCAGACTTAGTTTTTTTCATGTTTCTATTGCTTTCTTTCTGCTGGAAAGTATTTTGGTAAACAATATGATCTGATGATTTAATGTATGTAATGTACTTTAGATTTGGATTGTGGATTTGTGCTCTTTCTGAGGCAAATTTTGTAATGACAACTTCTTAGTTGTATTTTTGTAAAATGGACTATGAGGGCCATCTACTAAATGTGAATAAAGTATTTACGATTTTTTTCCTTGGAAAAAAAAATAAAAAATAAAAACCAACATAAATCCATCTTAAGTGTATATTTTTCTAAAGATAAAAATATCGAGATTAAAAAAATTCACATCTCCACATATTGAATCCTCTTACTATTTGGTAAATAAAAGTTTTTGATGAATATATGTTCGTTAATCATTCAAGTATTAAACTAAAATTTTGTTAATTTTAAATAAGGGTTCCATTCATGTTTTTCATATTGAATAGTTTAAAAACAAATGATTAAAATGAATTTTATTTTAAAATAATAATGGTTAGAATCATAGATTTAATCTTATAAATAATTAAAAAAATTAAAATAATCTATTTTAAAAATTTCTTTTCATATGATTTTAAAATTTTTAATTTTTATTTTTTTTCAAAATGAAATTAAAGAGTGGAGTTTTTCGTTCTTTTCCTATCCAATCTCGCACTTTCAAGTATTGTAATGAGCACTTTGAAGTATACTCATGAGTGAGAAATAAGCAATTTTAGGTATACTCAGTGAGAAATATTTTATAATGACAAGGAGAAATGTTTTCTCTTTTTTATTTTATTTTTTTAACAATGGAAGAAGAAAGCGTGGAAATAATTTAGCTCGAGTCATGCCACAAACTGCGGGGTCATGAATTTCATTAAACTCAATTTGAAACTGTACATGGCCATGCCAATCACACAAGATGCACCTTCCAACATTTGCGCCAATCACACAGTCTGCACTTCTTGCTTTTTCTGACATTAATCTTCCTTCTCTACTCTATATATTCTCAGCATCATTCCAATTCTTCCACCAAGCTCAGAAACAAGAAGCAATTTTCACTCACTCTACGCTTCTTTCTCTGCTGAAGAATACTTACTATTTCTGTAATTTCTTTGTAACTTCAAAAAGATGAAAAACACTCCCACTATTCTGCTTCTCACAGCAATGATTTCCATGATCATACTGCTGCTTTCAGGAGTTCCCTGCATTGAAGCTGCAGGCCGAAACAACCCCACTTCAGGTCAATTTTTCTTGTTAGATTGCATTAAACTTTTATTTCGTTGCTATTGATAGTTATATTAAATTACTAATGCTGTAACTTCATGTGAACATACCTTGTCACTATTACAGCAGCTGGTCCAGCGGAAGCAAGAACACCAATTCGAGGAATTAGTGGACTGGTGTTCTCTGTACCATGTGCAGTCACTCAGTATATTCCATATCCCTGCTCACGTCCCCGTATTGAAGATCCACAGATAACTGACTTCTGCCAATGCACTGTAGTAATATAACATATGTTGGACTGGGAATCGCCTGGAATATGTACTATTACTGCTACGTGCATCCACGTTAGGGTTTCGGTTCCTTATATATATATATGGTTAGCAAATAAGGATACTTGTATTGCTCCACTGACAGACAAGTATGTATCTTTTATTTTTATTAAATAAATGAGATTCCAGGCCTTTAAACTTGTGTTCTTGACATTTCGGCCATTGATGTTATTATTGGAGCAGTATGCATATCTTTGTGTTTTTGATAAAATTAACAAGTATATAAAGTTTGAAATTTATATTATAATAATAATATGAATTTACTTTTTATTTAATCACTTCGCTGTTTGTCAATAGATCACATATATCATGTTTAATTTTTGCTTCAAAGAACCATAAAACCATAACAGGTTATACTTTCCCACATCTCCCTCCCTCGAAGGTAAAAGCAGGTTATACTTTCCCACATCTCCCTCCCTCGAAGGTAAAGGCTTTTGATAATGGAAGTTCCCCAGTTCAAGGGTTAATGAATTGTCAAATGGATGAGGTAATCACTTCGCTGTTTGTCAATAGATCACATATATCATGTTTAATTTTTGCTTCAAAGAACCATAACAGGTTATACTTTCCCACATCTCCCTCCCTCGAATGCAAAGGCTTTTGATAATGGAAGTTCTCTCAAATGGATGAGGTATTGAATGTTTACATTCCATAAAATGTGATACTTCGATTAGAAAGTTATTTTGTTTATGATTTTTTAAATTTCATAAAAAAAAAATATTTGATATAATATAAACCATAAGCAAATATTTATGTTACTAATATGTATTAGTTATTATGGCATGAATACATTTGTTGTTGCTTGTATATTCGTTTACACAATTTTAAAAAATGCTAAGTATGATAGGTTGTACAAATTCTGGATGTTTACAAGATTAAAGTGATGTTTTGTTCCTTTATGTTTATTTTGTTAATGGTATACAAAAGGCTTGTTTAGCCCTAAGGCTAAGTCTTCGTTTTCATCTCTTGCATAAGCTTGCTTAGCCCTAAGGCATGCCTTTGGTTGTGTGAAACAAAGCTTGGGATATTATGGGTATAGTCTTGATCCCATTATTTACATGTAATAAGGCTTAAAGGACCCAAGGCATAACCTTGGTCCTAAGTGCAAGGTTATATAACATATACATTTGAAAGGACCCAAGGTAAAACCTTAGTCCTAATGCACAAAGGCTAACATGTAATATGGTTTAATGTATTGATTTATATGTTTAAACATTATGAGCTATGGGGTTTACCCATAGTCAAACCTTGGCATGAATGCAATGATTGATATGTTAAGAGCTATCGGTCGTCTGTTATGATGGTTATAAAGTTTGTATTGTGGTTTGACATGTGAAATAGGTTGTTCTGGATGCAAGTTGACAATGCAACCAAACCTTAAAGACTTGCTTGAGAATGAATCTCAGTTGTCTAGATTGCAAGGGTTTGATAAGGTTTAATGTGTTGATTTGTTTGTCTAAAACCTCCATTGTTATGGTTATTCGGTCTGTAAGTAAAGGGAGCAGAGCCTCTGCTCTGTTAATGGCAATTTTATGAGGTTCTTGGTGAAAATTGTATAGTCATTAATGACATTATTCTTGGTTGATTTCCAAGGTGTAAGTGAGGTCTTCCTGGTGCTAATGGCCACCCATAGCTTGTTGTTTTTTTGCGAAATGAACCCGACCACCATTTTCAACTTCGAACTGCCTTTACCACATAAAGAAACACTTCCTAAAATATGAAAGGATGTGTTAAAGTGTTTCATTAACTCTTAGGTTTGCAGGGACTGACGCTTGTAATGTTTCTTGTAGGCATAGGAGGGACAAGGCGACTAGGAGGAGCCGATCCCTGGCCCTCTCCGCATTTCAACAATGTAAAGAGAACTACACTGCATACTGTTCAAATATATATTTTTATTTACAATTAGCTATGGTTCTAACTATAGGTGATTGGTTGCAAGTTTGGGAGCAACGACGAGGATGGCGACAGGGTCACCTCCTCCTAGGCCCACTTCTTATAACACCAAGGTAAGAATTCATACAAATCTTTACTTTGTTTATTTAAAAGTTTAAACAACAACGCTTATTCAATGTTCCGTGTGTCTCTTTTGTAGGTGGCTCTTAGATGGGGATTATGGCCATGAAGAGAGTAAGAATTTCCCTTTTTACACAAGATAAGTAACTACAGTGTTTTTTTTTCAACCTTTAGGGGTTTAAACTCTAACGGGAAGAGGGCTTCACAGCCTCTCTGACCCAACGTTTGTTTTTAATCGGTTATGTGTATATTTTTCTTATTATATGGATTAATAGATTATAATGGGTGCCATCGTGGATGGGATTACCACCACTTCGGTTAACCTGTAACTTAATTAAATATTGGTTTTATTAATAGATAGTGGATGCCATCATTGATCATGGTCTAACAACCATAAGGATTTCGAATCCATTCTTGTTTAACATTTGATGGTATTAATGTTTTAAAATATTAAAGCGACCCCTGGGGTTTTTTTCGAACTCTTACATATACGATTTCTATGTATTATTAGAAACTAGAATATTACCTGTCATAATTATTATCCTGGCGATTAAATATAATTGTATGAATTTTGTGTATTTAATGGTTTCCATCCTTCTATGGTGTTACTGCCATGTATTGGATTTGGAAGATTCAAAAATTAAGAGAATGTTTGATCTGGAGATCTGTTAGTATTGATTTACTTTAAACATATGCTACAACTAGATTTGAATCAAAGTCTAGTATAAGGGTTTATTAACCTTGACTTGGTTGTTGTTTGTTGATTCAATATTTAAGGAAATAAATCCCAGTTTTAGCTGGTAGAGGAGCTAGATGCTTACAACATTTCTAGCTTTGATTTTGATAACTTTGACTCACTTTGACTCAGCCGGGGATTGCTAGTTAATTAATGATCTGATATTTAAAATTCACTATTTGATTGGTTTAGATATTTTATGATTACAAAAATTAATTGCATAAATATATATTTTATAATTTTATATAGGGTACCTGTTGATATTTCCTTAGATCTCGATCTGAACATTCTTGATCTATAATGGGGATTTATGAAATGAGATATATTTTAATATGTTATAGTTCTGTGGAATCCTCTTGGCTCTTAATCTGTTTGAGAGACTATATTATAATATCTTTGACTATTAGTTTAAGTAGAGGATTACTTAACTGTGTTATTTGATCTATATTGGGGGTTTATGAAATGAGATGTATTTAAAATGATTGTAATTCTAAGGAGTCATCTCGGCTCTCAACCAGATTCTCGTACTATTGATTATTAGTTTAAACATAAGAACACATGGTTTTATTATTCAATCCATTTTGTTGTAATTGATTACTCAACACATAATTTTATGAGTCTCGATTCGAGTATCAATTCCCAAACAGAGATTCAGAAAGAACCCTATAATACTAACTCAGATTTATTTTATAAGTGCAACTATAATAACACGAAAGAGTATCTAGATATGAAACATAATAGGAAAGATCATTTGAACATATCCGTAATAAATTCATAATCTATTTACATGCATAATGGATTAATACTTAAATCAGATACATAATAGATCAACATTTAATTCATATGCATAATAAATTTTTGCTAAAAGAAAATAGTTATGATTCATAGTAAACATGGAAATCCTACTGTAACTAGTTTTTAATCAGTTAAGAAAATAAGACAAGAAACCTTGCACCACTGTTGGGAAAACAAAAATGGAACAACCATTCCTCCCAACCAACTCCTAGAGTAGCCAAAATCACTTGCTCGAGAACCCCCGAGCCTGTTCGCTGAACCACAAGATCAAAATCCACTTAATGCGCCATCTCTTACATTATTAGATTCAATTCCCCATCCAATGCTGGCCTCCTTGATAATGGACATATTATTATATAGAAATTTTCTTACGACTTGGTCATTTATGAGCCTCTTACACTTTAGCACTCAACCAAGATTTGTGACCTGATTTTGGGGAATGTGCTTTCTATACTTTGATTTCTCACTCAACACTTTCAACCACTTGTCTTTTCCTCTTGTGGGTCAACAAACACTCTTCAACATCTCTTTCATTTCTATCCCCTCTAGTATCTTTTATTAATAAAAGACTAATCCATTACATTTGTTTTATTTTTGATTTGTCAAAAATATTAAAAATTCTAAAAGAATTTAATAACAATTTATTAAATCTTGGTGTATTACATACACCTTCCCTTAGTGGATAAACAATGTCCTCATTTCTATCAACTTTCTGTCTTTATTCTTCCATCTCTTCATCTTGGAATAGGATCAGATATGCCTCTTGCATATCACTTTTCGATTCCCGTGTGGACTCTTATGGACTAAGGTGATTCCCTTGCACCTTGGCTTGTTCGATGGTAAGGTTCTAGAGTAAAAGTTCTATCCTGTCGATAATACACTTCGGTCCCACCTGGAACTCTCCTTTAGGTTCCACCTATATAAAATTCCAATCGATCACATGAGTAGAATCATGAACATATTTCTTCAAAATGGCAATGTGAAAAACATTATGTACTTAATAGTAGGTGGTAGGGCTAACTGGTATGCAACTGACCCTACTTTATCCAAAATTTCAAACGACCACAATACTTGGGTGCCAATTTTGAATACTTGCCTAGTATTAGAGAGTTTTTCTTAGGTTTTACCTTTATATACACATGCTCGCTTACTTGGAACTCTCTAGGAGTTCTTTTAAATCAACATAACTTTTCTGTCTGTCTTGGGAAAATTTCAAATTTTGTTGTATTTGTTTCACGGTTAGGTCCATATCCTTTAACAATTCAGGTCCTAACATTATCTTGTCAACTAGACTGCTCCAAGAAATTGGAGTATTAAATTCGTGTCCATACAAAATTTCAAAGGGACTCATACCAGCTGATACTTGAAAATGATTATTGTTATAAGCAAATTCTACTAAGTGCAAGTAATCTTCCCACTTACCCGGTTTGTCCATTACATACATTCTAAGCATGTCTTCTAGGACTTGGTTTACCCTTTCAGCATGTCCATCCGTTTGCAGATGATATGCTATATTGAAATTCAATTGTGTGCCTAGTCTTTTAAACAAATATTTTCAAAAATTTTATGTAAATTTTACATCTCTATCCAAGATTATTACCTTTGGTACTCCATGTAACCTAAAAATATATTCCATATAAATATCTACGAGTTAACAGCCTTTTAAGTAGATTTTACTAGAATAAAATGATTTGCTTTACTTAATTTATCAACTACGACCATGATTGAGTCATGTTGCCTAAAATTTTCATGTAGACTTGTTATAAAATCCATGCTGATTATTTCCCACTTCCATTCCAGAATGGGTTGCGGTTGCAGTAACCCTATTGGATGTTGGTGTCATGCCTTTACTTGTTGGCATTTGATGCAGCGAGCTAAATATTTTGCTACCTTTTTTTTCATGTTAGGCCAAAGGAAGTCCTTTCTGAACATGGTGATCATCTTTTGGTACCAAGAGTGTACTGAATAGGGTCATTTGTGTAACTCATTCATAACAATTAATTTGATTTCTGCTGGATTTGGTATGCACAATATGTTTTTATGCAATAGTAATCCTCTTCCATTGAGACCAAAATATGTTTTTATTTGGTTTCTTTCCTTTTCAACAATATTTTCTTTTAAGTTTTGGTATTCTTTATCAAAATTTGCTGCATTTAAGAACTGATTTTCCAAATTTGATTCGTAACTACTGCTGGCAAATAGTAAATTTGTGTGATGACTTAAAGCGTCCACAACTTTGTTTTCTTTCCCTTTTATATGCTTTTTTTTCAAAGTCACATTCACTTAAGAATGACAACCACCTAGCTTATCTAGCATTTAGATTTTGTTGATCAAACAAGTATTTTAAACTTATGTTATCTTACATTAGCAAAAAATTTCTTCCAATGAGGTAGTGTTGCCACATCTTTAATGCATGTATAATTGCAACAACTTCTAATTCATGTGTAGCATAGCTCTTTTCATGTTGTTTTAGTTTTCTAGATTCATAGGCCATGATGTAATTCTCTTGAATTAACACCCCGCCTAATCCTTCCTTGCATGCATGGGTGCATACGATGAAATCCTTAAAAGGCTCAACAATTTTTAGGATAGGGACAATGGTTAATAGATGTTTTAGTTTATTAAAACTTTCCACACACTTTCTGTTCCAATCAAACTTTTTTTCCTTTCTTCTGTAGTGAAGTTATGGGGTAGACTATCTTAGAAAATCCTTCAATAAAATTTCGATAATAGCCTGTAATCCCCATGAATGATCTTATGTCAGTTACATTTTTAGGAATTGGCCATTCAGTGATAGCCTTGATATTTTTGGGGTCGACAGATATTCCATCCTTGGACACTACATGTCCTAGATATTGAATTCTATCTTTAAAGAAGTTGCATTTTCTAAATTTAGCAAACAATTGTTGTTTTCTTAACACTTGTAAAATTATTCTTAGATGTTCTTCATGTTCTTGTTTATTCTTCGAGTAAATCAGTATGTCATCGATGAAGATGACTATAAATTTATCTATATAGTTACTCATAATACAATTCATTAAGAACATAAAGGCCGCGGGTGCGTTTGTTAACCCAAAAGACATTACAAGAAACTCGTAATGACCATAACGGGTTCTAAAAGCAGTTTTAAATATGTTTTCATCTTTAATCCATACCTGATGGTATCCAAACCTTAGATCTATTTTAGAGAAGATTATTTCCCCTCAGAATTGATAGAACATATCGTCTATCCAGCTTAAAGGATATCAGTTTTTAATAGTCATTTTATTTAATTATCAATATTTTATGCATAATCTTAAAGTTCAGTCTTTCTTCTTTACGAATAAGACCGGTGCTTCCCAAGGGGAAACAGTAGGTCGAATGTACTTCTTGTCAATTAATTCTTGCAATTGTGATTTAAATTTTGTAAGTTCTATTATATTCATTCGATATAGAGCTTTCGGTGCTGGTATCACTCCCGTTATTAGATCGATTGTAAAGTCTATGTCTCTTTTCAGAGGTAGTCTAGGGACTTCTTCCGAAAATATCTCTTTAAATATTTTAAGATAAGTATATCCTCTATTTTAAGTTTGTTATCATTATCTTTGTTATCGATTACATAGACTGCAAATACTTTACACCCTTCACGTACTGATATTTTCATTTGTAAGGCAGAGATATCTTTGATCGTAACTTTTATGGGAATTCCTTTTACTTTAATTGTGTTTCCAATATCATTTATGCATGAAAAGGTTTTATCATTAGTTGGCACCATTTCAAGAGGGATGTTATGTATTAATACCGTAATGAAAGATGAACAAAAATGCCAGGTATCGATGTTGTCTTGAAGATGAGCCATGCATGGATCAAAATGTCGACATCAACTCTTCACTCACTGCAGAATCTCCACAAGATGCCATGAATCTTTACTGCAAAATTTCAGCAAACTTAAATTCAACACGACTCTATTTTTTTCTGACCAATCCATTCCTATTAACATATCAGAGGAACCTAATGGTAAAATATTTAGATCAACATGCGTATTAAATTCATTCATTAATATTTCACAGTTTTTCACATAACTAGTGAACTTACGTTTAGTACCTATGGCTAACTGTACCAGCCAAGATTTTTCAAAATTTTCTGGTACTAATTTACATAATTAAAAATTCCTAGGTGATATATAACTCAAACTTGCACTTGGATTAATAAGTCTGGAAATTGGTTGACTTTTTTTATCATACCTTCAATCTCGACCATTGAAGTTTGATGGTATGCTTGTTGATTATCTAATGCAACACTGATTTTGGGCATGCTTCTTGCCATATCTCCAACTGTAACAACTTCTTGAATGGAGTGAACATTATTAAATTTTTTCTTTCTCATAGGACCGTCTTTAAAATAATATGGTTCACCACATTCCCAACATTTTAAGGGTTCCCTCTATGCATTTTTTTTACTTATAAAAGTAGTGAGAGGTTCTCTCTCTTTTGTTGCAAGGTTTTGTGGTTGAAAAAAATGCAATGAGGGAACCCTTAAAATGCAACATTGATTTTGGGCATGCTTCTTGCCATATCTCCAATTGTAACAGCTTCCTGAATGGAGTGAACATTATTAAATTTTTTCTTTCTTATAGGACTGTCTTTAAAATAATGTGGTTCACCACATTCCCAACATTTTAAGGGTTCCCTCTATGCATTTTTTTTACTTATAAAAGTAGTGGGAGGTTCTCTCTCTTTTGTTGCAGGGTTTTGTGGTTTAAAACTTTTATAGTTACTGCCTTGATACCCTTTATAATTATTCCCAGTATTTTGTAAAATTTATTATTATTCTTTCTTGGATTAAAGCTATCCCGTCTTTTAGTTTTCCAATTTGGTACATTTTATTTTTTATTTTTATTCTGATCATAACACAAATTTGCTTTTCTCATTGCTTCTTCCAGCATCTTTGGATTGTCATACTCAATCCTTTCCTTAAATGTATTAGTTAAGCAGCTTAGAATGCACTGTATTTTTGGTTTTTCATCTATTATATATGGTACATAAAGCAGCAGACAAGGCCCATTTACTACAGAGTTCCTTCATGGTCATAGCAACTAACATTAACTCATAGAATTCCTTATCCTTTTCTTCATAGGGCTGTTTTGAAAGGTACTTTTGTTTGAAGTGTTTTTCCAAGTTTTTCCAAGTTACATATCGTTCTTTTATACCTTTTACCTTTTTTATATATTGCCACCAAATATCTGCTTTTCTAGTTAAGTTATAAATGACCATTTATGCCTTCAATTCATCGGAGTATTATAGATTTGGAAGTATTTCTTCATTCCCGATAACCAGGATTCCTCTTCTTCTCCTTTCTCAATTTCACCGTTAAACATAGGTGGTTTATTTTTTTAATTTCCCCATAAATCTCTTCATAAGGTTTGTACTTATTTTTATTACTATCACTACTTTCACTCGAATCCTGTTGTTTTTCTGTGTGGTGTTTAGCTGATCCCTCATTGGAAGTTTCAACCCCATGACTGGAAAATTCCAACTTTCTTCCCTTACGTTTGTAAGGTGTATCTTTTTGCATGTTATGTTTAGGTTCTTTGTGTTTATATTTTTCATTACTGTGTATTTTAGCCAACAAAATGTTATTTAGTTCTTCTTGTGCTTTCATAATTCGTTCATTATCTCCCCCACTCCTTTTAGTTCTGATCTTAGTTCCTTAACATTTTTTTGTAACTCTGATGGGTTATCATTTTGACTCTCATTAAGGTTTACCCAAATATCACTCTCTTCAATGTTCACAGGATTTCTAGGGTGGTATTATTCTTTTGCAGACATTCCTACATCTACCATAGTTTCCTGCAAAAAATAAAGTTATCCTTCTCTTCCTGTTTTGTAAGAGAATCAAACCCAAAATAAAATAAAATTAGTTTTTATGGTTTAACAATTTCAGTGTTGGGCTGGTTCAGGCCAAGTGTTGTAACCATGCTCTAATATGATTCTGTCATGAACCTATAAATTCCATAAAAAAATGATATAACATATAGCCATAAACACATCTTTATGTTCCTAACATCATTAGTTACTATGGCATGAATACCTCTGTTGTTTCTTTTATAGTGGCTTACACAATTCTTAAAACTGCTCTACGACAGGTTGCACAAACTGTGGATGTTTACAAGATTAAAGCGCATAGTGCCGTTATACATGAAGGTGATGTATTATTCCTTTTACGTTTATCTTGTTAATGGTTTACAAAAGGATTGCTTATCCTTAAGGCTAAGTCTTAGTTTTCATCTCCTGCCTAAGATCTTAAGGCATAATGCCTTTGGTTGTGTGTAACAAAGCTTGGGATACTATGGGTATAGTCTTGATCCCATTATTTACATGTAATAAGGCTTAAAGGACCCAAGGCATAACCTTAGTCCTAAGAACAAGGTTATAACGTCTACATTTGAAAGGACCCAAGGTATAACCTTGGTCCTAATGCACAAAGGCTAACTTGTAATATGGTTTAATGTATCGATTTATATGTTTAAACATGATGGGCTATGGGGTTTACCTATAGTCAAACCTTGGAATGAATGCAATGATTCATATGTTAAGAGCTATCGGTCGTGTGTTATGATGGTTATGAAGTTTGTACTATGGTTTGACTTATGAAATAAAGTGTTGTCCTAGACGCAAGTTGATAGCGCATCCAAGCCTTAAAGACTTGATTGAAAATGAATCTAGGTCGTCCACCTGTATAGTATGATTGCAAAGGTTTGATAGGGTTTAATGTGTTGATTTGTTTTTCTGAACCCTCCATTGTTATGGTTATTCGGTCTGTAAGTTAAGGGAGTAGAGGCTCTGCTCTGTCAATGGAAATTTTATAAGGTTCTTGGTTTAAATCTCATTAGTTGTTAACGGAATTCTTCTTGGTTTATTTCCAAGGTGTAAAGGAGGTCTTCCCGATGCTAATGGCTGCCCATAGCTTGTGTTTTTTCAGTGAAACAAACCCAACCACCATATTCAGTGTTGAACTGCCTTTACCAGGTAAAGAAACACTTCCTAAACTCCACAAGGGTGTGTTGAAGTGTTTTATTAACTCTTAGGTTTGCAGGGATTGACACTTGTAATGTTTCTTGCAAGAAGAGAAGGGATAAAGTGACCAAGAGGAGCCAACCCCTAGCCCTCTCTGCATTTTAACAAGGTAAAGAGAACTACACTACATATTGTTCAAATCTTTTTTTTATAATTAGCTACGGTTCTAGCTGTAGGTGATTGGTTGCAGGTTTGAGAGTACCGATGAGGATGGAGACAAGGTCACCTCTTCCCATGCCCATGTCTTAGAACTCCAAGGTAAGAATATGAATATTTGCTCAGTTTATTTTAAATTTTAAACAATAACTCTTACTAATTGTTATGTGTGTCTCTTTTGCAGGTGGCTATTGGCTGGGGTTTAAGTTCGTGCTTTCCCCTTTTACACAAGATAAGTTACAATGTTTTTTTTTGTTCAACCCTTAGGGGTTTAAACTCTAACGGGAAGAGGGATTCACATACTCTCTGACCCATCATTTGTTTTTTATCGTTTATGTGTGTATGTTTCTTGTTCTATGGATTAAGAGATTATTGTGGGTGCCATCATGGATGGGATTACCACCACTTCGGTTAACCTGTAACTTAATTAAATATTCATTTTATTAATGGATAGTGGATTCCATCTTTGATGTTCTTACAACCACAAGGATTTCAAATCCATTATTGTTTAACATTTGATGGTATTAATGTTTTAAAATATTAAAGTGACCCCTAGAGTCTTTGTTGAACTCTTACATATGTGATTTGTGTATTAATGGAAATTAGAATATTACCAGGCATAATTATTATCGTGGCTATTAAATATACTTGTATGACTTCTATGTATTCAATGGTTTCCATCCTTCGATGGTATTACTTCCATGTATTATATTTGGAAGATTTGCCTATTAAGAGAATGTTTGATCTGGAGATCTGTTAGTATTGATTTAATTTAAACAGAGCCTACGACTAGATTTGAATTAGAGTTTGGTTTAAGGGTTTATTAACCTTGAATTGGTTATTGACCATTAGTTCAATATTTAAGGAAATAAATCTTGGTTTTAGCTTGCAGAGGAGCTAGATGTTTAAAGCATTCCTAGCTTTGATGTTGATACCTTCGACTCAGTCTAGGACTGCTAGTTAATTAATGATCTGATTTTTATGATTCACTATTTTATTGGTTTAGATATTTTATGATTACAAAAATTAATTACATAAATATATATTTTATAATTTTATATAGGGTACATGTCAATATTTCCGTAGATCTCGATCGATCATGATCTGAACATTCTTAATCTATAATGGGGATTTATGAAATGATATACATTTTAATATGTTATAGTTATATGGAAGCCTCTTGGCTCTTAACCCATTTAAGAGAATATATTATGGTATCTTTTACTATCAGTTTAAGCAGATGATTACTTAACTATGTTATTTGATCTATATTGGGGGTTTATGAAATGAGATGTATTTAAAAACGATTGTAATTCTAAGGAGGCCTCTCAGCTCTCAACCAGATTCTCATACTATTGATTATTAGTTTAAACAAAAGAACACATGGCTGTATTATTCAATCCATTTTTTTGTAATTGATTAATCAACACATAAGGTACGAGTATCGATCCAAGTATGAATTCCCAAACAAATATTCATAAGGATCCCTATAATACTAACTCATATTTATTTTATAAGCTTGACGATAATAACAAGAAAGAGTATCTAGATTTGAAACATAATAGGAAATATTATTTGAATAGATACTGTTAACACAAAAAATTGTTCACCTAGCTCTCTATGGTCTAAACCATAATCATACATCATATTCCCACCATTATTTCCTCCATTTTTGACCTTCATAATTGCATTTCCACTAAAAATGGTCTAAAATATCATTATTCCTTCCTATAAATGAAGGGACTATGAATATTTAGTGTGATTTATCTCCACTCTCTCAAAAAGGGTAAAAAACCCTAAAAATGAGAATGGGTAAAAAAACCATAGATAAATACCATTGACAATAAAATACCATGGGTAAAAAAACCCTAGGACCATACTATAAATACATTGTGAAGGACTCCCCCAAAACACTTTTTGCCATTTGCTCTCAGTCACATCATACACTTTTCTCCATTCCACATTTTTCCACACCATTCCCACGGTGTATGTTGAGCTTGCTCCGTACCCATTAGGATCCATTCCCCCATTCAACAACTAGTTGTGGAAGAGATTGGAGACCAAAATTGTGGAGTTGCGGGACCATTTCCTTGGAAGGCTATGGTGGCCCAACTTGAAAAGAAAGGTGTGTTCATTGTTATTTCTTGCATTAGTTAGTAGTATATATATGAAAAAACCCTAAATATTGTTGTTGTTATTTCATTTCTTTTTATTGTCATTGAACTCTTCCTTATGCTCTGGACGAGCTAACGTTGGTGCTTTTTCATGTAGTCGAGGATAAATCCCCACTACAGTTTTGGAGACTCCACTTGGTCGATCCATACGGATCTTTGTTTTTGCAGGTTTTTCTATTGGTTTATTCTCCTTTGCTACCCTCAACCATCATAGATATGACCCTTTTGTGGCAGATCTGAACCAGTACTATGTTAGTTCTTGCCTCCTGATCCTAGTCGATAGTATATTTTTCAAAATTTTTCATGTTCAGGGTGAGTCACACCTATTCGACCGAAATATCTGACCCAATTGCACATTTTTTCCTGATAGGCATGACCTAGGTCACACCTTTTTCCCCGATACATGCGTTCTGGCTTAGAAATCTAGATTGCGTGTGTCCTAAATTTCAGAGTGACCTTGGTCGCTACTGTGACTCGCTTTTGAGTGACTTGTCATGCTTAATCCTCTAGTTTGCGCGACCTCAGTCTGTTGACTATTTTTTTTCCCAGATCGCGACTGTTTCCCTATTTCGTGCGACCCCTATCATGCCTGTTCCATCGACAGGTGTGACCTGCAGTTTTTTAGTCTGTTTTGGTGCTTGAGATCCCTGTTTCAGATCCCTTGTCTGTGTTAAACCCCTTTGTGACCTGTTTTTGTCCAAATCTAATACTTTGCATCCTCCTGGTATGCTTTGTGATCCCATTCACTTGGTTTGTGAGACATTATAGTTGAGATTTTTGGTTGAAACCCCTGTATGTTTCCTACATTTGATTAGTTCCTTTTACTGCTCATTTACTTCAAGTATATTTTATTTTTGAATGAATAAGTTATTTTGTAGCATATTTACTGTCATTTATTGATTTTTATCTACATTTTATTTGTATCACGATAGTGATATTGGAACACCTTTTCTGTTGGATTGCTGGGGTTTGTACACATGATTTGCACACATCTCACACCTTAAGAACAAAACGCTTGGTTTATGACCCCAAGCCAACCTTAAAATTAACTTAATACAACCAACATTGTAACCTCACTTGAGGACAAAACAATATTGTAGCTAAGTCAGGACTTTGGTGATAGGCATCCAAACAACACCCCTTTGTCACTCACATCTTGAGACATAGTTGTTGTCCATTAGGGGACCAAAATCCTCTTGTACTTGTTGACATGGTCAATTCCAGTCTGTCGGGCCCCCCCTTGCTCAGCAGGAGTAAGCCGCAAAGAAGGGGTTTTGGAGGCCACGGTGGTATACCACACTCCATCTTGCACCGAAGGCTAAACCTTCGTAGTCCTCCTTATATCACCTCATTGGGGTCAGGGGATAAAGTGCTTAATTTCTAGGAAACCAACCAGACATGTCATGAATAAGGTAGTCTTTTTTCCATTCTTCTAGGGATTTTTTACCTAGAGATCCTTCTTGGTAGCGGGATTCTCTTAGTCTATATTTGTTCTTCCATTTCATATTGTTTGATTGAGATTTCATCACCCTGATAAGGATATGATTTGTGAGGGGATTCCAACTTGTAGTTATGAGTTTGATGGCACTTTTATCCCATAGATTAGTGCATCGTTTTATTTTATAGGTAGTGCTTCCACTACTACATTTCGATCCAAAATCCGACGGTTACTTCCGACGGCGCGTGGATTTCTCTTTTTAAACCTACCAAAAATCACAAAGTTAATTTTTTTTTTTGTAAATGTAACCACCAGCGTCGCTTAAGCGACGGATCTTCTCATAACCGTCGGTTAAGTGACGAATATTCCCATAACTGTCGCATATCCGACGCTTAGGCTAAATACTTTACATCCAAGCACAATACTTTTTATCAAAGCATAGCAGTTTTTTCTTTAAGGAAAAGCTCTGATTTTAACTAACCGTCGCATATCCGACACTTAGTTTTAAATTGAAAATCGTATCCGTATTATTGCCGCGCTTTCCACTTCACTTGCAAATGCTAAAGATCTTGGAGAGTGGATTGGTGCTACTGCACATGGGCTTTTCAATTTTCCACCTGGTGTGCGTCCTGTACCAATTGAGATCCACATTCAAGGGATTGATATAGCCAACTTCGAGGCTCGAATGCAGGCAATGACCAAGCCCTATACTTCGACATGATTTAGATTGAAGAGGGGCTTTGCAGCACACCACGGGTCAGAGCTCTGCCTATTCTTCTTCTTTCTTGCTGAGGAGGGTGCAGACAGACACCTCTCGTGGGTTTTTTCTCACCATTAGGTCTCAGGAAGAGGAAGGAGAGCAACATCAGATCGGTCGGGTTTTCAAGTCCTTCAGAGAGATGGCAGGGGAGAAGCCCAAGACAGGCAATGTGTGGAATACAGTGAAGCCATTTGTCAATGGAGGAGCCTCTGGTATGCTCGCGACATGTGTCATTCAGCCTGTGGACATGATCAAGGTGTTTGCTTTATGTCTTCCTGTTATGCTTAGATTTTTGGTATTTTTTTTTCTCGCTTATTTTCAAATCCATTGGGGAAGGAGATCGAACCTTCACCCCAAGCTTCACTTTTGTATTTTTGGAAGTTCTCAGATCCAGCTCAATATAATATGGATACATAATTTTATGCGCGTCCATTGAAAAAAATGATCTTCTTGTTTTGTATTATTACATCCTCAGGCTTGTTTAAGGCCCAAATAACTGAAATGGAACATAATTTGATGAATCACTAAGTTGCAACGTCATTTTGTTTTGGGATATAAAGGCTGACCCGAGTTGGGCCAATTGTTGCAGGTGCGCATTCAGTTGGGTCAAGGTTCGGGCTATGACGTGGAAAAGAACATGCTCAAGGATGAGGGTTTTGGTGCTTTGTACATTTGTTAGCCTGCCCTTCTGCTGCTTGCTTTTCAAATATACTAGTGCCAAAGCACCTGCAATGTGTGTTCTGTTTTAAATGAATAAATATTCCCATCTTTCTAGTTGTACATGTGAGGCATGTGCAGATAGTTTCATGCAAACTAGTTACCAGCAACATTTGGTTCCTTCCAATTTCAATTAGAATGAACTACAATTTGTTATTGGAGAAGCTTTGCATGAAAATGCTGAATACTGTGTATTTTATAAATTTATTCTAGAAGTTGGACAGTCATAATGTAATGAGTTATTATCATGAATCACACTATAACCAACCTTTTCTGGTAGATTAACTAAATGAATCAGAAATTCATAAAAAAAAATCTGAAATGAACTTATCAGCAACATTTTGTTCCTTCCAATTTCAATTAGAATGAAGTGTGTTGCCACAATATCTAATTTCTCCTGATTTTTTGCATTTTTGTATTGCAGAGTTTTCTAGGTCCAAGGTGATGCTTGTCATTGCTTTCCTGATATTGCTGATTTCCCAAGTTGATGACCCCCGCCTAATTTTGTGGATCCCAAGTTTTCCAACACCGAATCAATGAACTATAATTTTTCATTGGAGAAATATTGCATGAAAATGCTGAATGCTGTGCATTTCTTTCTGAAACTTGGGCAGTCATAATGTATGTAATGGGCTATTATGACGCATCATACTGTAGCCAGCTATTCTTGTATATGAATTAAATGAGTCCAGAAAGTCATAAAATATCAAAACACTGAGATTTCAAATTCTATTGGCTGCTTGGCACTGATCTTGTTGAATTTTTGAAGGAAATCAAAGATGACATTAAAAAAGGACCAGATCAACATGCTAACAGTAGGCTGTAAAATCCACAGCTGTTTTATCTGAACAAATGAATTATTGATTGATACAACACTAATTGTCTAAAAT
>LPNX010291720.1:0-73074 GCA_001517045.1 Pseudotsuga menziesii
ACATGCCCGACTATATTTTTGTCCACAGTATGACACAATAATATACTGTGGGATTCTGACTGGCTTATATATGGAGCATGTATGGTTCTGGACTATGTTAATTATATAATCAAATTCTATTCCGCGTTTAGGTCAATATTACTTTATTTTTAAGTACATAGCCGTAAAATTGTTTGTTTGGTTAAGACATCAAAACCAGTGGGCAATTGGTATGCGCTTAGTCTATTCCAGAAGCAAAATCTGAGTCCTGCGGTTAGGTCCTTTTTGACATTATTTGGTTGAGACAGTAAAACCAGGGAGGTAATCGAAGAAACTCCCCATAGCCATAGAATTGTTTTGTTTGGTTGAGACAGTAAGATAAAATCTTGATTACTAGATAAGTTTGATTTTTTTTAAAATTAAAACTTTAATAACATTTAATAAAAATCCATTAAAAACAATAATGACCCATGGATTTACGGTTACATTTTCAAATGAAAAGAATGATTTATTTTTGCATATCAGCATTGAAGGGCTCACTATCTACTAACCCTTCAAAGCGAAATGGGCTTATAAATATTTAATATATTTTTTTTTTAAAAAAAATCACTGCCGTCGCTTAAGCGACAGCTATCTCTGTCGTTTTTGCGATGCCTTGCCATGTTATCTGTCGCAAATGCGACGGTTTTTGGTGATACGTGGCACTTCAAAATTAGTTCTAGGTGTCGCAAATGCGACGCCTCGTCTTCATCTCCGTCGCTTAAGCGACAGATATAGCTGTCGTTTTTGCGACGGTCGGTGATGCTATCTGTCGCAAATGCGATGGTTATTGGTAACACCCAGGTGCTTAAAAATCAGATCTATCTGTCGCAAATGCGACGACTCTTCTCCATATCCGTCGCTTAATCGACAGCTATATCTGTCGTTTTTGCGACGCTTACTCTCTAAAGCAATGGTTTAAGCGACGGTTATACCTGTCGCTTCTCCGACGATGGACATTTAACCGACGGTTAGTTAAGTGTCGCTTAACCGACGGTTAGTTAAGTGTCGGATAATCGACGCCACGTTTTCGACGCTTAAGAAAAAATCAAAGTGTCGTACATGCGACAGGAAAGTGTCGAAAATCCGACATGATGGCCGTCGGATTTTGGGTCGAAATGTAGTAGTGTAGACAACAAAGACACCATTTCGAAGGAATTGCAGCAAATAATTTACAGGTACTGTGCATTTTATTAGTCAACTTCGTGTTAAATTAATTCTTGTAATCATCGGACTAACAACTGCATATGCAATGATGAATTTCTATTTCTCTTTCGGTTTAAAGGTGGATGTTCTCGTTATCGGCATATTTTAACGGTTGCAAGAAAGATGCACACTACAGTAATTTTAGGAAATAGACGGTTTTATTTATCTTTCGATTCTTGTGAAGAAAAGGATTTGGTTGTGTTCACAAAAGCTATTGACAATGGCTCTCAGGATCAACTCCCGCCAGACAACAAATTTAACCATTTTGGAGGAATTGCAGAAAATAATTTATAGGTACTGTACATTTTATCATTTTTTTTGGACAATTTCGTGTTAAATTATTTATAGTAATCCTCGGACTAACAATTGCATATGCAATGATGAATTTCTATTTCTCTTTCGGTTTAAAGGTGGATGTTTTCGTTGTCCGCATCTTTTACGGTTGCAAGAAAGATGCTCGCACTACAGTAATTTTAGGAAACATCTGCTTTTATTTATCTTATGATTCTTGTGAAGAAAGGGATCTGGTTGCATCCACAAAATCTATTGACAATGCCACTCAAGATTGACTCCTGGCAGACAACAAATTAACCATTTCAGAGGAATTGCAAAAAATAATATACAGGTACTGTGCATTTTATCCATCTTCAGCTTGATTTTTTTTTGACAACTTCGTGTTAAATTAATTCTAGGAATCCTCGGACTAAGAATTGCATATCCATTGATGAATTTCTATTTCTCTTTTGGTTTAAAGGTGAATGTTCTCGTTGTCGGCATCTTTTTACGGTTGCAAGAAAGACACCCACTACAGTAATTTTAGGAAACAAAAGCTTTTATTTATCTTATTTATCAACCAATATTTCAGGGGTAAGTCATAAGACTTCAATATTGAAACTAGAGCATTCCTTTCAATCGTCGTGTGAAATAATCGAGACCAAATGTTCAAGAAGAAGGCAGTGTGAGTCGCACCGCCACGATCCCTTAAGAATAATTGAAGAATCCTATGTTGAATTGAAATGAAAAGCTACCAATCCACGTGAAAGCATATACAAGACAACGTATCCTAATTTAGCTCCCCATACAGTGGATACCCACTTCTTGAGTCCAATCTAGCACACTCTGCGACCAACAAATTGACCAACCAAGGTCATCTTCCCATTCATTCTCATATCTTCACGAAGAACAAGATTTAGAAGACTAGTCTTCCTTTTTATGTATCTTTTGGTTCAACACCCTAATAGATTGGCTTCCATCTATTTCACAATTAAGGTCAAGAAGGATTTTAGCACGAGCTTTCACGATTAAAATATGAGAGACACAATCTCTTGCACATGAAACCTTTCATAAGAACCTTATCCTCCTCATTAACCTACTTATCAAACCACTTCCACGACATTCAAACACTTCTCCCTTGGATAACCCACATTAAACTCGCAGACCACCCGATTGACATTCGCGGGGACCGGGGTAATCACATGGTTCACCTAGACCCTCATTATTATCTTGACTTAATGACCTTTTGATATGGTTTGGTCGGTATAATCCAAGAAATCTATGTCAAGGAAAGCCGGTACCAGCATCTATGTCAGAAATCTGAAGGTAAGATGTCAAGACATAGAAATCTGAAGGTATATGTATATCCAACATTAGGGCTAAAGACATGGTCTGAATATATGATCTAATTTCATTATGTAGATTCATCCAACTAATGTTAATATGAAAATAATTTATATGCAATAATTATGTCTATAGGCATTTAGATATGACCTCATATTTTCTCCTTCCTTTACTTGATTAACAAGATTAGCCAAGTGTAACAAGTGTACAACGGGGATTTATTTCATGGTGGTCTTATCTTATTATGCCTAAATGCCTATCCTCTTCACATTAGAATGCATACTCTAATACTCAAACATTTCATTTCTTAATTAAAATATGAAAACACATTGAAACAAATATTTATTTGTCAAACAACTTTTCAGTTCTCTTGGGCTCGTTTTCCATAAACAACCAATTTCAAGTTATGGTGCCAATGATAACATCAAATTGTATTACAAAGATCTTCAAAATCCTATTCTACAAATATTGGACTTCAGCCTAACTTCAGAAGATCATCACTCTTGTCTGATGCAGCAAGTACAATACAAAGCTTGTTTGGGTCAACTCTCGGCTCATTATTCACATCATCTCAAGTTGAAATTGGATCTTTGGTTGAAATCAACAAGTTCAACTGCAAATCTATCCAAAATACAAAGTATCATTTGATTGTACCATTGGTTGGCACTACTTGTACACATATTACTTCCATTTTACATTATCCACTTTTTTTCATAATAAACTCAGTGCTAACTATAAATTTCTTGTATATATGTGTCACAGGATTCTTATAGTCCATGAAGTACAAGTGAAGGCTTTGACATCAGCCATTATTGGTAATCCAAAGAGTAATGCTAACATTGGGCTTCCATGGGACCAATCCAACCCAAAGTACATACCTATTCCACCTGTACAATGAAATAATAGAAAACAAGTTCCCCTCAAGATGGCTTGGGCATTAACTATCCATAAATCCCAAGGGTTGACATTAACAAGATCAATCATCCACTACACGTCAAGGATTGACCTTCACAACAATGTTTTGGACTACAACATTACAAGGAATGTGAATTGCACCAGTATTCTCCTTCAAATGATATGCAAAGATGAACGACACTTCCTATGTCTCATTTCGAAAAAAAGAATAAAAGTGCATACATACTCTATCTCTTCTTGGCTACAAAAAATAATTCAACATACTTTTAATAATTCATACTTGATGTACATATTTATATTATGGGTAAACTCTTAATGTTCTAATTATTATGTCACAAATTACTCTATAACACAATTTTTTTCTTTTGCACTCCCACTCCCACTCCCCCTCCCACTCCCACTCCCCCTCCCCCCAGTTAATGATCCTTCATAAAAGGAAAGATACAATTGAGAGACTGTTATGATAATAACACTATTTCTTGCGACGGAAGATCTCCATTCCATTATTATGATTAGATGACGTAACTATACTAACAATAATATTGTGTTTGCCACATAATTACCCGTACTGGCAATTGGAAAGACATTCCACTTTACCATAAATACCGTTAATCTCGATCATTGTCATTCTTCTACGGTTCTACCTGCGGCAGACAATCCCACGGCCGCCGCCGCGTCCGCTGTCGCAGTTGAGTGCACTTGTGGTGATGGCAAATTGATTATCGCTGGAGGAGGAGGCGGCGAAGCGGGCAACTTTGCAGTCTGCGGCGAAGAGACTGGAGGTGACATAACTAGATTCCCCTCCTATGACGGGCATGGCCACCCCCATCTTCACATGAGGGCTCCTGTATTCTGCCCCATATGTCTGCCCAAGGACACCGCTCACACTGGGGCTCAGAGAGTAGAACTTGAAGCTCAGCTCCAGTGGGCCTTAATCCTTTTGTTGACGAAAAACCTTTTTCATTAAAAAGGATAAGACACTTTAAAGAACCATTAAATTGATGAGCTTCAAATGATATATATGTATTTTAAGCCTCTGTGAAGACAATCCTTTTTTATATATATTGTAGTTTAAAATGAGAAAACCTTCACGAATTTTAGAATTTAAAATCTTATATATATATGAAGGCTCGTTGCTGTGAGGGTAGTCTCAGTCTCAGTCACAATGAACATTACAAGTTAAGCGCTGCGAATGATGAGAACGAGTGGAGTGATACGAAGCCTTGTGAAGGTATGAAAGTGTACTATGAGGAAGGACATCGAGAGGAGTTGAGAGGAGGATTAGCGAAACAAATTCAGGGTAATCACCTCCTTTGCAATCGCATCTCACCAGTTCCCAGGCCAACCATGGACTCATGGTATATGAACGGAACGGATGAGGATCAGAGGCTTCCTCATCACTGCGATCTGCCCCATTACGCTTCTCTGCAGAAGCTTGCAGATTTGCGAATATTATAATGGCACCCGGACGTTAATAATTATGAGACGATCTGGAACTGCAACAAATTTGTTAGGATAACTACTTTATAATCATCCCTTATTTAAATCTTAATCAAAATACCTTTAAGCATAATATCTACACACATTCCCAACAATTACCTATTTATACAATTGTTATCAAATAACATTCCCAACAATTACCTATTTATACAACTGTTATCAAATAACAAGTTGGAGTTTATTGAAATTTCAAATTAATATTAATTTACCATTTTCATTATTATTATTATTATTATTTTCCAAAAAAACATTGATATTTTTTTGTCAATCAAGACTGTTTGCTTTGTCTCTCCGAATTCTTTTGGGAATCAAGAGAGTTTGCTTTGTCTCTCCATTATTATTATTATTACTTTTCAAAAGAACATCGACACCTTGATATTTTTTTGATTTGGTAATCAATAATGTTTGCTTTGTCTTTCCAAATTCTTTTGGGAATCAAGAGTGTTTTCTTTGTCTCTCCGAATGGAGACTAATTATCAATATATTTTTATTGACATTAACATTATAATAAGTAACTTTTGATACTTATTTTATTAACTCTAACATTATTAATATTAATGTAATAAATCGAAACTAACACACTTATGGTAAAGCCAGAACAACCAACCATTGAAGGAGAATTATATTGTAACAAGTAAATTAATGAATTGTACGTTGGTGATTTGCAAGGAAATATTACATTGATTTATTACCTTGATGTTATAAATGTTGGTGATTTGCAAGGAAATATTACATTGATTTATTACCTTGATGTTATAAATTTAGTGGTATGTATAGGTTGTGTATGAGAGGCCTCACTTAGTTAGGATTAACCAATTTAAATTTAAATTGGTTCTTAGATATTGTAGCCAACCTAATTCAAATCCATAATAATGGAAATAATGTAGAGGTATTGGTTTCATAGGTTATGTTGGCTCACATTATATAACTTTGAATGTTTTTTTTAGTGTTAGAGGGAGAGGTGCTTATTCTTACTTTAATTGATACAATACTTGTATATAAATGAAGTATAAAAGAATATTTTAACATATAAAGAATAACAGATCGACCATTCAACATATCATGATGTAGAAATGGCAAAGAAAATATGGCTAGAGAAAAACGAAATGTTTCAGAGTTTTCATCATTTTATATGAAGAGAAATGGTTAATTGTAAGGATTTTATAACATTTCGTTGTTGTATCTAATTTAAATGGTTTCCCATCAAATTTTATTAGGTGTATTTACCAATTTTTCTAATACTTTATCACAATCAAATATTTTCTTGTAAATTTATATCTTAATAAAATTCAACATTAAAAAAACTACTAAATAAAATGCATCCTAAGCCAAGATATTAGAAGTGTCACCCCATTCTTGACCATAGCAAGGAAAACTATAACCAATTTTTTTTATATGGCATTGGCCTAGAACCACATGCATCCAACACACATTTAACTTGGATCAATGCAGATGTATACAAACCTAGATAAATAACATGATGAACAAAAAAGTCTCCAAGACCAATTGCTAAGAACAATGAATTCTTATTATCATTAATATCGTTTAACCTACAATGTAACCATATGCTCTTACCTTCATCAAATGATGGACCACTTGTTCAAAATAGGGTACATTGAAACCATATAAGTTCTTGCAATGAGTCGATTATATCCACTGAGCAAATATGGGCTTGATCATGAATTATGTTTTTGGAGTACTGAAACAAAGCACAACCTCATTATGAACCTGAAGTCCCAAGGTATGGAATCCTAATAATAAACTAACCAAATATGATTTAAAACTACCCCATGAATGAATGAGGCTCTTCAAAAGAACATCATTCAAAATTCGCCAATAAACCACCATGCCTCTTTGAAAGAACAAACTTACATCATTCAAAAATCCATAATGAATGATTGGGCCTCTTTGAAAGAACATGTTTTGAAACTTCTTGGAAAAATATTGGGCCTCTTAGAGAGATTGACATTATGTTTTTAAAATCTCCCTTATGACCTACCAAGCCTCTTCGAAAGATAGAACTCACATTTTTTAAATGTCCACGATGAACTATAAGGCCTCTTTGAAATATTAACTTCACATATTTCAAGAGTTCTCGATGAAATATTGATCGATGCTTTGAAATATTAACTTCATATATTTTGAGATGCCTCCATATTCCATTAAACGCCTTATTCAAATATGTCATCCCACTTTGAAATAATAAGGTAACTTGATACAAAATGGATCAATATATTTTTTTCTTTCTAGTTGGCGGGGTTGGATGAATTGGCTTGTAGGGATCATTTAGCGGAAGGTCTTACTTTGCATATTTGGGGTCTATAACCTTTTGAGGTATGTTTGAGAGCTTAAATGATGTTTTTTGGGGTCAAAATGTCATTAACATAGTTGTTTCCTTATTGATGTTGTTTTACACTTCGATATATTTCTAACGATGCAAAGATCACCTCAATTAGAGGTTATATGAGGAAGTTACACCTTTGACATGTTTACTTATTATGTTGACTACCATGGTACCTAGTAGATTCTACATTAGTGCGTGGAGCTAATCACGTGTTGACTTTCAAGAAAATTCTATAAGGTTGAAAACCATAACCCTAATTGGGATTTAAGGCATGAAAAAACCCTAAAATTAACCCTATATGGCTATTAGGACATTGTTAAACACAAGGTGACTAATAGAATAAGGGGTTCCATTTTTAAGGTATTATTACGTCGATGGGCGTTTTTCTCCCAGGTCGGCTTTTAAAAAATGTTGTACTTTTTTGTCATCCCTCCAACCAGTGTTGTTGTTACAAGTGTATTTCTTCTTTTCCGCTGGTTAATTTGTTTGACCATTGGCTCTATGCTATTTCCCTTCCCTCCTACCATTGACTACACTGACCGCTATACCACCATACCACTGACTACAGGCTCTATCTTCCCCATCCAATCTGCAATAAATCATGTTTATTAAAAACCCTATCTTGCTCTGTTTTTTTGTCCTCTGCTCCCACTGAGCGCCATACCATGACTACAAACTCTGTCTCCCCCATCTAATTTGCAAATAAATCGTGTGAATGTAAAACCCTTCATGGCACGACGGGAATGACAGTTCTTAATGAAGTTTTTAATGAATCCAACAACCTTGGCTTGTTATATAATGATGAATAGACATGCAAAGAATCCCATCAACCTAGCTTTCATCTTTCATCAAATAAAGAGGTACTTCTGTTTCACTCTCAGATCAACGGATCTTTCAGTGTAGCTTTCATCCAATGTACAGGTACTTCTATTGCATTGCAATATTTCCCGTGTGGAAATTGCATTGAAATTTAAGATAATTCTTACAAGGTTTATGTCTAAACTTTTTTTGAATCCGGTTTAAACTTTTTTTTGAATCTGGATTCTCCCACGAACTTTCCCCTCTACGAATTCGGCCAACAACATCAGAGAGTTCAAGCAGTGATGTTTTTGTACATCGGTTAGGGTCACATTATCCCCTACCCATATATCACCAAACTGCTTGCCAAACGAAATGACTCTGCATTCCCTCTTTACCCATTATATTAAAATGTATTAAAATGAACGACTAGTGGAATCCATTAGGCTTGGAGCTACCTATTTATTCATTCGAAGATGGGTGAAATGTCAATTCCCTCTTATGATCCTCATGCTTTAGCTATTGGTTAATTTTACCAGCCTCCATATCATAGCCACCTCTCTCCATCATCGACATCAGGCCATCCAAACTGTCATCAGAACCCATTCCATCCCCACTTAGAATTCCTGTCAAATCCACATAATAAGGTTTCATATTATAGAATTCTCTTGGACCCTCAACCAACAATACAGATCTACCCTGCAAATTGGGTTTCATAGGAATCCTCAATCCTTCATGCTGAACTTCAACCTCAATCCCAACCCTAACCTCATGCTTATCGACATAAAAATTATCACCGACAGCACAGATTCTATCATCGAAATTATTAGCCACCAAAAGATCATCATTAGGGGGATACAGGACTGTGCATTTGATAAATTGAAGGATTATGATCCCAAATTTATGTACACAGATTCCCTCTCCCTTGATTTTCTCAAATTCTCCTCCATAGGGCCTTAGTCTACATTAGTCTACACAAATCGCGAGTTAAAGACGTGGGGAGGAATATTGATGGTCAATTTGCAAGCCAATAGAAAGCTGAGAGAGGCCACATGATAAGCATTTTTCTTTAGCTTCTAATCAAGAATCACCATCTCTGTGATGAGAGGAAATTAGCAGGAGCCACACTGACTGTGAAATGGTTGTTACTTTTTCACTTCCCCTTTTTTTCTACAACGGGTTCCAATTCCGAGCCCATTGTCATTTAATGTAGTTTCATGAGTTTTCATCAAATACGTATTAATCTGTTGCTTCTCTGTGGATCATAAATTTATGAAACTTAATAATCCATATCAATTTATAGAATAAAAAAAAATTACCATAAATATGAATTCTTCTTCAATGTGAATTTATTTCCATTCATGAGATGGATTATTAAAAAATTTCTCCTACACTCTAAACTATAGTAACCTGGATATAAAGGATAGATATTGAGTTTTAGCAAATATTAATAAAATTTGTGTTTCAACTGTTGAGAAATGGCATACCCATGAAAAACAACTCATATCATACAATTGCTTTTGATTGATATTGTCATTGATTGATCCTTTAATTCATTCTTGGATACCATATTATGCACCCATAATCCTCGAGTGACCAGTTAACATAGAGGTTCCATAAACCAGAAATGCCACCTTCACCGCAAAATCCTATTGACCGATTTCTATGAAAACCATGCTCAAAAATACCATCAAATTTTGCAATGAGGAACAACCTACCTCTTGTGTAACTTCAAATGATTATTTATTTATAACTCAATTATTTTTTTATTATGAAATTAACATCAAAGGATTTTGGACTGTCCATTATGATTGGAAGATTGGAATATGCAAAATACCATTCAAAGAATTTAAATGGTATACAGAATGTCCATTGATAGTAATATATTCTTGGCAGTTATCTTTAATATAATTCAAGAAATATATTCCCAGCGGTTATCTTTAATTTACATTACCTGTCATGTAATTAATATATACATGTAATCATCGTTTATCTTTACTTATTTGAATTTCAATTAATATATGCAGGGTATTTACTGTAACCTAATGGTGCAATATTTTTTTGCATATAAAGAATGATCTCGAAACAAAAAAGATATCTTGCAGATACTTGATAGTGGAATTGTTGTTGGTTTGAATTTCTATATTTTTAGTTTAACTTTGAGAGTTTACTTGCACAAGATGATCATAATTGTTGCTTCCAATAGATTTTTATTTAGCAATTAAAGCTGACATAGGTAATTTACATTGTCTTTTTTTGCTTCCATCTTTATGAGAAATTGTACAGCAATCACTAACATTTAGTACATACGTCTCTCCCAGAATCAATATATGCCTCAAACTTTCACCAACATTTCTATATATAATATGAGAGTCTTCCAGAATTCTCACATGGATTTGTAGCTTATAATGATTTTGATTTTCTCTCCCCATCTTGAGGTCGTTTTACTTTAAACATAATCAATCCATTTCCAACAGTTCCACTCTTCTTCCATTGGACATGTATCCACAAAGATTAAGAGATAGAACTCTTCCCGTTCTCAGCATTTTTTAAGTATTTGGTCCAACACTATTTGAATTTAGGGAAAGATTACAAGTTGAATTCACTTAAGAATGCAAAACTCTAATTAAAGGGAATACCTTTATGAAACTTGACAAGGTTTGATAAGTTTGTTAATGTGTTTCTTCCACCTTGCATATATGCTTGCCAATTATACCGAGTTTCTCAAAGGAAATACTACATTCAACCTATCACTGGATCCATTGACTTAGCAAGTTGAATTAATTGGATAATTAACCATGCCAATATTAGTAGTGTTTATAGGTGCATCTTAAATCAACCATAAAATATTTATGTATAAGTACTTATAAAAAATGGAATTCTAATCATCTACCAAGAAATATCAAGACAACTAGATAATGCCTAATCCCTTGGGGACTAGATCGGTTGGTGATAGAATGTACTGCTAGGCACTCCTTCTGACGTTGATAACTTATAACTCAACTTGTAATTGAAAAATATAGATCTTCTTTGAACAACACACTAGAAATAGGGAATGAATTTGTCCTCAAATAAGACTCCATTCCTAGCAAGCCACATGTCGAGGCTACCACCAATGAACCGGATTTAAATTCTTTTAGTTCTACCTTCATTTGTTAGGTTTGAAACATCCTACTATTCTCTCCCCTTTCCAAACTCCTCTAACCCCTATCATACTCTCCATCTCACCCCATACTTGTCTTGGATAAGCACATGGAAAATTAACCAAATGGATTATTGTTAATCCTTGGAATTGTTAATTTTAGTCACTAATTTCTGATCCATTAATTTATACAGTCCCTTTAATGATCTTAAAAAAAATAAAATTATCTTGCGAATACTTGATAGTGGAATTATTGTCTGTTTGAATTGCTATGTGTTTAGTTTCACTTTGAGATTTTAATTGTGAAAGTTGTTCATATGTGTTGCTTCCAACATAGTTTTATCCACCAATTAAAAGTGGAAACGGGTCATTATCATGGATTTTTCTATTGGCTTCCACCTTTGCAATGAATTGTGTAGTATTCGATGACATTCATTACAGATGTCTCTCATAGAATTAATATATACCTAAAACTTTCACCAACATTTATGTATCTCATATGAGAGTCTTTTAGAATTCTCACATGAATTTGTAGCTTATATCAATTTAAATTTGTTATTTTAAAGTGTTTTTACATCTTGCATTGCCTCATTTTCCATCTTGTCCCCTATATATACGTTACCTTATTTCCATATACTTCAGGATTTTTACCCCACAATGGAACCACCCTAGACAAAAGATGCGATTTCTCTTCTCTTGTTGAGTTTTGTACACCTCCAACCATATATGTAGGTTGTTTCACTTTCCCCAGTCAGCTCAACCAAATCGATGAATATGCACTTTCGAATGAATATCTCTGATGGCACCAACATGCACTAGACATTGCTTCTAGTTTCCTTCAAACCCCTCCTCTCAAATGGAGAACCTCAATAAGGCTCTATCATCAAACTAATCAAATGCATCTGCAACGTTGTTCACGATGCCACATACATTCTCTTTCCCTTTTTCTTAGTCTCGTTCTTTTTTCCAAACATTTATTCCATTTTTTCCCCACCCACTAACACTTTATTCATATTTTTAATTATTAATGCCCCTTTTTTTTATTTCCAGGAATATATCAATGTTTGCACTTGAATTGATCCACAACAATGTTCACCTAATTGGGAGTCCTTTGCCTCTTTTACTCCCACCTGGCCTTGGAATTCCACTTGCCTTATCAACTAACCAATCACATGGACTCACACAAAAAAGTATTCTTCTTTTCTCATCCCAAACATCAACTCCACTACTATCCATGCCACCTGCTACTATTTCGTTCATAGAACTTAACCCCAACCACAAAAAATGGTCCATTCAATGTTGTGTAATTGAAAAGACAAACATCCATGAATACACCAACCAAAAACGTCCAAAGAAACTATTTGGCTTTGACCTTCTTGACTGTTCTAGAGAAGCGATCCATGTCTCTGCATTTAACAACTTTGTTGACTCCTTCTATTCCCAAATTGAAATAGGGACTATCTACACTGTATCCAATGGCACAATCAAAGAAACTAACCCCGTATATAACCATTTGAACAACCATCTTGAGATTTTCCTCTCTTCTACATCGACCATCCAACCTTTCCTACATGCCATCCCCTCAATTCCTGTACATTCCTTCCACTTTAAAACAATCGATGACCTTCAAGCGACACTACAAAATTCCATGGTTGGCCTTATTGGAATGGTCATCTCTGTATCCCCTGTATCAACAATTCAGAAAAAATATGGCTCTGAAACCAGCTAGAGGATTGTTTCCCTTAGAGGCACATCCTGCTTTAGCATAGATGTCACACTTTGGGGCCATCATTTCCACACTGAGGGCTTGCAACTTTATTCATTGTACTCCTATGATCCACCTCTCGTCCTTGCAATCAAGGGTGCTCATGTTACTGATTTCAATGGAAGAACACTTGGAAGACAGTTCTAAGTACTACCCTGCTTATAAATCTAGATATTGAGCCAACCCACATACTTAAAAAATGGTTCACTAAAAGTAGTTTCCAGGAATCTTCACCTTCAGTGAGTTAGAAATTTACACGCTCGACATCTTGAACAAATACAAAGAAAACAATAGTTGAGTTGCAAACCATGCAACCCTCTGAGAAGGCATTATGGTTCTATGTATGTTCTTCCATCGCTGCCATTAACATGGATGACTTCCACTTCCTCGTATTCCCTCTCTTTTTTGATGGCATAAAATGCATGAGAAAAAATTATCGGATTCACAACACTTGGCATTGCATTGTTGATGTATTTGTAACTTCGGAATGTATTCACTTGTATATCTTATATTGTACCCCGATGTTCCTATCGAGAGAATAATTTGTATCTCTTTGTACCCCAATGTTCCTATCAGGAGAGTCATTAATATAATAAATTCATTGAGGTTAACCCTCCTTGTTGATCGCAAGGGCGGGAAGTCCCCATAGTTGAGGGGAACTAGTGTTATTAAACTCTCCTAGAGAAGTCAGCTTGGTGAGTTATTGTCAAGTCGAGAAATAGTATAAATAAAGAGTGATCCTCTCTATTTATCACACACACTCACCGAGCTATAGTGCATAGGTGAGAGAAGACGAGATCACACAAGTGAGAGAGAGAACAACTGTTGGAGATCATCTTTTTGTATTTGGGTTTTACTGCTCCCTTTGGTGCTCATTCTATCTCTGAGGAAGTTATGGGGTTTTCTCCTTTATGGTTTCCCCAAGGAAAATTCTTTGTGTCTCTTGTCTCTTGTGATTATTGTTGTGCATGTTATTCTCTCAGATAAGATCCTAGATCATATTGTCTAATTGATAAAAAGCTAACATGGTATCAGAGCTAACCTGAGAAGAAGACACTGTGTGGCTACAGAAGCTAGCGATTCCTAGTTTTTGGGTCTCTCTCCATAGATCATCAGCAAAAGGAGGCTAGGATAACTCTCCATTGAAGGGCGCATCTTTCTATCGAAGCAAAATTTGATTAAGGGTATTTCAATTTTTGACCTATCACTGCTGCGGGAAATTAGGGTTTTTCACAGAAGAGAGATTTTTGAGTGAGCCCAAAATTTTCTCTCCTCATAAAACTTAAAGTTTAGAGACCAAGTTCAAAGTTTTTGGTTGAGTAAAAATTTGGGAAAGTCGAACCCTAGTTTGACCCTAGGCCTAAAAAACCCTAAAATACTAAAACTAGTAGTTTTGGTACATTTTCTATATGTCGATATTGAAGAAGGATCGGTAGCCAAAATTTTATTGAATGAATACAAAATCCTGATGTACCTTGTGTAAAAATTTCAGCCTCAAATTCACTATATTCTTGGAGATATAATTCCTCCAAATCAGGGTTCCATCCCCTTCCAGGATTCATCATTAAACAGGACACCTAAGGAGAATCGCTATATCTCGGGCTATAAAGGTCCAAATGAAAATTTTCAATATTTTATAGATATGGTAGGGACTTTACTTTCTTCGGTAAAATATTCATACCCCTAATCTGAAACAGGGACACATGGTAGTCTATACAAGTTCACTATGTCGAACAGTCCTGAAAGAAGTCACCTTGGAAAAACTCTCATAAGTACCAATTGGTCAAACCAATTCTGCTAAAACCTGTGGTGTTAGAAATAAAACAAATGAGGATACCTTAGTACAAAATTTTAGACACAAAGGAGTAGTACTTTTGGAGACACGGCAGAAACGAGATCAGGAATTTCTGTAGAAGAAATTGGAAAACTAGGGCTTCCTATTCTAGGAGCTTCCCTCCACTATTTTAAGAAAAGGAGTACATTGGACAGCTCGCCTTGAAGAGGTGAATATTTCTATCCAATCAGATCTGAAATATTCCAGGTTTGAAAATAAGGGTTTCTCTGACAAGCCCTAGATCAGCCAGCTTTGGAACCGAGGATGACACCTCAAATCGATAAGATCTAATATTTTGCTTTTTATATTTGAGGTTCTCATTTCAAAATGACCTATCACACTAGCTTGATGGAAAGCTTGGTGAAACTGAAAAACTTTCGAGCATGGAAGTATAGGATTTCACTGGTTCTTGAAGAAAATGAATTGGACACCTACATAAATGGAGAGGTTCTAGTTCCATAGGGAGATGAGGATAAAGCGTTACACACGAAGAAATTGCTCAAGGCCAAGAGGATCATTGCTGATTCAATCGAGGATCACCTTATACCACAAGTGTCTTCCCTAAAGACACCTAAAGATATGTTTGATTCCTTGACCAAGCTATTTTGAAAGGAAGAATATAAATCGGAAGAAGTATATGAACTCTGTGATCCTTGAAATTGGTGTAGATCAGAATTTCAGTAATGAAGTTATAAGAGCTAGAGCGAGCCAAGAGAATCATTGCATATTCTACTAAATATCATCTCATTCCTCATGTGTCATCCTTGAAGACAGCAAAAGGAAGTGTTCGATGCTATGATGAAGCAATCGAAGAAGAATAAGATATGGTTATAACCACCTAGAATGACCTCCCAAGATCATGGGATTCATTCTTTTGAGGAATGTGTGCCAAAAGGAAGTGATTACCTTCAGAAGACTCTTGGAAGAATGCAAACAAGAATAAGCTCGACTCATAATTAGAGAAGAGAAAATGAGAGCAACTGAAGGTCAAGCTCTCATGATCCAAAGAAGATCCCTCAAGCAACGAGGAATATGAAGGACTCAATTCTTGAAGAAATTCTTATCCATATTATCATTTGGATAAGAATTGATGATGTCATGAATGAAGAAGATGATGAAGCTAAAAGAAGGAGTCTACCCACGAAACAAATAAAGATAAGTATTCAATTGTCATTTCATGATATTATTTTGTTATGCATTTTTTTTATATTCAATTGATGTGTTATGCATGATAGAATGTTTGCATTAATGACATGCATGTTATGGGTAAGTATCCCATGGTGCTATACAACTCTCCATTGCTACTTATCTAGAATGAAGCCTCTTTGCTGACATATTGGATTAGTGCACAATCTCAATGATGTCATGGTAGAGATGGAAGGCATCTAGAAAGTTTCCATAATATATGGATGAATGTTGTATTGGCTAAAATAGTTGCATTATTATATCTTTATGCATAAGAATTTTCCATTATACCTTCTGAAATGTTTCTAAAAATACAACTAATGCATTTGACTTATAGGAAAGATCATGTACAATTGCCTACAAGAAAATAAGGATGAGACTTGTTCTAAAGAACAAGTGATGACAATTTGAGAAATAATACAAGATGAAAAATAATATGACGATAATTTCAAAGAAAGAAAGAGGTATCATACACAGTGGATTTATGTGACACTATTGAGCGACATCATTGATGCGGAACCTTCTATGTATGAAGAAATGGCCAAGAAGAAAGGGAATGAGTGTACCAGTTCAAGAAAAATGATGTCAAGGATGCAGTACCGATACCTGAATAGAATTCTGTAAATCCAACATGTAGTAGATGGCAACATCATGGGATACAAGGAAAGATTCGTAGCACAAGGATTATCACAGAAAGAAGGCATAAACTAAGAAGATACATTTGCTGCTACTGGGAGTTGAGGCACATGACAGACAGACTCATGTGTACAAATTAAAGAAGGCATTGTACGAGCTCAGAAGGCACCCATGGGATAACACATACATGAGGATCTTAAAGATCACCTAGAGTGATGAAGATCTTAACCTTTGCTACAAGGTTGAATATGAAATCCTTAGAGGATGAAAAGCTCACAAATGGGTGCAAGAATAACTTTTGAAAAGGTTCAAGATAGAGGATCTTGGTATCCAGTGACCCTAGATGGATACATATAATATTAGTAGCAGAGGAAGCTACTTGTCACTCTAGTATAGAATGTTTCAATACATAGAGTACGAAAGGCAGAGGGAGAATGATTCTCTGCTTCAGAGGGAGTGACTGCAGAAGATCCTGAGATTTGACATGATATGACGGGATGGACAACTTACTAATGGTTCTAGGATTTACCGAGAGTAAAGGGACTCCAACCTTTACTTCAAGGTTGAAGGAGGAATACCAGTGATGCTCTTGTTATATGTCGATGACTTGTTCTTGACAGAAATCAGGAGCTCATTAAAGTTGCAAGAAGGAGACTTGCTGTCGAGTTCAAGATGATTGGGACATGGATACACCTGACGAATACAAAACCAAATATTTGCTTTTCTATGAACACATTGTTTCAGTTCCTAACAAATATAAGACATGTTCACCTGATGGTTGCAAAGCATGCAATGAGGTACCTGAAGGGTACAGTTGAGTATGGGATCAAGTATGATATGAATAAGAAGATTAACCTGAAGGGTTATGTGGATTCGTATTGGGCAGGAAGTGCCATTGATAGGAAGAGCACTCCAGGTTGTTGCTTCAGTATGAGATCAAGTGTGATCTCTTGGTTTAGTAGGAAGCAGTCTTACATGGCACTGAGTATAGCCGAGAGAGGAGCAGTGAAGCTCTTGTTGATGTATTTGTAACTTCGGAATGTATTCACTTATGTATTTCATATATTCTATTTTATTAGTCCCTGATGTTCCTATCTGGAGAATCAATAATGTAAACAAGTCATGTAAATTCATAGAGGTTAACCCTCCTTGTTGATCAAGGGTTAAAGTCCCCACAGTTGTGGGGAACTAGGGTTATTAGACTCTCCTAGAGAAGTCAAAGAATAGTTGTCGAAGATCATCCTATTGTCTTTGGTTTTTATGCTGCCATTAGTGCTTATTCTATCTCTAAGGAAGTTGCAAGGTTTTATAATTTATGGTTTCCCCGAGGAAAATATTTTTGTCTATTGTCTCTTGTGATTGATTGATGTGCATGTTATTCTCTCAAATAAGATCCTAAGATAATACTATCTAAATTGATAAAAATCTAACATGGTATTAGAGCTAACCTGAGAAGAAGACATCGTGCAGCTACAGAATATAGGGATTCTTACTTTTTGGGTCTCTATCCATAATCCATCATCAAAAGGAGGCTAGGATGAACCTCCATTGAAGGGCGCATCTTTCTTTCGAAGCAAAATATGATTCTGAGCACTTTCAGTTTTTTACCTACCACTACATCAGGAAATTAGGGATTTTCACTGAAGAGAAATTTTTGAGTGAGCCTAGGCTAGGATTACTCTCCTCCTCAAAATTGAAGTTTAGAGACAAAAATCAAGGTTGTTGGTTGGGTAGAACTCCAGGAAAGTCAAACCATAATCTACCCTAGATCCAAAAAACCAGCACTGCAAAAGATCAGCTCCAGATCCAGTTTTCATTTTCTCAAATTGGTAAGATCTAAAACTTTTGTAATTCCATTTTAGGTTCTTAGTTAAGATGTCTCATCACACCAATATTGATGAAAATCTTGAGGGAGTTGATAAATTTTGATCTTGGAAGTATAGGATCTCCCTGGTCCTGGAAGAAAATGAGTTGGACTCTTACATCAGTGAAGAGGTTCCAGTTCCAGAGGGAGATGAGGCTAAGACCTTACACAAGAAGAACTTGATCATGGCCAAGAGGATTATTGCTAATTCAATCAAGGATCACCTCATACCATAGGTGTCATCCCTAAAGACACCTAAAGAGATGTTTGAATCCTTGACCAAGCTGTTTGATGGAAAGAACATAAATCGAAAGATGACTTTGAGGAACCAGTTAAAGAATGTGAAGATACAAAATGCAGAGACCATACAATCATACTTTACAAGGGTCTCCCACATCAAAGAACAACTTGAAGCAGTATATGAAGAAGTAGAGAATGCAGATATTGTGATGACCACCTTAAATGGTCTCCCCAGGTCATGGGACTCCTTCATTCAAGGGATTTGTGCTAGAAGAAAGCTATTCACCTTTAGAATACTATGGGAGGAATGCTCACAAGAAGAAGCTCAAATAGTAGCCCGAGAATAAAATATGGGAAGTGAAGATCAAGCTCTCACAATAAACTCCAAGAAAAGTAGAAGGGCCCTATCATCATCCCAAAGGTGAGCATTCTCACTAGAAAGATAACCTGAGAAAACCTAACAGAGATTTATCTAAACTTAGATGTTTTACTTGTGATGAGAGAGGATACTATGCTAGAGATTGTCCTAAAAAAAAAAGTGTCTCTCACAAGAAGAAGGGAAATAAGAGAATACATCATGCTCATGCTGTATAGGATGATGAACCTTCCATAAAGAGAATCAAACAAGAAAGTGATGATTCTTCAAGTGATGAAGAATATGTTTTGATTTTCGCTCTCATGGGAACTGTCAGACATGGAACCAATGATTGGATTATGGACAGTGGGGCTTCCAAGCATATGATAGGATTCAAAGAATCCTTTTTGAAACTGTCCAAACATGATTCACCTCACAAGGTGAAACTTGGGGATGACTACCAATATCCAATAAAAGGTAGTGGTGAATCCTCCTATAAGCTAGACTCTGGAAAGTCTATGAATATGAAGGATGTCTCATTTGTACTAGGAATGAAGAATAATCTCCTCTCCATATCTACATTGGATGCAAAAGGAATAAGGGTTTCATTTGTAGATGGCCAAGTTCTTATGTGGCCAAAGAGAAAGACTATAGATGATGCAGTAGTAATTGGGGAACAAGAAGGAGGACTATAAAACCTGAAGGGCCAACCAAAACAATCCTTGGTCCATGACTCAGTAGATCCAAATGAACTTTGGCATAGAAGGCTTGCACATGTGCACTATAGAGCACTACCAATTGTGAGAAAATTTATTGAAGGTCTTCCAAAAATACAGACAAAACATGATGGTGTTTGCAAAGGATGTGCGAAAGGAAAACACAGAAGATATTTCCAAGTAGTGAGAGCAAGGAAAAAGGAATCTTGGAAATCATCCACTCCGATGTATGTGGTCCGATGCCATCCAGTTCATTGAGTGGGTATGTATACTATGTTTTTTTCACTGATGATTTTTCTAGGAAGACATGGATATACTTCTTGAAGAACAAATATGAAGTATTCAGCAAGTTCAAGGAATTCAAAGCCTTGGTTGAGAAACACACAGAAAAGAAGATCAAATCCTTTCGATCAGACAATGGCAGAGAATTCACATCAAATGAATTCAAAGAGTTATGCATATATTCAAGGATTAAGAGGGAGTTGACCACTCCATATAATTCACAACAGAATGGGGTTGCAGAAAGGAAGAATAGAACGATCATGGAAGCTATAAGGGAAATGCTTCATGCTCAAGATATTCCCATGCATCTATGGGCAGAATCCGCCAGAAAAGTTGTGTATGTACAAAATCATACTCCACACAGAGTACTTGAGAACAAAACACTTGAAGAAGTATTTTCCAGAAAGAAACCAAAGGTCAGCCATCTCAAGATATTCAACTGTCCCGTATACATACACATTCCAAAAGAAAAGAGGACTAAGTTAGATCCTTCTGGAAAGAAGGGTATATTTGTGGGATATAGTCAAAGCTCAAAAGATTACAAAATATAATTCCTAGGATTTAAGAAGATCGACATTAGCAAAGATGTAACATTCAACAAAGACTCAGCTTGCAACAAATCCAGAAAGAGACCAGTTGAAGACTCTGAAGAAACAAAAGTACCCAAAATTCAAGATACAACTATGAACAATGCAAATCAAGATAAAGATTGAGAAATAGAAGAACCCCAGGAACCTATAGATTGACCCCAAGAGAATAATCCTCACAAGAGGAAACCTGCATGGGTACGAGAGGCTATCCAAGGTGCACAAAGATATGGGACTCTAGAAGAAATGCACAGAGAGAGGAAAAGAACTAGGTGTTGCTCCGGTTATGTAGCCATGTTATGTGACATCATTGATAAAGAACCTTCCAACTATGAAGAAGCGACAGAGAAGAAAGAATGGAAGGATGCTATGATCGAGGAGTACCAGTCGATCATGAAGAATGATGTCTAGGATGTTGTCCCTAGACCAGAGGGGAAGTCTATTGTGACTTCCAAGTGGATCTAGAAGATCAAACATGCTGCAGATGGTAGCATAGAGAAATATAAGGCAAGATTTGTGGCTCATGGCTTCTCCCACAAAGAAGGAATATATTATGAAGAAAATTTTGCACTTGTAGCCAGATACACTTCCATTAGATCAGTACTTTCTCTGGCTACAGTGATGAAATGGAAGATACACCAAATGGATGTCAAGACTGCTTTCTTGAATGGTGTGGTAGAAGAGGAAGTGTAAGTGTATGTGGAGTAGCCACTCGATTTTGAGACAAATGACAGGAAGACTCATGTGTGTAAATTGAAGAAAGCCCTGGACGGTTTGAAACAGGCACCCAGGACATGGTAGGGTAGAATTGACAGCTTCCTAACTAGTTTTGGCTTTACCAAGAGTAAAGCAGATTCCAACCTTTACTACAAGGTTGCAGAAGGGAACCCAATGATACTCCTATTGTATGTAGATGATCCGTTTGTAACAGGTGTAGATGGGTTGATTGCTAATACAAAGACGAAGCTTGCTGCCAAGTTCGAGATGAAGGACTTAGGTATGATGCACTTCTTTCTAGGCATGCAGGCGTGGTAGAGTGAATATGGAATCTCCCTAGAATAAGGGAAGTATGTAGTAGAGATCCTGAAGAGGTTTAGGATGATGGACTGCGAGGCCATGACCACACCTATGGAATCAAACCTGAAGCTATTGAATGATGCTTCATTAGATATAGTTGATGCTACGATGTATCATCAGATGATTGGGTCCTTAATGTACTTGAAGAATACGAGACCAAATATTTGATTTGATGTAAACACATTGAGCCAGTTCCTAACGGATCCGAGACATGTTCACCCGATTGCTGTAAAGCATATTCTAAGGTACCTGAAGGGTACAGTTGATTATGGGTTCAAGTATGAGGTGGTTCAGAAGATTAACCTAGAAGGTTATGTTGATTCAGATTGGGAAGGAAGTGCCATCGATAGGAATAGCACTTCAGGGTGCTTCTTTAATATGGGATCAGGTGTGATCTCTTGGTTTAGCAGGAAGCAGTCTTGTGTGGCACTGAGTATAGCCGAAGCAGAGTATGTCACAGCTTGTTTGGCTAGTTGTGAGGCATTGTGGTTGAGGAAGATACTATCTGATTTATTTGATCTCCAAATGGATGCTACTTGCATATATTGCAAAAACCAGAGTTGCATGAAGTTGTTGGAGAACCCAGTGTTCCATGACAAGTCGAAGCACATCGACATCAAATATCACTATATCAGGGATATGGTGCAGAGAGGAGCAGTGAAGCTCCAGTATGTTTTGATGGATGAGCAAATAGATGATGTGTTGACCAAGCCATTAGACAGAGTGAAGTTTGAGTACTTCAGGGAGAATCTTGGTGTTCTCCAGATCGACTTTCCTTCCAAGACGAAGTGATGAGTCCAAGAGCCTTACTGACATGGTGATAGGTGGGTCCTCCCATAGTCAGATGTAAGTGTAGATCCTTTCTGACTAGGTTAGATGTAAGTGTGGATCCCTTCTGACATGGTGGTAGGTGGGTCCTCCCATGGTCAGATGTAAGTGCAGAGCCTTTCTAACCGGGTCAGATGTAAGTGTGGAGCGCTTTTGACATGGTGGTAGGCGGGTCCTCCCATGGTCAAATGTAGTGCAAATCCTTTCTGACTGGGTCAGATGTAAGTGAAGAGCCCTTTTGACATGGTGGTAGGTGGGTCCTCCCATGGTCATATATAAGTGCAAAGCCTTTCCCCGGATGATAGATGGAGTGTCCTATCATGCTGATGTATGTAAGTGTAGATCCTTTCTCTGGATGGTAGATGGCGTGTCCTACCATGCCAGTAGATATAAGTGCTGAGCCTTTCTTTGGATGATACATGGTGTGTCCTATCATGCTAGTGGATGTAAGTGCAGAGCCTTTCCTTGGATAGTAGATGGTGTGTCCTACTATGCAAGAGGATGTAAGTGCTAATCCTTTCTAACTGGGTCAGATATAAGTGTTGAGCCTTTCTGAATGGGTCATATATAAGTGTTGTTCCTTTCTCTGGATAATAGATGGTGTGTCCTGCTATGCCAATAGATGTAAGTGCTGGTCCTTTCCTTGGATGATAGATGGTGTGTCCTATCACACCAATGGATTTAAGTGTTGGGCCTTTCGTTGGATGGTAGATGGCGTGTCATACCATGCCGATGGATGTGAATTTTGGGTGTGCCTTTCTAACATGGTGGTGGATGTGCTCCTCCCATGGTCAGATATAAGTGTCGGGTGGGCCTTTCTGATTGGGTCAGATATAAGTGCTGAAGAAGATGAAGACTTACATGGAGGCTAGGCATACAACCAGCATGAAGAAGGTTTGGCTCTGTATAACTTCCTATGATGAGAAGAATTGAGAGATAGCACCAATTGATCGAGATAATGGAAGCAGTGATGATGATCCAGTGATGATGCAACTTTGACGATGATCCAGTGATGATCTAGATTTGATTGTGATCTAGTGATGATCCAGCTTTGATGATGATCCAGTTTCGATGATGATCCAGTGATGATCCAGACTTGATCCAGAGAATAAGACTTATGCTGATGAATTGTGTTAAGAGAATACCTTCCTAGTTAAGAGGGAGTGTTGATGTATTTGTAACTTCAGAATGTATTCACTTATGTATTTCATATATTTTATTTTATTAGTCCCAGATGTTCCTATCAGGAGAATCAATAATGTAAACAATTCATGTAAAGTCATAGAGTTTAACCCTCCTTGTTGATCAGGGGTTAAAGTCCCCGTAGTTGTGGGGCACTAGGGTTATCAGAATCTCCTAGAGAAGTCGACCCTAGTAATTTATTGTCAAGTCAGAAACTAGTATAAATAGAGAGTGAGCCTCTCTATTTATCACACTTTCACTCACACTTAGTTGTAGCACACGAGTGAGAGAGAAGGAGCTGGGATAAGAGAGAGAATAGTTGTCGGAGATCATCTTACTGTCTTTGGTTTTTATTGCTGCCATTGGTGCTTATTCTATCTTTGAGGAAGTTGTGGGGTTTTCTCCTTTATGGTTTCCCCAAGGAAAATATTTGTGTCTATTGTCTCTTGTGATTGATTGTTGTGCACGTTATTCTCTTAGATAAGATCCTAAGATAATACTTTCTAAATTGATAAAAATCTAACAACTTCAGTATATGATCCATATCGATATGTCTCAAATGAGGGATTTCTAGCATAGCCAGTGAGACAAGTTGTCTCAGCATAAAATCCTGGCGAATCTCATAGGTTGTTCAGATGTAAATAGTCCTGTAGGTTGTCCTCGAATGTAATCAGTATTGGAGAAGCTTGCAGGTTATCCTTGGACGTAATCAACCCTAATGTGATTCTATGCTAGAAATGGCCAGAGTGAATTTTGAGTACTTCAGGGAGAATATTGGTGTTCTCTAGATTGAGGTTCCTTCCCAGTGGAAGTGATGAGTCTGTGTGCCTTTATAACATGGTTGATGGATGTGTTCCCCACATGGTCAAGTGTAAGTGCATAGCCCTTCTAACACAGATGTGGGATGTGTTCCCCACATGGTCAGATGTAAGTGCAGAGCCCTTTTGACACGGATGTGGGATGTGTTCCCTACATGGTCAGATGTAAGTGCAGAGCCCTTCTGACATGGATGCGGGATGTGTTCCCCACACAGTCAAATGTAAGTGTAGAGCCCTTCTGACATGGATGTGGGATGTGTTCCCCACATGGTCAGATGTAAGTGCAGAGCCCTTGTGACATGGATATGAGATGTGTTTCTACATGGTCAGATGTAAGTGTAGAGCCCTTGTGACATGGATGCAGTATGTGTTCCCCACATGGTCAGATGTAAGTGTAGAGCCCTTCTGACATGGTTGCGGGATGTGTTCCCCACATGGTTAGATATAAGTGCTGAAGAAGATGAAGACCTACTTGGAGGCTAGGCCTACAACCATCATGAAAAAGGGTTGGCTATGTAGAAATTCCTATGACGAGTAGAATTGAGAGATAGCACCATTTTATCGAGATAGCGAGAGCAGTGACTTTGATGATGATCCAGTGACAAAGACTTGTGCTGATGAATTGTGTCAAGAGAATACTTTCCTAGTTAAGAGGGAGTGTTGATGTTTTTGTAACTTCGGAATGTATTCACTTGTATATATTATATTGTACCATGATGTTCCTATCAGGAGAATCATTTTTATTTCTTTGTACCCCGATATTCCTGTCGGTAGAGTCATTAATATAATAAAGTCATTGAGGTTAACACTCCATTGTAAGTTGGGGAAATAGTCCCCACAATTGAGTTGAGGTTAACCCTTCTTGTTGATTGGGGGGGAAAAGTCCCCACCATTGAGGGGCACTAGGGTTATTAGACTCTCCTAGAGAAGTCGACCTTGGTAAGCTATTATCAAATCCGAAACTAGTATAAATAGAGAATGAGCCTCTATATTTATCACACACACTCACCCAACTATAGCTCATAGGTGAGAGAAGAGGATATCACACAATTGAGAGAGAGAGAACAACTGTTGGAGTTCATCTTTTTGTCTTTGGTTTTTACTGCAACCGTTGGTGCTCATTCTATCTCTGAGGAAGTTGTGGGGTTTTCTCCTTTATGGTTTCCCTGAGGAAAATTATTTGTGTGTCTTGTCTCTTGTGATTATTGTTGTGCATGTTATTCTCTTAGATAAGATCCTAGATCATATTTTCTAAATGATAAAAATCTAACATGCATCAAGTACGTTGGTGATTTTTCATAGTGTGATTACAAGTACATGTTGAAGGTTTCCCTGGAAGACCACACCGACTAGATCAATGTTGCCACAAATTTTGATGATGCAGAAAACCAACTCCTTAGCATATCTGCAAAAGATTTGTGCGTCCTTTCCACTGAACCATCTTCCTTAAAGGATATAGCTATAGAACTGACCTCATGAAAATAGCTTTTCACTTTATCCGTTAAGACAGAGACTTTCAATGCCACTGAACAATTGAAAACAACCATTGTTAGCTTCGACATCCATCCTCCTCAAAGAAATAAATGCACTTACATCTTGTAGTCAACCTGTTCCACGTCGTATTTGACCTCACATCTATGCAACAACCCTTCCTCTCTACCCAACACCCAATCACATCACCCTCCCATAGTTTCCAAATGATTCTCTCCTTCATTCTACCTATATATATTCTATGCATATTTTCCCACCTACAAAGCCTATGTTCCTAATATTTTCAACTTCATCACCATTAAATTATTTCCTTCCACTTCATCGCTATCATTTTCTTTTTTCCCATGTCCTTCCTACTTTCATGTAGGCTTCTACCATTATATACTGATACATTTTCATTACTATCTCATGTAATTATCTACTATTTTTTGTATGCTCATATGATTATATATGTTTTCAAATACATTAACTTGTATCTCTTCTAAACTGAGACTTTAAATGGTTCATAGACACTATACTTATCTATATGCATGTGACCAATGGTGCATGTTTTATTACATGGATACAATGTTTAGTATTTTATGTATGTTGTTCTTTTATATACTATGATTTTTTCGGTCTACCTCTCAACTACATATTTATGATGGAAAATTGTCAAACACATGCTTTGCACATTATTTATTTCTATACCTTTATATGGATTTTAGTCGTGTATTTAGAAATACATTTTTCAATGTGGAATGCCTTTATTTACATAATATATGTGCTTCCATATTTCCCTTTACTTACTTCATTTATATGTGCAACCACCCCATTTATGTCTTCTATAGGGTTACCACAAACTTGTTTTCCTTCAATGTACCTATGCCATCCAATATTGGAATTGAACAAAGAAATGCATGATGAAGGCTTATTTATGGACACAACAAAGACCATCTCAACACACAACAATGCCTTATCGATCCACACATCCCACGATCACTTCTAGAACCATCCCATCACGTAACCCACCACTAATCCAATTTGCTCCACCTACAATCACATCCACCCCTACATTTGTAAAACTCAATGCTCCACCTACAATCACATCCACCCCTACATTTGCAAAACTCAATGCTCCACCAATGCACACATTTGCTACACCCCCTCGTCCACCCATGCCATCCACCACCCCCTTAACAGATGCTCAATGTCGCTTTCATAAAATACTTGAGAACCTACATCCAGTTCAGATTTTCTCCATCTACCAAGAATAATATCCAGGCATTAAAATGGAGTTGTTCCATGGCAGCTATACATGCTCTCTATGTACTTTAGAATGCCACGGCCATCAATTTTCCTTAGAAAACAATATGGAACCTAGACACTAGCCATTTGTGTTTGCATGACTAACTCAAATCGAATAAATGTTAATTTCCCATGTCAACCCAATACTGCAAGTAACACACACACATTGTGGCCAATACAAATACTTTGGCCATACTATTAGTTCCCCCAAGACATATCCATAATAGCCATGTCGCTTCCATGCCTCTTGCTAGACTTGGACATCATTGTTGTATGTAAATGCAATGCTGCAAACAAGCCATATGAATTCATTGCTAGTTGTTCAAATGTCCTTGTTGCGTTAGAATCAGGGAAAACTTTAGGGGCAAAATTTTGCCAATTTGGCTAATTTTTGGGTTTTTCTCAAAAAATAAATTCGCTACTTGGTCATTTTTAGGCTCTAATATCTCCTATATTTAACATAAAATATTCTTTTATCGTAATATTTGCCAAAATTTACAAGTTTCAGTAGTAAATTGCATGTTTCATATTTAATATTCACCTACTTATCTATATACATGTTTTTTTCAATCCAAAATAATCGCTTAGAATACTATACTTAAGTATACTATTATAACCCTTAAAAAATACCCTGGTTAGAATTCAAAATGTCCAATGACCCATATTACAAGGATGTCCAACTTAGTTTATCTAGCCTAAATGATTTTCCAATTCAACCCACAGATGTATCCCCCCTCCTTCGCCATGCAACAACCTCTGGCCTAGACGCTCACATACCCTCTTCCCTTGATGATGATGCACCTCCTTCCTTGTTGGCTTCACTAAACCCCCAAACCTCCTCCTTCATTTATGCACCCCCAAATTCTCAAACTGAGTCTGAAGAAATACGATGCTTTGTCACATCAAACTCTAGAAACCCAACACCTTCAATTGAATGGCCCCCAATTGGCCTTTCCCCAATTATTGAATACAACACAAAAGGATTCCTTTCTATGGAATTCCAAACCTTGTTCCCCACAGGTGTTTCCATCGTAAAGTAACCACGTGTTCATGAAATCGACATGCAAGAGTATGCATTGAAACTTATGCAATACGATGATAACAAGTTCATCCAACACTCTCGCTTTTGCTACTATTTTTACAACATTATCATGCCCCAATGTAGCCAAGCTACCACCTCTGTATTTTTTAAATGCATCCTTGAAGACACCCTCACCACAATAGTCTTGGCCCTTCTCACCCAACTCGACCAAGTTCCTTATTCTCATGTGGCTGACCATGCCATGTGTTTTTGAGCTTCTCTTTGTGGGACATGATCCTTTTGGAACAAAAAAGAGGTGAACTATATGATATGATCACACAACTTGGTAGCCCAATCTTCTTCTTTACCCTCAGTGCAGCTGAAACCAAATGGCATGACCTTCACATGCTCATTACTTTCTCCCCTCCAACTTCTTTGTCTACACAATTCCAATCGAGAATTCAGAACATCATAGTCAATCCACATATTGCATCTCTATATATGCACCATAGATTTACCATCTTCCTTGAAGAAATCCTTCAAAAGACATTCCACACAAAATATTGTTAGTGCAAGCTTGGCTCTTCTCCTATATTCAATTTTTCATTTTATTCACAATTACTAATTTCACTTTTATTCCTCATTTTTCCTTTACTTTTTCTTTTCAAGTATGAATGGCAACACATTGGTTCTACTCATATCCATGTTTTCATTTGGTTGGAAGATGCACCCATTATGGAAAATCTTGATTGGGAGGATACTCCCGCAGTGGCTGCTGCCAAAATATACTTTGACAACTTCTTAACTACATGGAACCCTTGTCCCCTACACCTTCGTACCCCCGCATTCCATCGAGCATCTCAACAATATCCTTGCACACTTGAATCATCCTCCATACTTGAATAAAACCACATTGATGACTATGAATCCCTTATCAATTCCATTCAACAACACACAAAATGCAATGAATCCTCTTGCCTCCGCAAAAAAGGATAATCTTTTGTATGTCGTTATGGTTTCCCCTTTGACCTTCATTCTACATCTTCTATGTTCATTGATGGTAATGAGAAGAAAACATACATCCCATCTAGTAATGATGAACTATTAAACATACACAACTCTTACATGCTTTCTATATGGAGAGAAAATGTTGACTAACAACTTGTGCTCTCATGACATGCCGTCCCCACGTACATTTTGAATTATGCATCAAAAGCAGAGAATAAATCTGAAAGGTACCGTGATATGATCTCATGTATTGCACATGCTTCCCCTGCCAAAGAGGAAATCTTGCTTCCCATCTGAAAACTCCTCTCAAAAACTGTTGTCGATCAAGACATTGGAGCACAAGAGACATGCCATATGTTGCAGAAAATCCCCTTGACCATTTGCAATCAATCCTTTGATTCCCTCAATGTTTCCCATACTATTTTCAAAGGTGTCTCACTAGACCTCCCAAACATCCCCACACCACCCACTTTCATTATTGCTTACATTTAAAGAGATCCTTCACTTGAGAAATTGCCCCTTGTTAAATATGCATGATTTTGGTCCTACTTTGCTTATAGGTGAGCCTGTCAATGGAACCCCCACAAAACTCCCAAAATTGTGTGTGTCCTTCCTCGCTTCTTTGACTTCCCCTCATTATGTCATTTTTTGTTGGAGTGAACTCCTCCTCTACAAACCTTTTCATGCATTACCACATGACATTGGATGCACAGAATTGGAAATATTCTCAGCTTGGGAGTCTTTCCGTTACAATTACACTGCTTAACATGTTGAACACCACCTTGCACCCCCCTAGATACTGACTCTGAAACTTCTTCCCCTCATGAATCTCTTGGGCCCTCCCCCATGGACATGTCTAAATGGGAGATCCTCTCTCACCTACTCCTTGGAAACAACATCCAAGTTGATGACCTTCTCATGCTTGGTCATTGTGACTTTGACACCCAACACAATTGGTGCCACTCACAAATCCCTTTACGCTTGTAAGAATCGTCCATCTCATTCATTGATTGGAAATGTTCTTCAAAATGAGTACTTGTTCACCCATGTTCAACATTCATCCTAACTACTTATCTCAAACTCAATGCACTGCCTTTGATCTTGTTATGTCCCACTATAGACAACACACAAACACCAACCCATTGAAAATGGTAATCCAAGGAACCGCATGCACATGGAAATCTTATTTGATTGGTTTCTTGCAATCTGCACTTCATTTAGCATCTGAGGATACTTCATTGCCCCTTCTCTTACTTGCTCCAACTTGTGTCGCAACCTTTAACATAAATTGACTTACAATACATTCTGGCCTTTACATCCCAATAATCACACTTCAACTACTTGAGGGACAAGCCCTTGCTAACCTCCAATAATGTATTCACTCTATATGTTACATCCTTATTGATGAAATGATATTCATCGGCCCAAAACTTTTAACCAACATTGATGCTCATCTTCATGAAGCATTCCCATCCCATCAAACCTGTCCTTTTGGAAATTGCTCCATAATCCTCGTCAGTGACCTCGGCCAACTTCCCTTTGTAAAAAAATATCCCCATGTATGTAGAGGCATCGCATGGAAACATCCTCTGGCGTAGCTTCATCACATTTGTAACAATATCCAAAATTTTCTATCAACAAGGCAACAACCCTACATAAGTTGCATTTTGAAGTCTCCTTCTCAAACTCCAAAATGCAACATAAAATCTTGCTGACTGGCACCTTCTCATGTCAAGGAATATTCTTCTCTTTCACAACATGAGAATCAAACATTTGAACATTCCACCCACTTGTTCTTGACTAACAATTTTGTTGCCTTTCATAATAAACCAATGCTTAAACACCTGAATTCCCCAGTTACACATTGTTTAGCAAAAATATGAAAGAAACCATCAATGTTAGCAATAGAAGATGAACAACTATCTCTAACCGTTCTAATTTCCACTGGCCAACAAGTTATGCTTACCACAAACCTTTGGTTCGAGGTAGGCCTTATTAACGGAGCTCTTGGCCAAGTTGTTGCAATCCTCTACAACACTACTACTACTCCACCCAACCTTCCTTTGTTTGTTGTTGTTAATTTTATGCATTACAAGGGTCCACCATAGGATAATTCCAACCCAAACTATGTGCTAATCTTACCTATAACAAGGGGATATCGCGGGAAACTTCCACTTTGCATGGCTTGGGGCTTAACAATCCATAAAGCACAAGGCATGACCTTACAAAAGGCAATAATTGACATTGGCAACATTAATCGCCAAGGCCTTACATTTACTATTGTTTCCAAAGTCGGACATCTTTTTGACTGCATAACTCCAACATTCTCTTTTTCTCGATACACACGTATGCAAGATAGCGCTTGCATCCAACGCCGAAAGCAAGAGGAAAGTTTAATTGCATCTAAATCTATTGCAAGTCGGGTCCATTAACAAACCTAAACTCTTTTACTTTTATATTTTTATACCCATTCAATGCTTCTCCTTATCTCCCTTATACATGCAACACAACACATCTATATTCTTGTGTTTCGTATATAGTTTTTTTCTCACTCTCATTGTTTAAATACAAAATCATGTTGCGAGTTCTTGTCACCTCCCCCCCCCAAAAAAACAAAAACAAAAACACCTCCTACAATCATGGATTTGTTTCACTTTTCTATCTCCCTTCATTTGTATGTGCACCAAATGTCACTTACCTTGGCCTTCACAATCACCTTCTACCATACACTTTACATTACATCATTGTCTTGCATGCACAATATAAATTAAAAAATACCTCATAAGACCTATACTCTTTCACATGTAGTACATGAAGAACTAAACACATTTCCTTTAGAGATATATATGGAATCAATTTAACTTTTGTGGTTTACTGCATCAAAAACAAAAACAACATTGCCTAAATTATGGTTCTAAATGTTGGTACACTTCAACATGCATGCAATTTTCCTATCACACTTCTACACTCTATGGCATTCATACCATTTAATAATCCAATTAGAGAAAACCATGAATAGTGTGAAACCTTTGGACATGCTAGGTCATAGGAATCAAACCCAAATGCTCAACCTTGCCATGCACTCTTACCATTTATCTCCATGCCCTCTTAATGATGAACACAATAAAAAATTGTCCTTTGTTATCAAATATTTGTTTATGCAAGTGTGTTACCCTTCATCATAGAATACAAACCATTATGCAACCCTCTCCTAGGTCTGCATATTCTTACACCATAATGGAAATGCTTAAAGGCGTATAAAAAACCATTGATGCTTTGAACTAGTTTCACATCTCTAGCCAAATCCTCTATGTGACCGTAATGAGGAATCACTTATAGAGTTGAGAATCTTTCCAACTTAGTCTAGCACCACTTATTTAGAGTTTTATATGTAGGTATATGCAACACCTTCTACATAACATATAATATTAAAATCTAACTTTTTGAACAATTCCATTTGGTGATGGCCAATGGGGACATTTCTAGGTGATGCCAATTCCCTAAACTTGCTCTACATATTGATCAGTCGATGATATCCTTGAACTCTATCCTAGGATCTGTTATTGATCTAAAGAGCAATGTTCCCATTGGACCAATATTTGCATGCATGGTTAATATACCCATTCCTTACGAAAAACACTCCCTTTCAAACACACAATATAGTATCTTTGGCACATGATACCCAAATTTATTGTAGGGAAGTTCCACAAAACACAATTCAACATGAACCAAAAAATGACAACCCACTTAACAACATCAACATAGATTTATCCCTCCTTCTAACTACATGATTACAAAAGTGATAATCAACATATCTAAGATATTTATTTCTCCTATAACCTACTATTGATATAAAACACACTTTTGACATTGGACCAAGACTTGTGTGCATGGTTATTATATTGCCTGTGAAATTTCAGTTCTTGCAAACACATAAATATAGTATCTTTCACACATGCAAGTACAACTTACTACTCGTGTTTTTTTATGTTTTACTTCAAATAAAGCACACTTTCCTACACATTTGTATTCATTTATTTTCACATAAATATAGGAAAACGCACCGAATGTTTCAACCATTGTCTTACATGTTCACTCAACAACACAACTTCAACTTCACACATTCTCCTTTATGTTTATTTCATTTATATGATTTTAATATGTAAATATTATAATGTTTAGTTGTCGTTCACTTATATCCCTAATACAAAAAAGATGGATATCGGATATATCAACATCCTTTCCAAATTCTGCCGACAGATCAAGGAACAACAAGCAGCACGTCAACAAATACAAGCACACTTCCAATCAACTTCAAGCCTCCCATTCAATTAAATCCACTCGACTATCACACTTCTATCAGACCTGAAAACCTTCCTTTCACCCATGATCCATATGCATGAAAGGGATACTATGTGCATGACCTGTCAAGACTTCATAATTTAAAAACCACGTCTTGGTTCAAAAATAAACTGCAAATGGTGTTGGCGTTGTCACTCCCCCACCTGCATATATGATTGACTGTTCATAATTTTGTGCATTTCCCTTTTGCCTCTCCTTACACCCACTTTTTCCCTACATGTGTTTCATGTACTTCTTAATTCCCCACATCCCTCTCTATATAGACATTGTACAAATTAAATGTGTCTACTAGCATGGATTTTGCTCCTCACTCTATGGTTTACATTTAAAAAACATAGCTTTATTACTCTTTGAATTGTCTATGGGTGTAATTCAACTTTACCACTGTAGACTATACTTATTTGCAGACTACATTATATTACATTAGAGAAGTAAATACCTAATTAAAAGTAATTTCACCTTCATATTCGTGTGAGCATTTTACTATCAATATTTTTACATGAAATGTGTATTTATTACTTTTTCTCCGTCCAAGTGTTTTAAGGAATACCTAGATGTGTAATTGGTAAGACAAGTCATATTATTGTTTTATTCACTTTCACTACTTTCAAATCAATATTGTGGCCCTTCATGTTATAGTTTCTATCAACTTAACTCATGAAATTATGCTATTATTATATATCATCATTAGTTGTTCTCTCATGCATACTTGGTTTCATTTTGTACTAGTGTTTTGTTCACTACACCTTCCTATATATTTTTCATTTACAAGGGATATTGAACAGTTGGACATAGGAATTGAGAAAAACACGTTTTTTTTTTAAACCAGCAGCGATATGTTCATGTGCTCTAAACAGTGTGACTCTTAATGCCATATTTTAGTGTATTTTGCTTCCTTTATTTCAATCCCTATTTCAACTGATGCTACATGCACATATTTCAACTGAAAAATTAAAACACCTCATTTTTCATGTTCTTATAGTTGTACATATATAATTTCCCTCCACTTTTATTCAGCTACAATGTTGTTGTTCTTATGAGTTGTTCATTTTAAATGTTGTCCATAAGACAATATATGGTATGTTAATATTATCATCTCCAAAATAAATAAATAAAATGGTATGTACATATTAGCTTTTACTACAACTTTTTAGCCCTTTTTTCCATTTAGAACTACCGGGCCTACTTCACTTGGCCTCATCATCCTCTCTTCCTACCAATTCAGTGAAAACAAGCTATTCATCTACTCGCCTCTTAATATGGATGCAAAAATTGTTAACAACAAAGAGGTATATGAAATCCATGCTTTTGCTTCTTTGTCTTTCTTTTCTAGTTACAAATGCAAATTCAAGCCCTCCTATCCAAAAACACATTATTTCATTTGTTTGCCTCTAGATCAATACATTAATATAGTCACTCTGAAAGATGTTATGAGAATCCTTGAAGGACCATTCAAGGTGAGATATGTGTTCATGTGCTTCGTTAGCACTTACATTCCAATTGTTTTGCTTCATGCTACTTAACATATTCATTGAATAATGTTTATATACTGTCTTAATGTAAATGATTTGTACATGTTTTGTATCAAGGGAACCAAGCCCCCATTGAACATATGAACCAAGGTATGGTGTTAACAGATGATCACAATCACCTTTATAATGGTTCCTTCATCTATGCAATATCTTAGTCCTTTGTTGCTATAGGGGGATCATGTTGTGCAATTGATACAGATGTAAGTATACTATTTTTTTTAAATTACCATTTGCTTGCTATGCTCTTTTATGCTATATGTCTAAATATATTTTGCTATTTTTCTCCAGTTAATTGTGATCATCGTGTTGATACACCAACAAAATCCACTCCTGACAGGTACTTGTTTATTGTGTTTTCCTGTTTTAACATGCAGATGATTTGTACCTTTACATTTCATCATCATAATTGATGTTTTCTTATTATGTTCACTCTTTTTTATTGGCATGATCTCTTTTGTATTGAGCTTTAATTGAGAAACCTATGCATCCATCAAGAGCACCATTAATTCCATCAAGTATGCCACTTTCGTTTATTCAACCATCATAGCACTGCCCTAATCCAATACCTATACTTCTGTTGCTTGCTACTGTCCGTGAAAGAACATATATCCAACCTTTGCATGTGCAATTACTTTTGCTTCTGCTGAAACTATAATTAGAAAAGGATCTTATTATGTTACATCACTAAATAGCAATTCTGATATTCATATTTGATTGTTCGGTAGCTATTGTTGTTGCACATTATTTTGGTTTCTTTGTGACTCAAAAGTATATGCATATATTAATCTTTTTTCTGTGACTGTTTGAAATTTCAAGCCGAGAGATCAATATCTAACTGCGCCTTTGCACATAGCTTGTAGGGTACACATGCCTTTTCACATAGCCCTTACTATGGTGATGTTTTCTTCACGGTTTGCTGACATGATTAAGGTGATAAATTGATAATGATTGCTTTCTTACTTAGCTTGAAAGCTTTCCTATCGTTGACGGTTGAGCTTCATCAAATTATCAACTATTATATCTATTACTTTGTTGGCATGTGAAGGATTACATGCATACATAGTTGAAATCACAATGTTGGAATTGTAGGAGATAAAGAGGAGACCAAATTACTGATAACAAAGCCTCAATCATTAACAACAACTCTTACATCCGAAAGCGCAGTAGTAATTTGTTGATGATGCATTCTGTTTTTCAATAAATGTTGTATTCTCTGAACACAATCGAAGTATTCTTTCTTGTTTTTATTTTTTCTTGGAAACTATCATCTTGACATACCACAATAATATAATTATCTTTGATTTTAGGCCTTACATGATTTTGCATTTGATGATGAAATGGATGAGGCGGAGGAGGATCCCTTTTCAATTGAGACCTTCATAATCAATTGCAGTGGTTTAATATATTGATAATATATATAAGTTCTATCGCAGCACAGAGGTATATTTGGTTGATCTGTTTCGATGGCTGCTTTTCAAACACACTATTGGATTTTGAAATTCGTAGCTTTTGTTGTATCTTCTTGCAGCACATGAGCTGTGTGCTAGACTATATGCCCATACAACAAGAGATCAATGGAAAAATTAGAGGAATCTTGACGAATTGGTTAATTAAGGTGGGATCTCTACTTCTATCTATTGTATTCTTCACATATGTATATTGCTAACGATTATGTTACCCGCAGTTATAATAACTATTTCTATATTTAATCATCATTTGATTTCATTTTGGCACCTAAATTTGTAGGTACATTACCTGTTTGGGTTGATGCTAGAGACTTTGTATCTCACCACAAATCTTCTTTATGGATACCTTTCTATTCAAATGATCTCAAGGAGAAACTATCAATTAGTGGGTGCCACTCTAATGCTTCTAGCTTCCAAGTATGAGGAAATTTTGGATCCAAAGGTGGGTTCTTATTAATGATTAAAAACATATACTCTACATTTTGATTCATGCTCCATAGTTTTCCTCATACTTTGTTTCCTTGATTTTTGTGGCAGGTGTATGAATTTATTTACATCTTAGAAAAAAAATTCCTTATCCAGTTCCTCAAATCTACAAGCTCTCACGAAGAGGCAAGACCTGATGTAGATTCTGATCTCTATAGCTAAACCTCTCTAATGTTTGGTCTAATGGTGATATGGAAAATTTTGTATTCTTTTTTATAGAACTGACCTTGATGCAAAAAACATTATGCTAAAGTTCTATCCATCAATGCTTTCCTCTACTACCATATACACTTATCAATGCACTTTGAAAAAGATGTTAATGTTGTACATACATGCCATTCAACCTACTCTGAAACAGAGCTCAAGTAAGTTCTGTCGTCCCTTCATTTTTACTTTTTATTACTATCCAATTCTTATAAAACCATATAAATAAATCTAAAGATGGAGAATCCATGCTCGGAAAAACAAAGACAATATTAAATTGGTCTTTTGATTTCGGTATCAATTTCAGTATATGATACAAATATGTGTCTCACTTGCATTTGTGGGGTTTTCTCCATTTTTTTCCTGTGCAGGAAATGTACAAGACTGATGGTAGAACTCCATCATAGTTCAACAGAAAGAAAACTGAATGTAGTCTTTACAAAGTACTTAGTTCCTCAATACAACTATATGACACTTATCATACCTGCCAAGATGCATGCAAGGGATTCGGGGAATAACGACCTGTGGTAATGTTGAATTCATTTAAATGCTTTTGGGGGTTAATTTGACCCAATTTGAAATCTACTCCTTCAATTTTTGTAAAAAAATTCATATCCTTTGTCTCCATGACAGCTAATAGATACATTTTTTCATTGGATTTTAAAGTATTTAGGTGATGGCTGCGTAATCTAGGGTGGGGGAACTGTGCTCTAGCTATCTCTTTTCGTATACCTCTGTAGCTGGAGTATTCCAAAAAAGGTGTGCCGTGTTTCTTTTGGCACAACATGGATTTATGGATATTTAAGGTTTAAATCAATGATAGACTGCATGGATGGTTTATTCTAGGATTCCAACCTCCCCAAAATTCTCAATTCTTCATGGTTTCACACAATTGATTATTGATGTATGATTATATAAGTTGGTTATTATACAAATTTCACTATCAATAAAATGTAGAGATGTATAAAGAGTGAACAATGTGTAGGTATTATGGTTGTATCACACTGCTAAGTTCAGCTACCAAATATGCACACTTATTTTCTCTCATTATTATATATACTTAATCTACAATGAAGATTTTGTTTCTTTCAATTTGAGAATCTGTGATAGTTGCTAGTTCTTAGGTTGCCATAGTTGTTTTTTTTTTAAATTGGTGTCATAAGTATTCTTAACATACATTCATATGAGTTAGGAAGAGTTTGTTTGGCTATAATCTAAATCCTTATCTTACCTCAATCTCTCTCACTGTATTCAGTTTTTTTCTTGATGGGCACCTGAACTGTTGCTCATTTTTCTAATTGTTTGCATTAGAAAGTTCTTCCAAATTTAGAAGTCTTGCATAAGTTTGACATGTTTTTCATAAATGGGATCGAAACCAATATGTTTGCTTAATTTTTATTACAAGAGTTGTGACAAAAGTGTACAATGTGCAGGTGATGTATATTTTGGCATGGAAGTAAAATCCAAGTATACCTTTCTTGATATTGTAGGTTGTAGTATATCCAATTTTAGCTAGTGTATTTTGAAATTTATGTAATGGGCATTATTTATCTGTACATGTTGTGCTTTATTTTTATTTTCATTGATCTTAGATGATTGCATTTTTATTCCTATATTGAATCTCCTTGTCCAATGCAGCTGTGGATGACTGTAGATTATAGATAGTTATAGATCATTTTAAATTCAAACTACAAAATGTTATTGTCCCATTTTTTCCATACATATAGTTTCAAATAATAATTAAATAATTGAAATGTTTATAAAGGAATGGGTGTGAAGGAAAACCAATACCTTATTCTATGGATGGAGGTTGACGCTTAATATTTCCTGCATGATAAAGTTACAACCACTTTCAATTACAAAATATTATGTACTATTTCTTTCTTGATTTCGTGCATGATAAAGTTACACCCACTTTCAACGACAAAGGATCATGTACTATTCTTTCTTTCCCTATGATTCATCTTCTTTGCACAATGAAGTATTAAGCAATATTTTGTTTTTCCATTTTTTCAAGGCCTTTGGAAACATTTGAGCTCTAAATACAACCAATTATTCTTTCCATCAATGCTTAAATTGTGGTGGCAAACAAAATTGCCTGACATGCACTAATGTGCCTAAATCTCTTGGTTGAAATAACAATGACATGTAATATTAAGATGTCATGCTCATAAATGTAGATATGTATGTTTTCTAGGAATGGGTATTGATTGATTATGTAAACAAGGTATCTTTTCTAGGCAACCGATATAAAAACATAAATTTATTTTGTTTTTTCATTTTGAGATTTTTAAATTTATTTAAATTATGGATTGAGATTAATTTAGAATAAATAAAAGATTTATTTATTTCGATTATGATGGTAACAACGAGAGTGTACCAATTTTGATGGATTGAATTATAAGAAAAATGATTAAAAAAAACAATTGATTTGTTGTTTACATTTTGTTTTCATGGGTGGAAAAATGGATAAAGAATTTTATATATATATATTTTCTCAACCATTTATATTTACTAAATGAATAAGTTTATTTTTAAATGAATAAATTTATTATGATTTTAACAATGTTAATACTTTCTCTAATATATATGAAAGATAATTTTGAATTTTTAAGTTGAATTTGATGATTTCTCTATGATACTTTAACTTTTTTTTAATATGTATTTTTACATAGCAATTCTTATTTAGATTTAGTTATGTCGGTGTTTTGAATGGCATCTATATTTGTAAAATTGTGTCCTCTCTAGTGTCTAATGGTTTAAGTAAAAATCAACATCTTTAACTCTCATTTTTTTTAAGTTTTAGGAATAGCATTTATATTTGTAAAATTGTGTCTCCTCTATTGTCTTATGGTTTAAGTAAAAATCAACATCTTTAACTATCAGTTCTTTTAGTTTTAGGTGACTTTCACTGCAATAATGTCTCCGAGAAGGATTGGATAAGGTGTGTCTTTTTAATTTTAAGATCATTAATTACAAAAATGCTTCTATATTTGTTCGTTTTACCTCAAGTTTATCTCTAAATGTTGCAACACCAAACTTCACATCCATATAAGATATTTGGAGTAACACATGTATCTACAAGTTTTATAAAATTTTGTTTTTATGTTATTAACTTTCCAAAATTCAAATAACTTTAACCATTTTTAACATTTAATAAAAGGTGTTTCTTATTGGTTAACTGTAATTGTTTTTTAAGCTTGACATGTAACTTATCGACGTATTTTTGCACCTTTTGGGGGCAATTGCTAGTTGTATTGTTCCATATTTGAGCAAGATCTTGGGAGTGGATATTGGAACATAACAAAGGGAATAGGAGATCTCGCAGTAGCCATATGGGCCACAGTGTCATAGGTGACTCCATTGGGAGTACTCCTTTATTTGTAATTGCATTGCATATTGGAGAAGAAAAGAGCAAGGCGTAGTCCTCGGTTATGGATGGGTTTTTTCCCATAGTGGGTTTTCCTAAGGTATATCCTTTATTATTTGTGTGGATGTGTTATTTTTCTCTAGATATTTTCCTTTCAGTTTCAGTTTATTTTAGCATTCTTTGAGATTAAGATAACACCAACAAATCTTAAATCTTTAGTAAACATTGCATAGCTAAGAGTTTGTAGAAAGTTGTATAATCTATTATGTTAAAAAATTCCCAATATCCTCAATGGGTTATAAATTTAAAAATATATATATATTGATAGGTATGATCACAAATCAAAATTATTCCCAAACTCATCTTTGGAATTTCATTAGAAAGCAAAGTTTCTAAATGCCCATTCTAAACCAACCAGAATTGTTAAGACATAACTCCTTGCAAGATGTATTTTATTAGTTGGGCGGAAATATTTCTATATATTAGTTAGTTTTCACACACCTATATTATATTTAATATCATTGATATTATTCTTCATCGAAATCCACATTTTTGTCATCTGATGTTTCAAAATCTGCGTTGAATGGATTGACTCACATCAAGACTGTTGTGGGAAATTATGCACAAGAGTGCCTTCCCACTTTTGGATGGGGCCAGGCCTTATAGGATTCAACGAGGCCTCAATATTTAGAGCCCCTTTTGGGGGGTGGTTGGATGAACCCAAGTGATCCTGCAAGATATTGTTAGAGGGAAACAAAATAAAACCAAGAAAATGATAACAAAATTGAAACAAAATAACAAAGGGAGTAGAGGATGCAAACTCCAACAATCAATATGAGACAAACCACTTGTATATTTCCTAATGGTAAAGCTAATACAACAACTTGGAGATGTTGGCTCCAAAAGGAGGAAAACAATATTCCTAAGGGAGGCCTCTCTTGTCCAACAATGTTTGTAGAGTGGTTAATGAACCAATATGTGAGAAGGGAACTTTCCCCTTGAGGGAAGGAGGCAAGGGATCTTTGCAAATGCTTGGCAAGTGGGAAGAGGTGAGATAAGAGGAATATAAATCACAATTCCAGAAGCATATCCTCAATAAAAAATATTCTTACAATAAGCATGCATGTGGCTTTCTTTTATAGGCCAAGACGTGGCCAAGAAATGCCAAGATCATAGGACAAAATTTGAATTCATTTGGGTAAGTGGAGCTTTCATGATATTTCAATGCACTACTGGTGGGTGAGATCCCATATTTTGTGTCAGACGTGTGTATCTCTAAGGGATTTTTGCACTGCATTTCAAGTGTTGTTATGATGTTGTGTGTTCTAGCATGTATGAACAGAGTTAAACCTGCGTTGTTGCAATTTTTTAATTTTTTGGGGGCACTTTGGACTCAATATGCTCTTTGGATCTTGTGAATATGTCTTTGGCTAGATGCATGATGTATTTCAATGATGATTTACCATGTGAATCGTGAAATTGTCGCAGGTGTGCAATTTTTTCATGCTAATAAATGCCCCCTGATGTATGAGGTTCAGAGGGTACTGTAGAGACAATAATGCATCATCGTTTCTTATGTGCTTTCTCTGTTAGTTATTCAAACTATGTGGCCAAGAGTGACCTTCCAAAGGGGAAAGTTTTTTATGGTTTAGTTTTATACAAACAAGGTGGGAATCCCCATTCCTGTGAAAAGGTGCCAAAATGGCTAAAAAATGAAGAGACCTAAGATCTCTCATAAATTGTTGTGGGCATGGAGAAGGGTGGCCTCAAACCATTAAAGAGTACATGAACCTAGAACTGGTGTAATTGGTGCTGAAGAAGAAGAACTAATGAGAATTTGAAGAGGCCCACAGGAGTGGGTGTTTGGAATGATTATTAAGTCAGGGGGACTGCATTGTACTAGATCTTCTAGAAGGATTATTTCAAATCTGAACATTGGTACATTGAGAATGTACGAGTCCCCCTGATGCAAATAATATGTATTGTTGTAGAGCATAAGGGAGACTAAAAAGTTGAGGTGCACCAAGGACTCTCCTTAATTAGTATGAGGTAATCCCTTATAGTGATTGAAAATGAATCCCAAGGTACTGCTGCCACCTCTTCAACTCTCATAATGTGAGGTTTTGGCAATGATGAGAGATGAAGAATCATTACAAGAAGAGGGCCTTGTTTGATGAACGAATATCATGTTGTAACCAAGTGTGACCGACTGAACTAAAACAAGACTAGATTATAAGTGTGGGGCCCATACTTCCTTTGGTCAATGATAGACATGGGGAGTATCTTACAATATTATACTTCAAGTGAGTATGTGATGGAGGGAGATAAATTGTAGATGAAGGGATTTGTTACGAACACAATTCTTGAGAGAGTGATGTCTAAAGAAGACATGATTACAAGGTAAAGGGAGATTTCAATGCCATCGATCAAGGGCGAGAAGGGGGTTGTTACGGAAAGAATTCATTGGTTCTCATGGAATTGGGAACTTTTTGTACATAAAGAAAAATTGGTGGGGTCCCCATGGTTTTGGGCATGTTAGGGGACCAATTTGATGATGGTTGTGACTCTCATAGTCTTTGGTGAATTAGGGAGTCAATTTGATGATGGGAGAGGTTCCCATGTTTTTGAGTGAATCGAGGAACCTTTTCTAAGATGGAATGAGTGGTGATTTGCATACGCGAAGACGGGTTTCCCATGAATCAATCCCGTGTAGAATGTTCGTGCAGGAATAACTAACTAGAGTTGGTGATTTCGGAGGGAGGGAGCCCCATTCTTTTCTTAGCGGAGGTGATGATACGAAGGAAAATTATAGATGGGTTAGATGCTCATTGAGGTATGAGGAGGTCATGGTGAAATCTTCTTCTTAATTAGTGCTGAGGAATTTGATTGTGTGGCATTGCTTGAGGTAGGGGAGTAAATGCGCAACTATAGAATAGTTGGCTTCAGGGAGGTTACTTTGGTGGGGACAAATTTCTCAAACTTGTTGGGGGATTGGCATCATGGATGTCGATTATGATGAAGGTTTTCTAAGGGAAAACACCCATGCAGGGGATGGAGTGGTCCTTGGTTTGGATGTTGATGTCACATAAAAAATGGGATATTGGTGACTTCATGGTTTGCAAAAATAGTGTTAGGGGTATGCTTATCATGGGGAAATGTGGGTGTCAAGAGGCAAGTTCGAAGATCATACTTGAGGGTGAAATATTGCATCTTTGTTAATGGCGGTTAGTATAGGAATTTTGAGTATATTCCTGCACACATGACACACATGCCCAAGTGTAGTAAAGGACATGACAAAGTTATGTACAATGTAGAAGTAATAACTCAAAACATGCCACACCTAGGGGTCTCTTTCCTCAAAGTGCATCAGGTGATGAGGATTGAATTAGAGGAGAAGGATGTCTCATGGTGAAGAGCTCAAAGTTCTGATCATGGTGGTGAAAATGGTTCATCAAACAGATATATAGTTTGACTGCAACAAGGTTTTAAAGTTTGGGTCAAATTGGTTTAAAAAAGGGGTGGGGCCCACTTTTCAAATAGCATTTGTACTATTCTCCTTTTGTTTCCTCACCGGGAATAATTTTAAACCCCCTAGATTTATAAGTATAATAATTGGGTGAATCCCTGTGATACATAGGAATTGTTAAGCGCTATTTTATCAAGAATATAATATGTATATATAATTTTTGGTGATTTTTTCATAAAAATATGTAATCCTGTAAAATATTGGGGTATCTTTCATAAAATTATAAATGTTGTGAAATATTGGCGAATCTTTCACAAAATTATAAAATCTTGTAAAATTTTGACGAATCTTTCATTGAATTATAAAACCTTGTAAAATATTGGTGAATCTTTCATAAAATAATAAAATATTGGTGAATCTTTCATTGAATTATAAAACCTTGTAAAGTCTTGGCGAATATTTCATAAAATTCTAAAATCTTGGAGAATATTCATTCAATTATATACTTTGTGCCTCTCTTGTAGTGCTTATGGGTTATTGAAATGGAAATTCTACTCAATAGATAATATATAAGTTACCTATTTATAATAGCTAATATAACTTCATCTAGATTGAGTAACACCTTTTAGGATGAACCCTTCAACAAGTTGACCAGGGTGGGGGGGGAAGGGGTTGGATCTGGTTGCCATAATGTTTTCAAGAATTAGAAGGAATTAAAAGTACTTTTAGTTAAATATAATAGCTCACTTTATAAACAAATAGGATGAAGTTTCTTACACAGTGGTTGAGAGATGTGATTTTGTAAACATAATTGCACTTGGATGTTGTATCCACATAGAATGACCCAGTTGTTTCAATAGAAATGTTTGTAGAAGAATGGTAAATAACTTCAAGAGCATGAATAGGAACCATACTATCTACCCCCATATGGTCAGTGGGGTTTGTTGGTGTTCTCATAGTAGTTGTTGTTCCCAAGTACTCCAGATCCTCATAATTATCCACATCTTGTAAAAAATAAATATTCGACATACATGCCTTGAACTTGAGCTTATCCATGATCATATTATATTCTCCTTATGAGTTACCTCCATGATGATTGTCAAATTGTTTCTATTGGTATCAATAATCAACCATGAGTTTTTATAGCTTCAACATCATTAACATCTTCTTAAGGGTTCAACAAATTTTTATGATCATTCTCATCATCATCATAATCATTATTATCATCATCAAGATAATAATTTTTCAAAGGATCATCCCCACCTTCAACTTCATTCAACAAAACATTGCACTCCAAGTTATCATTATGAGCATTTGTATAATTTATCAATACCATTGCCATAAAATAACATAGCTTCTTCAAATTATTAAATTAACCCTTGATACACCAACATACACTCACAACCCATATGTAATTCAATGTCCATCAATTATCCAGAAATCTCTTCTTTGTACACTAGAACCTAGTACAAAACATCTATGGATGATTGTAAATTTATTAAACTAGCAATTGCACCTCGGGGTGCATTAAGAGAATGTCGTTTTGTAAGGGGAGATGGGAGGTGAAGACAATTATGATTTTTTTGTTTAATGGGCCTTTACAGTTGTCCCTATGGACACATGGTTAGCCTCCACATTGTAGTTTTGCACCATTTGATGTTCGATGTTGTCCACAAACAAAATGTTTTTGTTTTACAAAACCTTTCACACAAAGGAGGACTATAATATTATGGATATTTTGAATACATCTCCAAACATTGATACCCTTCACTAACTTGGAAGATCATGATGCTCCTCCATACATATATGTATTAAGTTGGGTGGTAGATCTCTTGGAGGGATTTAGTTCATGTATCAAAGCATGCCAATCTAAGAATCATTCACTCACAATAATGATTAGTTGCACAACCCATCCTTTCAAATAAGTAAGAGAATACCTATGAGTGACTCCAAAAGGTAACATTATTGTATATATTGTCTACATCCTATTTCTATGGGTACAATGAGTGTAATTATATTCTATAAATACTAATAATAAATTATTATGTGAATCCATAGTTCTTCATTTATATAAAACATATAATACTTTTACACCATTATCCCTCAAATACGCTAGAAACCCCTTCAACACTTTCCATTCTCTTAGGAAAAAACTTGAAGCATACATAGCCCAATGATGATCAACATACACATCTTTTCAAAGTTACTGAATTTTTGTCTATCCTCACTAGTACAACTTATAAACGATTTTTTTTAGATAAAATTAATTGATTGAGTTGACATATATCACTCCCGCATCACTTAGTAGACATCTCATTAAGACATGTTCTTACATTTTTGAAAGGGATTATACTCTTACATCTAAACTACTTGAACAACTTAGTGGTTGACTTTTATATAACTTAGTGGTTGAATTTTTGGCTTCTTTTGAAATTATATAACTTTTATAAAGAAACCTATAATATATTTATTTTAATTTAAGTTTATTAAACCTAAATAAAAAATAATTATATTATTTTATTTTACATGGGTGCATATATCATCGGTTCTACACGATGCAGGTACATAACGCTTAACTTCTAGGAATTGTTTTCCAACGAATCGTAAATGCATGAGGTTAAGAATCAGTTGGAGCATGGGATGGAGGAGCCATCCTTGTCTGACAGATTTCATGCTTGTATTAAGCGCTCGTCGGGACTTCCACATCTGGTGTATTTGGTTGTGCTTTTAGCTTACTTTTTTTTATAAACTATCAATAATTTATTAGGCCGAAGGTGTTATTTACGGGGATGGTCCTACTCAGGGTTTTCGTCGTCTGTCAACAGCCTATGAGGATCCACCCCCTGTCATAAGACCTTTTTTTACTACCGTTGGTGAGAGGTGCCTACTCGGACGAGAATAATTGTTTCATCATTTTGAACCTACCACACATAGTATCAGGATGAATGCAGACTTACAACAAGGATGAATGAATACATTCCTATAGAGTAATAAGAAAACAACAAATTGATTGGAGTAGGCCTACTTCTCGTATGATTCGACATGTGAAACTATCAAAATCAGTGTTTGGCTTCACCATTTTATGTAAAACACATTTTTCTTTATCAAATAGCTTTCTAATCAAAATCGGAGTATAAAAAGAGTACCTATTGTAGACAGCTTGTGGGCATGTCGAGAATATTTGGAAGCAAAGCGAGTTTTGTGTGGCTTATTTTTCTGAAGTCGTGAACCTGCCATTGAATACAATAGATGATGACCCTATAGTCCTCTTCCAAATTGAAAATAAAATCATCGTTCATGACTCCATCCACGTAGAGTTAGAACAAGTCATCCAAAAATAGAACCTTGCACCGGAGCTCAAAGTTTGCAAGGAAAACCCTCAGATTTTTGTCAATGAATTTAAATAATTCTTGTCAATAAATAACTGTATCTAGGATTAGGGTTTTGAACAGGGATATTATGTCTTCCTATCGAGATATCCTTGGTCATTCAATTTACAAGAGGAAGAAGATGGACTTATATTTGTTTGCAGGTATGATACAATTACAAAGACTGCAGCTCACATGTTTTCCAAAGTTCTTTGTAGGAAGGATCTCCCTTCAGAAACCCATATTCGATCATGTGAGTAATATCAATAAGGATCTAAGTTCGCAAGCAGCAACCTCAAATTCAGTCCACTTTGTTTTCATATCATATTCCAAGATATCAACAAGCAGTGATAGCCCGATGAAGTACCTCATGTTGATTTTGAGGATGAAGTCAGTGATTCCAGCGTTGAGCAAGAAGATCTAGAAGACTTTGTTGATGAGAAATCTGTAGGGTCTGATTGAAATTAAATACGTTGAATGCAGATGAAGTAGTAACTAATATTATAGATCAAGTTTCACGATGAGTACTGAATATTGTCATTGCATCTCCAGACAGTGATTTCAAGCAGGCTCTTTCTGAAAATGTGCAATTAATGATGCCAATACCAGAGTTTGGGGCATTGGTCTTTCTATTCATCAAAGAATTACATAGATCAATATGATAGTGAACCCCCATCTATGAAGTCATTTCAATCAATTCCAAGATGTAGAATTCAAGTAAAACAAATCTTAGTTTTAAAACTCCATAGGTCGTAAATAATGGTTGTGCTCTATCAATTGGTTACAAAAATGTCTTGTGGGTATATCAGCAATCAATAATCCAAGTCTTGTGGCCCCTTATCATCTGTAAAGGCACCAATCCATATACCATGCAATCAACCACATCAACAATTTCCATTGTGGCACACTTATTCATGAGGATTTTGGACCTGTAGCAACCAATTACAAAATGAAATTCCACGTTTTTGTTGATTGGCAGTAGCTTGGCGTAGCTTTGGAGCATATTTTGTGGGTAATTGGTGATATATTTTGCTGTATCTTGGACTTTAGAAACATACAGTGTTCACCTACCATATCCCATGTGTTTTGTTGGATTCTCCATATCTATTCATTGGCACCCGAGACGTGAAGTTTGGAATAGCTAGCATGAAAATTTTATGGTTGAGAAACTGTTTCAAGTTGGAGTTCGGGAGTAGTTATTGATCCCATATTATTTGGAAACCGATTGTGATATTTTTGTCAACGTCTATCACTTCATAATCGTTGTGCATTGACACTAAACAACACCCACACCAAAATCATGCCACGGTTATTTTTAAACACCTAAGCTTGGGGTTCAATGAAGTTGGCAGCTGAAGTTAAAAACTTCGCCAGAGCTCATGACCCACATATAGTTGGTATATAAATAAAAAACAAAATCGTGCATTCAATTTCCTTGTTGACCAACTAATAAAAATTGTGATTTTTATGGAGCAATCAAACATGAATATTTTTTGTGAATGAGAAGGTGATTCATAACAGATTTTGGAGCAGCCATCCATTTGCATCCTAAGATGTAGAGGAATCGACCTTTGGGTAAATCAATGTCCACACATCAATTTCACCGATGGTCGGTATTCGACAAAAGTTGGGGTAGCTTCGATTATGATAGGAATAGTGGAAGCCCTACATTCCTTCATGACAAGATAATTGAGCCACATAAGACTTGATTAGCATCCAGTAATGAGTGATCATGCGTTCCATTAGCGTTGTTGGCATATTTTGAATAGTCATTTTTTTGTTTGGTGTTGTTTTTGGTTATGTGGGAATCCAGAACAATTAGCTAGAGTAGCGGTCATATAAATAAAGTGGGTTTAATCATGATTCGATGGGGAGAAAAAAGTGGATTCACCTTTCCCACTTTTTTTCTAATATTTTGGTTTTTTTCCTTTTTTGAAAATGTATGAGATGTTTTTTGGTTTATAAAAAGGAGTAGGACAGTCCTCTCCATTTGTAAAGGTGGAAAAGTTTGGATAGTTCTTTCCTAGAGCTTAATAGAAAATTCATCAAAAGGAGTTTTTTGGATGTTTAATTGGGGATTCTTAAAAATTTGTGGCGTGAACTTTGGATGTAGCTTCAATAGTGGTGAATTTTTCTAGAAGTTACTTTGTTTCTTTTCTATGTTTATGCCAAGGATCATAGGAGGATGGTACCACCACGTTGGAAGGTGAAAACTCTTAACAGTTGTTAGTTTTTTCCCTTTGTGACCATGTTTGTATGGGAATTGATATTTACATTTAATCTAGCTTGATTGTGTAGTATTGATCCTTTGAATGCACAAAGAATCTCCCACAATTAGGAGGAAAAAGTAAACCTCGTAGGTGCAATTCGACTAAGTGGGGTTTACTGAATTATGTGATCGCTCCCCCTTAGTCACATATGACAAAGGACCCTCTTTAGTTTCTCCTTTGACTCCATTCTCCCTTTTGATGTACTAGCACCGATCTCTTTGTGAGGACTAGTCTTTCCGTCTTTCCCATCACTCAATCAATTTACACTTATCCGACAACTATTTCTCTAAGAAAACCTCTTTAATTTAACCCTCTCTGCCATTGTTTCTTCCTTATTGATCTTAACCTTAGGGAATCCCCCCTTGAGGTGGAGAAGAGCCAAGCTAAAGTGAGGAAGAGAGGAGTGTGATGATAGTTGCTAATATTTTCCCAGTTTCCATTGAGTTGGTGTGCCTACTTTTGGGCTTTGACACATGCACGCCAATCTGGAGCAGAAACACCACTCATTAAGTTGAGTCGAGATTCATTGAATTAGTGATGAATTGGGTGGGAATTAAGTAGAAGAGAGTGGGATGGGATAGAGGTTCTAGAAATTTTGAGATAGGATGGCTCGAAATTTGGGACTTCTCTAGAAGTTGAGCGACTCTGTTTATCCTTTCATTTTTAGCTTGTGAGATTGGATATTGTAACTTTATATATTTTTTAAAAAATCAATATTTTAAACCAAGTAAAAAAAATAAAATCCAGGTTCAAACTTTGTGCATTTTCCAACCTCCATAGACAGTGGTCCCTGAGGGAGCAGTATATGCGCTAACCGAAACGCCTCTAACCGGCCTAAATCTTGCAAACCAATTCTTGTCAAAATCACAATTTGAAGTGTTTAAATTGCAATTTTGGTGATCTGGATAGTTTTAAAATTGAGATTTAAAACAATTGTTGAAATTACAAAAATGTGAAAATAGAAATTTTCCAAAACAATTTTGACCGATTTTTATTAAAAATCCGCATGAAAAGCTAGGCGTTTTATTTGTCATTTATCATACTCGGTACCCCAACTTTTCAAACTTTTTTTTGACAAATTTTATTAACGATCCTTCACAAAAGGAAGATACAATTGACAGACCGTTATGATAACAACACTAGTTTATTACGACGGAAGATCCGAAGATCTCCACTCCATTATTCTGATGAGATGACGTAACTATACTAATAATAACAACAATATTATTGTGTTGGCCACATAATTACCAATACTGGGAATTGGAAACACATTCCACGTTGCCATCAATACCGTTATTCTCCGTCGTTATCATTCTTCAACGGTTCTACCTGCGGCAAACAATCCCACGACCACCGCCGCGTCCGCTGGTGCAGTCGAGTGCGCTGGTCATGCCATATTCATGATCCTCGGAAGAGGAAGAGGAGGCGAAGCGGGCAACTTTGCAGTCTGCGGCGAAGAGACTGGAAGTGGCATACTTAGATTCCCCTCCCATCACAGGCATGGCCACCCCCATCTTCACATGAGGGCTCCTGTATTCTGCCCCATATGTCTGCCCAAGCACACCGCTCACACTGGGGCCCAGAGAGTAGAACTTGAAGCTCAGCTCCAGATGGGCGAAGCAGTCCTCGCCAAAGACGATCCCGTACTTATGGACTCGAGACTCCTCTTCGCTGATGGGCACCACGCGAGCGCTAATCTTCAACTTCCCCTCCACTTCAACAACCACTGCATTGGTGTCCTGTGATCGAGTTACATTAAGTCTAGAGGCTGTTGCCCATGTAGACCCCTCGCCGGGTGGAAGAGTTATGGGTTGGCCATCCAAGGCCATGGTCACCTGGTCCACTGAATTGTCCCAAGTGCTCACCTTTTTGGCTCCCAAGTAGAGCTGCCGACCATCATCCAACAGCACTGCAATGGACTGGACCCAGGTAAAGTCTCTGCCCATTCCTTGGCCTCTCTTGCCAATGAAATGAGCGTTGATGTGGAGGTTGTTGTCGGAAATGAGGCAGAAATCTTGGTCTCTCTTCCCGTGAAAATAAAACATGATGCCATCTCCTCCTATGAACCGAGGATCCTGGCACACGCCTCCAGGCTTATCGCAAGCTGCATCACAAATTCACCAGTCACCACCACCAATATCAATAATGTCATTCTAATTAAGTTGTAGCATGTATAGTGATCAATTATAATATAAATACTTACGACAAACAGTTTTGCAGGTCTTGCAGTCCATGTCGCAGTGATATGGACAGTTGGCAGGGCAGTCATATTGATATCCATAGCATCTGGGGTACAAGTTATCCGTGCATTTCGCTTTGCCCACTGCAGACGCTGTGTTGAGGTGCATGACCATCAAGCAAAGAAGAACAGTAATTACAACATTCGTGAACGTATTTGCATGAGCCATGATCGATCGAGTAATTGCAAGGATTTCTGGTCCTTGGCCCGCTTCAATGCGTTTGCTCTGATAATCTTCTTCAATACCAATGGCAATTTATAGTTGGTTTTGCTTGAGGTAGCGGGTGGAATCTCATAATTCTTCCACTACTTCACCGCTACGCTAACATTTTTAAATATATCACTCTGTATAGATAGATGCTCGCAATTATGTGCATATGCATTTGCACAACTCGTAACTGAATCTGCAGGAACCAATGAATTGTGTAATATTATCTGCAACGTGCGCTCACACATCCCCTATCCTTCCCATTAAACGTGGCTTTGCAACGATTCGAGATTGCTTTGAAAACATACATACTTTTTCATAATAATTGGCCCTTCAAATAAAAAATTAATGGCATGAGATATAATTTATTATTACTTCTTGTACCCGCTCTTTTCTTTGGTCTGTATTTTTTTTGTTGTCAAGTTGGGCGTCATTCTGGTATCCGGTGAAATAAAGCAAAGTGGATAAACAAAGCCACAAGTGGCCAGAACTCCCTATATTCTCGTAGCGGTAAGCCATTGGCATGATCTCCAAAATCAATCCATTTATAAAACAAGAGCCACGAGGTGGCAATGTCCTCGATATTGCTACTTCTTGTTGCAAGAGTATTTAGAGTTAATTCTTGAATGTGATGGTTAGTTGCAAGAGCTAATTGGCATGATCTCCAAAATCAATCCATTATCAATCCATTTATAAAACAAGAGCCACGAGGTGGCAATGTCCTCGATATTGCTACTTCTTGTTGTTGCAAGAGTATTTAGAGTTAATTCTTGAATGTGATGGTTAGTTGCAAGAGCATTTAGAGCTAATTCTTCAATGTGATAGTTAGTGATGTTTGGCTGGTTGAAGTTTTTTATAAGATTATATTATGGTATTTAATATTTGGATATTTTTTATTAGTAGGATAAGATGTTAGAATTGTGAATAATTTGGTATTAGTGATGTTGGGGTGATTGAAGTTTTTTATAAGATTATATTGTGTTGTGGTATTTAATATTTGGATATTTTTTATGAGTAGAATAAGATGTTAGAATTGTGAATAATTTTAGGAGCGATATTAATTTTGATATAATTTTGTACGAATATTAAAATTAAAATTATGTTTAAATTAAACTCTCATATGTATTAATTTGCATGCAAAAAAATCACACAAATTTAGGATTACTAACTTTGAAGTCATAAACTTAAAAGCTAATCAACGCCAAGGATTTCTCTTGAAATTTGTTTTATGTGAAGGATTAAAATTATATAAAAACAAAATACAATTATAAAGTATATAAAATATCTTTTTCATTTTTCATATAATGAGGTGGGGTTAGAGTTGGATCACAATATAAGGAGGAGAATGGATGAGTTAACCTACTACAAGTGCATGAAAGTTAATTAAAATTTATGCATGGATATTCCATTATTCATAAAAGGTGGACTTAAAATATGAAAAGTAAAAGGTTAATGAGATCCATAGCATTTGAGAGATCCATATATCAATAACTTTATAAAAATCCTTTTCTGGATCATGGTTTATGTTAACGTGTCATTTTTTTTTTTGTGCAGGAATATTTAAGCGAAAGGAAAAAGAACATTACACGACACCGATGGTTTTCGAAGTCCATAAATCTCTTGATATGCGTTCATGATTGATCACACCAGCTCTCGACCATGAATCTAGTGTTAAACGAATATTCTCTCCTTTATTATATAGAACAAGTTCAACCTACAAGTAGAGTCTGACTGGATTCGAAATTCAATGCAAAAATTTAATAATAATTAAAAATTACTAGGTCTCCAACCATCTAGCTTTATTCAGATTCTTATTCATACTATATAAGCCTAAACCCTACAGAAATATTGATGCTTCGAGATTGTCGGGAGTTTGAAATGATGGTTGTTGCATTGCTCAGATCTTGTTCCTCTGCTAATCATCACCTATCCAACAAATTGGAATCGATCACCCCCTCTTCGATCCAATACTGTGGTCTGTTCAGCTCTTTCATACACTTTCCCTACAGTAAAAATGCCTCAGGCTGTCACCAAATTCACAGCAAATGTTGGCAAAGAGGCCTCGCAGTGGAGGCAAAGGATATCTCTGTCAATGAGAAGAGGGATAAACATGTACCCATAAGTGGGAAGCGCATGAACTTGAAGAAAATTATGATCTTGGGTGCCGGACCCATTGTCATAGGCCAAGCCTGTGAGTTCGATTGCTTTGGAACTCAGGCATGTAAGGCCCTGAAGAAATAAGGGTATGAGGTCATTCTCATTAACTCTAATCCTGCCACTATCATGATCGATCTAGATTTGGCCGACAAGACATATATTACCCTCATGACCCCATAATTAGTAGAGCAAGTCCTAGAGAAGGAGAGGCCTGATGTGCTCCTGCCAACTATGGGGGGGCAAACTGAACTGAATCTAGTGGTGGCTCTGGAAGAACGGGGAGCCTTGGAGAAGTATGGCGAGGAGCTGATAGTATTTTGTAGTTACGTATATTTTTTTGAAGTGATGCATTTATCTCTCTTATCATCAATTGGAGTATATTACCAATTGCATTGTTGTTGCATATGTTGAAACCTTCATGTAGCTTGGAGAATTGCATTAAAGCTACTACCATCGAAATAACAATAGGGATTTTTTTTAACAAAAACAACAAAATTTCTTTAAGTGAAGAGAAGCAAAGTTTAGGGCTAAGAAACCTGAAAACTTCCAGGGATTAAGAGGTGTCCAGCCTGCAGGTGATATGATCTGAGGTATGAGATTGATTTCATGTTGATTGAATTAACTATCTAGGGAAAGGATGTGATGTTGTGTTTCTTTTGTTCTACACTTGTACCATACAAGGTAGAGAAACAAGCGGTGTCCACACCGGTTGCAGAATTCCTTGAAACAAAGGTATCACATGAAATAGACTAAAAATATAGGCAAATGCAACCATATGCCTAACTTACAAGGAAAATGGAGGGCGAAATAACCCTTGGATCCTCCATTACTGAAATTGGGGGTGAAAGAGTGATTTCACTAGATTTTCTCTAGAAATTGGGGGCGAAAGATAGATTGGAGAGAGATTTTGCTAAGGAAAAATATTTTTTTCATTTTTCTCAATAATATACAAGAGGCTATTCATTTTGTATTTATTTTTTTTCTAGTAAATATTGGGAGAATATATTTTAGCTGAAAAAACCCTTTCCATATAAGAAAATAACCCACTAAATTTGTGTAACCCCCTTAATACATCCCATGGGCTATATATAGCTCCTAAAATTATCCATGAACTAGTCTATTGATTATGCATCCCTTCAGATGAAAGTGAAGATATTTCCAAAGGTATTGATCCTCTGAAGTTTTGTTTCCAACCTACTTTTGGCATTTATGTAGTGTTGAAAACCATGCATATGAACAATGTCACAACCTTTTCATTTCATAAGCAAGAACATATATATAGCACATGTCAAGGTGACTTGTTTGATAATAAAAGTTAGGTTTTTATTATTAGAAAAACATATATAGCTAATACAACATGGGCATATTGAAACAATAAATGGTAACACATATAAGTAAATGGTGTAAGAGTGGTAAATAAAACATTTCACATGGAGGACAAATGGACAATTACTATTGCAGTCAATCATGTGGATATGAATATGTGTATTATATTCATTATATATTTATTCAACCATATATATCCTTACATCCACCTAAGTTCATACAGCAAAGAGTGCAACGGAGCCAGGGATCATGCATGAAAGTTTTGGCCTATGTCCACTGATGTTCTGAAGATTTCACATGGTAAAAGACCAAGGTGATCGTTGCCCTCGACTCCAACATTAGTTCCATCTCCTTCGAACACCAACTTGATTGCGCATGTTGATTCGGGAAGTTAATTTGTCTCCTATTGCAACTCATGCTTGTTCAAAAACATCCACAATCGGGTTTTAAAAATGGAATGAGTTGTCCATGTACTACATTCAACTTCACCTAATTCATTAAGTTAGAACACAAACAACATATGTTGTCCTTCCCTGCATTGTTATATGCTTTTATAGGGTATGGTATGGAGTTATAGGTATACGCTTAAGCTTATAAGGTATAGTAGAGAGTTGGTATAAGCTTAAGCTTATACCTATATTAAAATTTATGATGTTCAATCGAAATAACGGAACTTCAGATCGACGAATTTAAAAATATATGACCTTTCACTGTTGACTTGTTGATTTGTGTATAAACTCATCAAATACATTTTCAAATAGAAAATACATCCCCCAGACCATCAAATTCCAGACCTGCAGTCCCAGAGAAATTAATTTCTATCAAATAGTTCGCACATATAAACAAATCACTTCAACATTAATTGATTGCTAACCAATAATCACCCTTTTAAACGTAAAAAGTTAAGAATCTATTTTACTTACACGTGAATTAGATTCATATCCGAGTTGAAAAGGTTAGGTGGAATGGGACCTGTAAGTTTGTTTTGGTTGAAATGGGTTGAATAACTGGGAACAATAGAAATTTATCAGCGAATTTATTCATTTATGGGAACCCAAATAAAACATCAACAATCTATCTTTCTTACAAGTGTTTTGCAGTAAGGAGTTTGTCTAATCTAGTGTGGCTTGAGTTTGAGACAAAGAGTTCCAGTAAATAGATTGTTCGGGAGATCTAGCCACATGACCTTAACAAAATAACCCAATGATGAAGGCATTGAACCACTAAATTTATTGGAATTCGATTCCTTGTCCGTATAATATATATTGAGAATTAGCATCAAAATTTGTAGTGTTTAACCACTATTAATTCTAGAACATAAAGAAATGTTATGATCAAACGATAATCTTACAAAAATTCAAGATTAACCAGGTTTCCCAACTCATTTGGGATACCCCAACTGAAATTACACCTGATCAACTTATCAATATATTTATATATAATCATTACCAATATCTATTCTGATATCTATTCTATAACATGGAACCGCCACGAATTTGGTACACATCTCCAATGTTCAGGGTTTTCTGGTTGAAATCCTTGTTACGAACCCATCCAACTTTTTCCAAACTTGAAAAAACAAACAAAGAAACATACAAAAAATCAGATACCAATTAACTAGCAAACTGAATCATTTGGGATAACTAACAAACCAAATAAATCTGAGTACATAGAACACCATCTCAGAATCAAGATACCTAGGAACAAAAAATAACTTGGGTTCCATGCTAATGAATACTATTTGAAGATCATGAGGCAGTTTCATTGCATCTTCTTCGAGCTTTGTATCCTAATGTGTTTCTATCTTTAATATTTTGTTGGATTTCTCCAACAGCAATATATCTTCCCTCTCTTTTGTTCACTCGAATGCTCTTCCTCTTCACTATACTTTGCAAACCCACTTTCTCCTCGAAAATTTAAGGCAGCTATGACTAGTAAAATAAGCAAAATCGTTTTCAAGTTGTGGTTGATAGATTTAATCCAGTTCCCACTAAAACACTAAATCAGGCAGAGATGAGCTTCTTACATAATGAACTAGTGGAGGGAAGGAGGACAATGTCAAGGTGGATTTGGTACACGTATATGTATGGAGAAAGACACTTGGTGTCCATGCACGGCAAGGAGGATGACAAAGGTTTAAATTTAGGGTTTTTCATTGACACTAAGGCCTCTAGTGCTGGACTTATCTTCGTTTATAGGTTCTAGGATCGCAAAATATTAAAAAATAGGTAATCGTTATCCTCCATTATTGCTGCATTAAAATTTTTGTTATTACTGCATTAAAATTTTGGTTGTATCAAAACTTTGCTAACGAGATCCTGCCGCTGGGTCTTGGGGCACAAGACCCCAAAGAAACGTCACCTGCACAAACCAATGAACATGCAAAAAAATAGTTTAAAAAATATTATATAATACACCTGAAAATTAAACTGAAAAAACTTTATAAAACACAAAAAAATTCTCATGTGAACCCCCAATTAATAAGGGTGAGCGATTCATATATATCCCCTTGTCGGGGACATAATAATGTGAACAACTGCATTGTCATAAATATTTATTATTGTTCCACCGTAGGAAAGGATATGGCATTTAGAAAGGATAGTTTACCACTATCAATAGTGAGATGGAAACTATGGAGAGTGATTCTTTAGCTCCATAAGGGTCTTCAAGGGACATTTTCCACAAACAATTTCCATTTATGCACTAGGAAGTTAGGTTGACTTTGACTTCTCAATGGTAAAGGGCAGAGAGGCATTTTTTTGATCGTTGGGGTGGTAAAGGGCTATGGAGGACTCACTTTGTTGATTGATATCTTATCACGTTCATTCATAAATGGGGTTTTTAAATTGTAAAAAATAAGGTCAATATTGTAGGTATTGGGGGGAGGGACTTGGGTATGGAGGTTGATAGCTATTGGATATCTTGTAAAATGAGGGTTTTTTTAATTGGATCTATGTATTGGGAGGGGAACTAAATAAAAGGATTTTGGTATCTATTTATCAATATCTAGTGAAATTAGGGGTATTCTTTAATATCCAATGAATGAAGGTGCCATGGCATAGTTTATTCTTTTGATCGTTGATCGTTAGGGTTTTGTATACATTAACAACAAACACCCATTTATACTTGATTGTCATCAAATGGGTTGGATTTTATTGGAGGGTGAGTGCACAAAGTTGAGGGACATTTTAGATGCAATGGTGGAGTGAAATCAATCACTCTTGATCAATAAAATAGAAAACATCCCAAACAACCCTGAACCTGTGAAGCCTAGTCCCAAGGCTACCAATAAGTATGACAAGTAGGATAGTATAGCAAAACACACCTCCATTTTATTGAATAAAATCGCACCCTCATTTTGTAAAACCTGATTTTTTGTTTAAACCAGGCCGAGCCCGTCATTTTCGCCACATCGTAATGCTGTTGGAGTTGGATGGAAAAAACATGAGTGGGCGAATGTGTTTTGGGTGTGCCAAATCCATCCACTTCCACCTTTGGATCAACCTCCTCTTTGTGAGGTATTTTCCTCAATTCTTCTCCTATTTTCCTCATTTCTTCTCATGATTTTTTTTCCTAATTTCATTTATTTATTTGCTCTAATTTGAAAAATTAAACCAAAATAAATTAATTTATGGCCAATGGAAACCAAAACCCAAATTTAATCATAAAAAACAAATAATTTTGATTATATACCAAAATTCATATCCAAAATTCACATGCCTAATGGAAACCAAAACCCCAATTAACTCATAAAAAACAAATCAATTTCACTATTTCCATATGCATATTCACAAGCATCCTTGTGAATCCATACCAAAATTCACAAATATGCAAAGTTTGTCAAGCACATTGCAAGTTTGCATAAGTAATTCACATGCCCAATGTAAACCAAAACCCCAATTAACTCATAAAAAACAAAGGAACTTCACTATTTGCATATATGTATATTCGCAAGCATCATTGTGAATCCAAACCAAAATTAACAAATATGCAAAGTTTGTCAATTATATTGCAAGCTTGCATACAACTAAAAAAAAATCAAGTAGAATTCATATATTCCCTAAAATACATAAACAAACATGGTAAATCCCTTGCCTCTATCTGAAATATCGAAGTTGGTCATCCAAGAATATCAATAAACACCTTATAGTTTTCAATGAAACTTCCTAATCCAAGTGTTAAAATAAGGTATAGAAGCTTCCCATGCTTTTACCAAATATTTCCTCTTGACTGAAGGGTACTTTTTGGTTAAGGTCAAGACAACGAAGTTCAACAATAGGCTCTACGAACATGAAGATACATAGGTAGGTTGATATGTTTGATTAAACATGCCAATCACATACTATCATACATGATATAATCCAGTGGAAACCTTGCAACCATAAAATCTACTATACACAATTGTGCATTTAAAGTCTCTCATGTGTATATGGAAAGAGGACATAGAACTAAAATAACATCAAGTGGAATCCATACATGGCCCAAATTACATATAAACAAAGATCTTCTAAATAGATTTTGTAGTCTTAAAAACATCATGCTACAACAAATAATTACATATCTAACAAAATCGTTGCCTATACTGGGATTTTATTCATCAATAGCACATTATGCTGCCTATTCTATGGTCTAGTCGTTGCCTCTACCTGCAATCTGGGAGCTGGTACTGCAAGGGCATTAGTTAGCACCCCACAATTTTGATGAAACTTCATAATCCAATCCTTAAAATAAGCTAGAGGAGCTTCGCAATCAACATATGCACATAAGACATTTTATGTACACATGCGTATGGAAATTGGAATTATTACTTGAATTTATGATATAAATTTAAAATTTAAAATGTTAAATGTTTATTCTTTACTGTAAAATTCAAGATCAATTTTTAAATTTACATAATAGATTTAGTTTATGTTGTTATTTGTTGTACATTAGTTATACATTTTTTAGTGCTCAGAGATGTCATTATATCATGTGTTTATATTTCTAATGATATTATATTTGTATTTATGATTGCAGTGGCTACTATGGATAAAAATGCTGAGATACTAATGGTTATTTACAATCTGAGAGAGACTGGTTCTCCTTGGAGGGATGGAGATGAGCTCTGCCGCTCCTTGTCAGATTCATTGTTGACTATTGTTGATAGGATCGCAATATTGAATGATTATTTGTATAGCATCGCACCGTACAGGGAGAGGAAAAGACAACAATATGCTAATGGGTTGAGTTACAACGGGGTAAAGAAGCTGAAAATAACAAAAGAACACATATATACATTGTTTAGACTTCCCAGGATTACATTGTTTAGACTTCCCGGGATGGATGACATTCCGGAGATCACCAGGCCACATATTTATATTGAGTGGTGCACGTTTCCACCCATTAGATACCATTTTATGGATAGGTGGTACATGGTTTTTGACATTCCCCTGTACAACAATAGGGAAGTATCGTTGTACTTCTTCTTAAAGTTGTATGCAAGGTTTGTGATGGAGAAACATGTCAACTATATTGACATGTTGGGATTCGAGGAAGTTGGTAGGGGGATGCCCCAACACCGACCCAATGCTAGGCATAGAGATGCCAATCCATAGATACTTGCACCCCATTCCCAACTACCAAGGGTAGACATCCCTCCTACACATGGCAAGTTTTCCCAGACACAGGAGGCATTTTTTATTCTAGCTGAGATGGTCTCTCGACACATGACCATTATTGACCAGACATCACCCTATTCCTCTACTGGGGTACAACCACCAGCTTCTAGTGGTACAGGAACATCTATTGGTGGGGATAGACCGACATCCCATGTGCCTCAGAGTGAGCCACACGTCTGCACATCATGTCGTCAACCTTTTTATGGTCCTATACCAAGACATGGTACCTCTACGATGATTGGTGGTCAGGTAAGGACATTGTTAAAACTCTATTATTGTTTAGTTTTTAGTTTTTCCATACTGTATGTAACATATTAAAATATTCGTAATATATGAAATATTTACTCTTGCAGGAGATTGATGCCTCTCAGGGGGGTGGTACTGCACCCAGTGTGGTTGTACTTGAGGCCCAAACAACCATCATTGAGGTAATATTTAAACATTTATCATTTTGTTAATGCATGTGTTAGTCTTGATTAATTTGTTAAATTGTCTAATATTTACAATTTTTGATGTTGCAAGAACCCCACTTAGAACATGATGCTGGAGACATTAATCTCAGGGAAATACTCCAAGGTGGAATTTATGATTACTTAAAGAATGTAAGTACATGGTTAATGACTGAATCTTGTTCGAATTATTTAAATTTCTTACTGTACACTCCTTTATAGATTGGTAATATTTATAATTTTTAAACTTGCAGATGCTATCAACATCTGAAGAGGGGCAAGAATTTGATGGTAGTGGTCACTCCCATGGGGGAGATATGTCCCAGGAAATGGTAAGTATATTACAACATGTTATTTTTTCAGTACATATTATTCCATCCATTCAACTCCATGTCCAACTATGGTAACACTTTATGACTGGAGACATCATCGTAAATCCCTACACCGCCTCTTTGGTTTGGATCTCCCCGTAGTCCAAACGTAGATAAGGGGGATGTTTACATCAGACAACCCTCTTCCTTGAAAAGAGCGGGTGTGCATGAGGATCAATCTACTCATCCCACGGTAATGTACACACTTCCAATGGAAGTTGTTGGTTAGCTTTGAATTCACTTCACAACTAGTTTTTCTTAATGTTATTTTCGCATGTTTACAACATCAGGATGTAGAGTCATCCATGCCAGACCTTATTGGAGATTTTGATGTTGTGGTCAATGCTGCATCTACAATAGGTATAAGTCACACTTAGATACATCTATTTGAATATTTGTAATTGTACAGTTCATTTCTATTTTTTATGGACATGTACAATGTCTAACTATTTTATCATTTGGTGAATGTAACCACACGCTGGTCCATTGGTGCATGCAACTGAGGTTGATGTTCAACCTATGGATCCTCTTCCTACTGAAGAGTCCCAACCTCTTCCCCTAGAAATGGTTTTTTTGGTGAGATGTTCATTTTTTACATAATTGATTAGTACTTTCTCATTCATGTACATGTTGATAATTCTTGAGATAATTGACATATTTTTTTTATTTGCAAAGAAGCATTGCAGAGAGACTCTCTGAAAGGAGGACACCAGAGGCACCTATACCCCCAACGGATGCAGTGAGTCTTTGTTTAGTATGTACAATTGAGTCATGTTTTAAATTTTCAAACTTTGTTATTGCTGGACAGTACTAGTTCAGTTACCTGATCAAGAAATATTGTCATTGATTTGCAGTCACCAGAGATGCACAATGGTCGCCGAAAGAGGAAACAAGCATTAGGGTCCGAGAAAAACAAGAGAAAGTTAGAGTTTTGATGTGTTAGTCCAGGAAAAATATGTATTTTTATGTATAATATGGAGTTAGAGTATAGGGGCGTAGTCCAGGGAAGATGTACTTTTGTTTGCACATGTACATCAAAGATGTTTTTGATACATGTACATTGACAGGCCATAGATTTGCCTTTTATTTTTGTATTATAACTTTCAACATATAAAAATTATTTCATATCAAGGCTCTTGAGATCTCCATGGTTCAGTCTTTTAAGTGTGATTATACACATGTGGCCAAGAATGTTTCTATGTGTAATGTTCCCAATTTTTATAGATTTTACGATTGCATGGAGATATCAGTTATAAATCTGAGAACAATGCACAATTGCAATATTACATAATGACAAAAATGTACCATTTTCAATTGTTTTTTACCATGATCCAATTGCATATACAAAGTTATATTAACAATGTTAAATTGTATTCACAAAGATGGAACATACCTAATACACATAAGCACCCAACATAGCTAAGAAACTAGTCCAACTAAGTGGAATACGAAAGAACCTTACCCACATAACAACCTAACAAACTTTTAAAGGATGCACAAAGTTGACACACCTAAGTGATGCACCTGTGTGGTCTACATAAATAAAAGTAGTGTTTGGCATGATGTCTTTCATCTAACAAATATATGAGATTTACATCAAACCTAAAAGTATCTGAGTATTATAAGGTTGATTCAAAATAATGGTTATGACTATATCCTGCACATTATTTTATCATTTTTTTAATGTACATGGAATTTGATGAATGGCCTCGAGGAACAACTTTGGAAGAGACAAAAATTATGTGTGATTTTATTATAGTTTAAATTGATTAGAGATGTAATATTTTGAATCTTGTTTTATAAATTTATGTTTATGAAGTATTATTCGAAACATTCATAGTGTGAAGATATATATATTTTGTAATAATGGTGTAATAAGTTGGCCACTTGTTTCTAAACATAAACATGTTCCATTACATGGTTACTGGTGTAATGGCATTGTCTCCTCCTACATTTCATCGTACAAATGCTCACATCTCTTGGATGACCAAGCTAAATTAATATGGGAAACAACCTTCTTTCAAATTTCCAGTCTCACGAATGATATTCAATATCCTAAGATCAATTCACCTCCACATAGAGATTGACAACTCCTTCTGGCTTGATTAAAACAAAAACAAAGAATATTTCTTGCTTGACAATGATGGTAAATAAGTCAAGTTCAACACCTCACAACAGGTAACAGAATTCTGAACAGCTACACATGGAATAATAGTTTGCAACAATTATTTTTTCAAGATGGGAAGATCTACAATCACCTTCAAGCTGACCTCTATGTGCAAAAATTTCATATTCACTTACTAAGCAAAGCCCTAGTTTCCAAAATTGACAAAAAAATGATCCCTTGTCCATGGACCCGAAGTAGAGGGCCACCCTAGCACTATCCCTATGTCATAAATCCAACAGAGTGGATGGTTCGTCGATCGAAGCAATGGGCATCATTTTATCGCACGTTGAATCCCATCTCCTACAGGTTTTCAGGGACACCTATTGAATCCCTACCCAAGGCCTAGAATGGAAATCGTTCATCAAAAAAGGCTTTCGGTGGGTCATGCAAGTGTGTTTAGGCAAGTTCCATGTTGGAACTCTAGCCACATGTTCACAATCGAGGAATTTGCAAAGCTGACCCCTATGTGAAAAAATTGGAATTTCACTTATTGAGCAAAACCCTAGTTTCCAAAATTGACCGAAAAAATGATCCCTTATCCATGGACCTAGAGTAGAGGGCCACCCTAGCACTATCTCGATGTCCTAAATCCAACGGAGTCGATGGCTTTTCTATCCAAGCAACGAACATCATTTTATCTCACGTTGAATCCCACCTCCTACAGGCTTTCACAGACACCTGTTGAATCCCTACTTGGTGCATAGAATGGAAACCGTGCATCAAAACAGGCTTCTGGTAGGTCATGCAAGCATTTTTAGGTATGTTCCATGTAGGAATGCTAGCCACACGTTCACGATCGAGCAATATGTGAAGTTGACCCCCATGTGCAAAAATTTGACATTCCCTTACAGAGAAAAACCCTAGTTTCCAAAATTGACAAAAAAAGGATCCCTTATCCATGGAACCAGATTAGAGGGCCTCGCGTATCACTATATCGATGTCATGAATCCATTAGAGGAATTTTGAGGTCTAAAATGGGCCTCATAAGAGATATAATAAAATATTATGAGTTTATTATTTCGTGGAGAAAGTATATTTACAACTCACCTTTTACACTACAATCTATGTAACCATGGTTGAATTAAATTGAAAAAACGTATAAAAATAATAATAATAAAATTTTGTTTGATATGACTAAAAATAGAAATGTACTAAAGTAAAGTACTAAAATAGAGTACTAATAAATGTACTAAAATAAAAATAAAGTACTAATAAATAAAATAAAGTAAATTACTTTAGCTTTTAATTATAAACATATATTCATAATAAGTTTAAATATATAATCTAACTTATATTTATTAAATGTATCTTAAATTTATTATTGTATATTTATTAAATAATTTTAAACCTATATTTATAATATAATTATAAGTTTAAATTTAAATTAAAAATATTAAATAAATTAAAAACTATGAATGTGAATAAATAATATTTTGAAATTAAAATTGTATTTATTTGTCATAAATATTTTATTTAAAATTTCAAATTTATATAACAATATAATAAATTTAATATTATATCATATAATATTATAAATAATATAATATAATATAAAACAAATGTTTACTATACTCTTATAACAAATTTAATATATCTTTAAATAAAATATATAAGAAAACATTTAATATAATATTATAATATAATTTCAACAAGTTATATATAATAAAATTTTAACCTAGCATACTTACACACCCAAAAACAATTAATCACGTCATGTATTTTCTTTTGGAGAAAAAGTGTGGACAAGTTTTTTATACTATAGTAATTATATCTTTAACTTTATACTTATTACACATTCATAATATTGTGGAGTACTTGTATTTATTTATTTGAATTTTGAATTTGACTTTTATATATTTAATATTATATTTTATATTAAAATATTTATTATATAAAAATAATTATAATTTATAAGTACATAAAAGTATAAGGTATATTAATATTATATTCAAAAGTATTTTATGATTATTTTTTATATTAATAATATGGTTAACTATGGGTTTGCATCCACCATTTAGAATTTGATAAATAAGTATCTTTAACTCAAACAATGCCACCTCAACTATAATAGATAATGTCATTCTCTAAAATGTGATTGATTGTTTTAAAGTTGATTTTGATAGTACTTTTGTTGTTTTGAGGCCCATTTTAGACCTCAAAATTCCCTTAATACCAATGGAGCCGACGGTTCGCCGATTTGAGCAACGACCATCATTCTATCGCACATTGAATCCCACCTCCTACAAGCTTTCAGGGACACCTGTTGAATCCCTACCCGAGGCATAGAATGGAAATCATGCATGAAAACGGGCTTTCGGTGGGTCATGCAAGCATAATTAGGCAGGTTCCATGTGGGAACGCTAGCCACACATTCACAGTCGAGGAATTTGCAAAGCTGACCCCTATGAGCAAAAATTGGACATTCACTTACTGAGCAAAACCCTAGTTTCTAAAATTGACCAAAAAATGATCCCTTGTCCATGGACCCAGAGTAAAGGGCCACCCCTAGCACTATCTTGATGTCCTAAATCCAAGGAAGTCGACGGATTGTCGATCCGAGCAACGACCATCATTTTATCGCACATTGAATCCCACCTCCTACAAGCTTTCAAGGACACCTGTTGAATCCCTACTCAAGGAATAGAATGGAAACCATGCATCAAAATGGGATTCTGGTAGGTCATGCAAGCGTGTTTAGACATGTTACATGTGGTAATGCTTGTCACACATTCACGGTCGAGCAATATGTGAATTTGACGCCCATGTGCAAAAATTTGACATTTCCTTACTGAGCAAAACTCTAGTTTCCAAAATTGACCAAGAAAAATGATCCCTTGTCCACGGACCCATAGTAAAGGGCCACCCCTATCCCTATATTGATGCCCTAAATCCAACGGAATCGACCGTTCGTCGATCCAAGCATCGACCATCATTCTATCACACGTTGAATCCCACCTCCTATAGGCTTTCAGGGACACTTGTTGAATCCCTAACAAGGGCATATAATGGAAACCGTGCATCAAAATGAGGTTCTGGTGGGTCATGCAAGTGTGTTTAGGCAGGTTCCATGTGGGAATGCTAGCCACACATTCACGATCGAGCAATATGTGAAGTTGACCCCCATGTGCAAAAATTTGACATTCCCTTACTGAGCAAACTATGGTTTCTATGGTTTAGAATGCAAAATATGGTTTACGATGCGAACTTGAGTTAATAGGATTGGCTATAGGGTTTCTAAGCTAGGATTGGCAATGTTTATTAGGCTACGATTAGCACTCCTCAATGTCACAGCTCACGTGAAGAAACAAATTATCAGAGTCAAGGAGATAATTATCAGATTCAAGGAGATGTCCTTATAGGATCAACTTCGAGATTCAAGGCAAATGCAATAGACATATCCCAGATAGAGTGGTAGATAATGGTATTGGGATATAAGGCATGAGTCATGTAAGTATCAATATAATACAACAAATCCATGATGAAGATCAGGTGCAAGTTATCAAGTTGTAGAAGTCTATTGAATTTATCAATTTATCAAGTGCTTAATCTATCAAACTGTAAATAATCAATGAGACCATGAAACCAAAATATATGACTACCACATACCTACCTACCTACCTACCTTTGTTCATTCAACTAGACCATTGAGATCATATCTAATAGCAACGGTATCCTTTAGCCTCTCATGCTCAGAGTAAGGCAACAAGTATCGTGACTTTGATGAGTTCTTGTTTGGCATTGTTTGTAGCTGGAGGTTTGTGCCAATAACTAAGTTTGTATAATGGTATACAATTTGACCTGGTCTATAATATTCAAATACATAACCTTTTTTATTTCATGCGTGGGAAACATGTGTCAAATATTCTCCTTTGATAATCATCGACCCAATTGGAAAATTATTTCCCTTGGAGTCGCTTAATGAGACAATGAGGGTTTTCTTCCCATCCAAGAAACGTGCCAGCTAGTATTCAATGTGTCATTAATTGTCTCTTGGGGCAACCACTGTGTATATTTTCTTTGCATAAAATAAAGTGTAGACCTAGGAGTCAGCTAACTAAACACAACTAGTCGTCAAACATTTCAAAGATATCAACATAATAGTCGAACCTGGTTGTATGAGATCTGAAATGTGGTCATATTCATGTGAAATACTCGAATGGCCTTCCTCCAACTAGGATAATTATATAGTTATTTTTTTACCAATGGGGAGTGATACACGATCCCAACTATCAACCCAATCTGTGGATTCATAGTTGTCCCATTCACCACTGCTACATGGATAACAAAAACAAGAGAGTTTCCTTGTCCACATTTCAACTATAGCATTGTCTAACGTCCTAACTGAATGGAATGCATGAGTTCCTTGGACAGTCTTGCACTCATATAGGTGTGATCGATCTACACCAACCACCTCCCAAAAATATCTATGTACATGTCATTTTTTATATGATTGGTCTTCTTGCCTTCTAGCTCCCTGCCCCATCACTGAAGAACACCATGCAATAATGGTATTTGCATTTCAGATGAGAGAAATAGTTGTGAATTTTATCTCTTGCCTATATAATGCAGTCTTGATGCATGCACCTTCTCCATCATGTTCCCCTTTTTCATGTCTGGTCTCAAAATAGTTCCAAATATGTGGCACCTTCTGCCTCTTATGGAGAATACACAACCATTGGAAGACATGGGAATTTTTGAATTTCCCCACACAACCATCAGACCAAATCCAATGTTGTTCCATATGTATATTGTTATCCTCCAAGTGTTTTTAGAACAATTAAAAGTTGTGTTGTACAAAATCCAAGTCATGACACATGTCATCACTTATGTAAAAGTGATACTCCTTCAATATAACCCTTTTCTCTTTAGTACTATCTACCCCATGTCTATAGGTGATATGGACCATTATGCTGACCTGGTCTAAGTGATAATATTGACCGTGAATCTCATTCTATGGTTGAAGAGTGTAGTGTTCTGCAAAGTCGACCACTGATAATATAGTTCCAATATGAAATGTATCCCTATAGACTCTAAACTGCGCATCTTGCCAATGAGCCACATGTACATGCTTTACATACTGTTGTGTCTTTTCAAAGAATTCCTCCATGAAGTTGCATACCAGTACCTAGTAGATCAACAATAAAGATGTACATATCAATAGGTTGTTACATAGATGAAGTAGCAAAAGATGAAGGGAAAAATACTATTCAGGAACTCGTTACTAACCTGAGAGGTGACCAATTGTATTTTTTTTCTTTCATTCCCTCCACCGATATCATACGTGACATATTTGAATGACTACAAGTTCACTTCATGTCTCCCAAGTTCATGCTCATCAGTGACACTTATGCATTTGTCTAAAAATTCCATTCCACCACACCCTGGTCATGTCCATCTACGCAAGGCCTTTGATAAAATGTGCAAACTTCTGTCCTTCTACACAAGATACTATGGATAAAATCTATAGATGATGTCGGTGGCAATGTAGTTGAGCATTCCTACACAAAAGTGTTATGCAAAACACTCAATATATGTATATATGTGTCATAATAATAACCGTACTCAATGTGATATCAACAACACCATGTGTTACGAGTTGTGTTTATTTTAACATACCATGGTTTGCATTTCTCGAAAGATCTTTGGCTCAAGTTAAGTTCATTATGTTCATGCCTAAATCTCTCATATAATTCTGTTTGTTTCATGTCAAGAAAATGTTTAATGTGGGGCTCATGGTCCCTTGAACCCCTTCTCAATTTTAGTACATATTTTTGGTTGGATGAAGGTCTACTATTATCATGCCAAAACTCCTACACCAGTCCCTTTACAACATCTATGAGCTTCATATAGTAGCGTGAAAACCTGCCAACGAAGGACCAGACATCTGTTTCACCATAGTCAAGTTGTTCTTTTCTAGAACAATACCTACGGAATGCTTTGATATCCAATCCTAAAAGTTTGGATGTAGGCTTAAGAAGGAAAAGGGCCCTGGTGCTTTTGTTCACGATTGATTGTGACAACACATGACGAGCTGCATTGCGATCCTTTGAATGAGATTTCTTTCCAATAGTACTAAATGCATATACCAAACTTCTGACAACATGAGAACTTGGTTCAGAACTGTTTATCATATTTATTCTTAAGTTTTTCCTAACAACAGTCATAGACCTAGATTTTAACAACGATATACATAATCTACATTTATCTCCATCACATTTAGAATCAAAATAGTTGACAAGTATCTATTGTGCTTGATATGAAATACTGCGTTTAGACAACATACCTTCAAGCAAACCAATGAGACTTTCATCAACCTGTATACATTTTGGAGTTCTTTGGCATGAAGCTGCTAATGGATGTAGGGAGGTTAGAACTGCGCCCTATACCATATCACCCGATCGGTCTGGCATTTGAACATGAGCTTCATGTCCTTCTGTGTCTTCCTGATGGTTGGATGGTGGCAATTGGAAATCCTCTTTGGTGTTCTGAACAACATTGTCTTCTTCGAGCATACATTTGGAATTCAACGTCTCTCTAACTTTGTCACTTGTATACCCACATTCAATTAAATCTACAAAGGTTTTAGGTGGCCTTGATGTGCACCTACATTTTACTCCTTGATTAGTGCCATGCAGTGCTCGTTCTTCTACTAATATGGAGACTGAAGGCCCCTCAAGTGAATGCTTTTGTCTTTCTTGATGTGGATTGGTAGGAAGAATTGTGGCGTCCTCAACAACTAGAATTGGTTGAGTGTCCATAGAGCGTCTTCGATTGGTCATGTCATTTCTTTTCTTCTCTCTAATTTCTTCAAGGATTTCATTGGGTATCCTCTTCCTTGTTGATTTTCTTTCTCGATTGTGTGAGTTTCCCATCACCACAATGATCAATGATATATATGATTTCCTTTGCTACCTCCTTAATGGTACTCTTCAAAAAGAGACTACCCAAGCTTGGTTTCTTTCTTGCTCAATTGTTTCTAGATACTCAAGTTAGGGGGAAGATTGGGAAGAATTATGCCTTTACTAGCTCCTCAATTGTAAGAAAAACAATGGTAGATATGCTCTACAGTGCTCCTCAATGGGAAATTCCCCAACCTTGGTTTGTTTCTTGCTCAATTGTGTCTACATACTCAACCACAATGACCAAGTTAATGTTTCCTTTTCTAGCTCCTCAATTGCAAGAAAAACAATGGTGGAGATGCTCTATGGTGCTCCTCAATGAGAAATTCCCTAAGATTGATTTGTTTCTTGTGTTTCTTGCTCAATTGTGTCTACACACTCCACCACAATGACCAAGTTAATGTTGCCTCTGCTAGCTCCTCAATTGCAAGAAAAACAATGGTGGAGATACTCTATGTTGCTCCCTACACAATTAATGGATTCTTTCTTTCTCAATTAATTCTTTATTTCTTGCTCCTCAATGTATACCATGCTCCAAGCAATACTTAGAAACTTGTGGTGGAGATGCTTGATATCAAAAACAATTTTGTGTGATAATAGAAGAGAATGTTCACGCACTGTCTATAACCTGAAACTGTGTGTGGACTGTCAAACCTATGTGAAATGTGTTAGAGTGTTTCTTGGACATGGACTACTATTGTTTATATTGAGAATAAACGTGCACGCATTATTGTTAACTAAAATGAGGGCACGTTTTGGATACATAAAACAAGTGTGTGTTTTACTCTAATATAATTTTGGAGCATTTAAGAAGTTAGTTGCACAACTATGGGATCATTCAAGGTTTAGGGGGAATTAACAAGCACTCCCTTAGTCTTTGTGCCCTAACACCCCCTCTCTCTTCAACCTAACTATGTTGTTTTACAACTCAAGGGATGTGTGTTTGAGAAAAAGATAGGTTAAAGGGTGTTAGTAATAAGGGGATACATGGGGATGTGTGTGTATGTGAGAGAGAGAGATAGGTTAGGGGGGTGTTAGTGGTAATGGGAGACATAGGGATGTGTGTGTTTATGTCAAAGAGATATGTTAGGGGGTGCTAGTGGTAAGGTCTGACATAGGGATTTGTGTGTGTGTGCCAGAGAGATAAGTTAGGGGGTGCTAGTGGTAAGGGGAGACATAGGGATGTGTGTTTGTGTGTGTGTCAGAGAGATAGGTTAGGGGTGCTAGTGGTAAGGGGAGACATAGGAATGTGTGTGTGTGTGTGTTTGTCAGAGGGGAGACATAGGGATGTGTGAGAGAGAGAGAGAGGGAGAGGAAGGGATGTGTTAGGAGTTTAGGAGTGGGGGGGGGTCAGATTAATG
>LPNX010291720.1:85690-143794 GCA_001517045.1 Pseudotsuga menziesii
AAATTCTCCAACACCAATTGTTAAGAACTATGAATTATTATTATCATTAATATCATTCAACCAACCAGGTAACCATATGCTCTTACCTTCATCAAATGATGGACCACTTGTTCAATATAGGGGTATATTGAAACCATATAAGTTCTTGCAATGAGTGTATTATATCCATTGAGATAATATGGGCTCAATGAAGATTCATTTTTTGGGAGTATCAAAAAAAAGCACAACCTCATTATGAACATAAAGTCCCAAGTTATGGAAGCCTAATATTAAACTAACCCAAGTAAGATTAGACATTATATATTCCTTATACTCCAACATTCTCACCAACATATTATTATTATTATTATTATTATTCTATTTGAGATTATAATCCCTAATGAAGAATAGTGCTCCAATACATTATCCTTGATATGAAATGGATCAATATATATTTTTTCATCTATTTTTTTTTCTTTCTATGTGGAGAGATTGGATGAATTGGCTTGTAGGGCTCATTTAGGGGAAGGTCTTACTTTGCAAATTTGGGGTCTATAACCTTTTGAGGCCCGTTTGACAGATTAAATGATCTTTTTGGGGGTCAAAATTTCATTAACATAGTTGTTTCCTTCTTGATGTGGTTTTACACATCAATATCTTTCTAACAATGCAAAGATCACCTCAATTAGAGGTTGTATGAGGAATTTACACCTCCCACAAGTTTACCTATCATGTTGACTATGATGGTACCTAGTGGATTTTAAGTTAGTCTGTGGAGATAATCACATGTTGACTGTCAAGAAAATTCTATAGGGTTGAAAACCCTAACCCTAATTGGGATTTAAGGCATGAAAAAAACATAAAATTAACCCTAGATGACTATCAGGACATTGTTAAACACAAGACCACTAATAGAAGAGGGGGTTCCATTTTTATGGTATTATTGTATTGTTCCATAGTTGAGGAATATCTAGGGAGTGGATATTAGAACATGTTAGATTTTTATCATTTAAGCAATATGATCTTAGTATATTATCTAAGAGAGTAACATGCACAACAAAAATCATAAGAGACAAGAGACAAGAGACACAAAGACTTTTCCTCGGGGAAACCATAAAGGAGAAAACCCCGTAACTTCCTCAGAGATAGAATGAGCACCAATGGCGGTAGTAAAACCCAAATATAGAAAAGATGATCTCCAATAGTTGTTCTCTCTCTCTCACTTGAGAGAGCTTCTCCTCTCACTCATGCGCCCCAATTGAGTGAGTGTGTGTGTAGAAATGAGGAGAGCCTCACTTCTATTTATATTCTTCTGTTCACTTTATTTCCACTCCAACATGTCAGCCTCACTTAACAATTACTTACTAGGGAAGACATCTCTAGAAGAGTCTAACAATCCTAGTGCCCCACAACTGTGGGGACTTTGCCCTCCGATCAACACGGAGGGTTAACCTCAACTCAATTGTGGGGATCACTATTGCCCCGAATTACAATGGAGGGTTAACCTTAATGACTTTACATGGATTTTTTACATTATTGAATCTCTCGATAGGAACATCGGGGCATGAAATGACTCAATTAAATTACAGATACATCTTGGTATAAACATCAGGGTACAATACATAATATATACAAGTGAGTACATTCTAAAGTTACAAATACATCAACACTCCCTCTTAACTAGGAAGGTATTCTCTTGACACAATTTATCAGCACAAGTCTTCTTCTCTGTATCATCTAGATCATCATCAAGTCATCTTCATCGTCAAGTAATCTTCATCATCAAGTCATCTTCATCAAGTCTAGATCATCATTGGATCATCATCGAGTCTGGATCATCACTGGATCATCATCGAAACTGGATCATCACTGGATCATCCTCAAAGCTGGATCATCACTAGATCTTCATCGAAGTTGGATCATCATCATCATCATTTATTTTTCCATCTCAATCAACTGGTGCTATCTTTCAATTCTTCTCGTCATAGGAAGTTCTATAGAGCCAACCATTTTTCATGTTGGTTGTAGGCCTAGCCTCCAGGTAGGTCTTCATCTTCTTCGACACTTATATCTGACCCAGTCAGAAAGGCCCACCCAACACTTACATCTGACCATGAGAGGAACACATCCATCATCATGTCAAAAAGGCACACCCAACACTCACATATGACCATGGGAGGAACACATCCACCACCATGTCAGAAAGGCCCAGCATTTACATCCACTAGAATGATAGGACACACCATCTATCATCTAAGGAAAGGCTCAGCACTTATGTCACTTACGTCTACTGGCATAGAAGGACACAACCATCTACTATCAAGAGAAAGGCACAACACTTACATCTTTCATTCTCAAATAATGGCTCTCAGCTCTAGGCTAAGTGTCAATCCTAGATTGAAACAAATTCCTAGTAACTAACTAGGTGCCTCCATTCTCCTAGAGAATGGCCTTTCAAAACTAATCTAAGCTTCTGTCCTAGATTGAACCAATTTCCTTGTAATTGATCAGGTGCCTCCATTCTCCTAGAGAATGGCTTCTTAGCACTAAGATGAGCTTCAGTCCTGGACTAAATCAAATTTCCTGGTAATTGACCAGGTACCACTAGTGGAAAATGAGATATTAGTGACCAAAAAAATGACCAAAATCCACATATCAATGACTACTTTTGGTTTGGCGATCACTGGTGGCTAATTTACGGTCTTTTATTACGCGACCAAAATTGGTCATTTTTATTTTGGTCATTTATAGCTTATCGGTTGGTCATTAATTTGGTCATATATTTGGTCATTGATTTGGTCATGTATTTGAATCAATGACCAATTATATGAACAAATTAATGACCACATGACAAGCTATAATATCATCAAATTTGGTCGCGTAATAAAAGACCGTAAATTAGCCACCAAAACTATTTTTTGGTCATTGATATGCGAATTTTGGTCATTTTTTTTGTCATTTATATCTCATTGTTTGGTCACATATTTCTTGATTATTGGTCACTAATTTAGTCATTTTTAGTCGCTTTATATGTGGTCATTATATTTTAGTAGTTTGAATGGTGTCCATTATTAATCAATATAAATTTTTAATATGATATTATATTTAATTAAAAAAAGAATCATACATTTATTCTCATCTAATACACTTGTGAATTAAGCAATGTCACATTATAATTAATTATAACACTTGTAAATCATATCTATTACACATATAAATCATACAATGTCACATTAATTAGTTAATAATTACAACATTGGTACATAACATAAAGTACAACCATAAATATAAGTTTTAAACCACAAATTATATTATATGAGATGTCAAAAGTATTACAATAAATATGAGTTTTCTCAAATACTCATATTAATTTCCATATAACTTTACAAGAAAATCATCACTTTTCAAAATATTGCAATGGCTAAACCATCATACTTGCACTTTGCTGCAAAAACATACTTAGATCCCACGTCAGCAGCTTCAAAACCATACTCAGCACTAAACCATACTTAGATCCCACATCAGCAGCTTCAAAACCACACTTAGCAGCTTGAAAGCCTTAACATCGGGTTCTTCATACTGAATGACAATTCTTCAATAACAGGCTCTTCATACTCAATGGCCCACTTATAAGTTAAGCTCACTCCTGCAAAATCCAATAAAAAAATATCACTTGTAAAGTAGAAAAACAATGAAGCAAATTATTTATCTTGTTCAACAGCTAACAACAATAACCAAGATCATGTGCAAAATAATAAAATCTAATCTAACAAATTCAATTGAAGAGTTGGTTGAAATTAAACTTGAATGGATAAATCTACAACTATTTAGTACCTAAGAAAAGTAAAACTCGGATCTAAACCAGGAAATGGATTTCATCAAGAAAGATAATCAATGAATCCACAAAACAATTATGCTTGACTGCACAGGTAGAAACCTGCATACATAGTGCAATCTGTGAAGGAGTTCACCCCTATATGTCATGTGGTTAGTGAATGACATGACAACTATGGAAACTAATGAATGATTTAGAACCCCATCAAACTATTGTGATGTCATACTCAACCACCAGTATAATCAAAACCCATCAAATAGCATCAACATTCCCAATTTCCTACATGCCTACCTTGTCCTTGTTTCAAACATATATTTGTATATAAACAAACGAAAATTATAAAAAGTTCTTTTTAACTTGTCAGCCTCAAAGTGTTCATGACATAGTTTAGGCATCAAGCCAACAACCATCATATTTTACCCTCTATATCTATATATAATCAAAAAAATTCATGAGTTTTTCTTTCTTGGACTCTGGACTCTGGAAAATTCACTTGGACGGGCCTGGCAGATAATTTCACAAGCTACAGTGAAAGTAAGAGAAAACAAGAAATGGATTAGATATTTTAGTTGGGTGAAGTTTCACCCTCCTATGAACTGGGCCTAGCTTGGTTGGTTGACAGGAACAATAGTTATCCTCCCACATGGGTTCAAATCCCACTTGTGACATGCTTAACTCTTCATAAGCCAATCATTGTTTGAGGCTCTTCTTGATCCAAAAGGAATATCTCACCCTTCCTTACAGGCCAGAGGGTGGGTTGCTTGGTTACACCAATTTTTTGGTCATTTGGGTCTATCTTGGACAGTTACAAGGAGAAGTTATTATCCTCTCCACCCAAGTTTAAATCCTGCTTGTGACATATCTGCCCCTTCTAGGCCAACTAGGGCTGGCAAAGTACCAACGATATGATTCTCTCTTAAGTGCTTGAGGGAGGGTGGGACAAGATGTTTCATCCTCCCCAGTTGGGGTCAAATCCCACTTGTGACATGTTCTGCTCTTCATGAGCCAATAGTTTTATTGAGGCTCTTCATGGACCAAGAGTAACAACTCACTTATGCTTATGGGATGGAGGATGGGGTGCTTGCTTATACCATTATTTTTTCAATTGGGTGTAGCTCAGATGCTTGGGAGGAGAAGATGTTACCCTCCCCATCCAAGCTCAAATCCCACTTGTGACATATTTTCTCTTCATGAGCCAATTGTTTACCGGGGCTCTTCATGGGCCAATTGTCCACTAGGGCTGACAAAGTACCAACAATATCATTCTTGCCTATAGTCTGGAGAGTAGGACCAGTAGTTACATGTAAAAAAAACTACACCCTCCCAACACCACAAGGATTTGGTTCGCTTGCTTTCAATTTGTCATCTTTAACGAGAACCTGCGTCCTGAATCCAATGTCCACCACAAGCTTTCTACTATGAACCTGTTTTGTGTCCCAAACATAATACGATTCTCATTAGTATCAGGATAAATTCTGGAAATTATAATTTACAAAAGGAATTGAATACCTAAAAATGTAAGAAATTGTTGGTACATCCCAAGCTTGTATTCATTTCCACTAAGCAGAGTGCACTTTCCCTACACCAAGAATGCATCCTCTGCTAAACACCCAAAATACAGTAACTAGCAAGGTGATACATATGGATCCTACTGATGAATACTACAGGAAAAAATGGATACTTTTCATTCTTGACAATATATTTTGCCACTAAGAAATCCCAGTGGATTAGCTCGAGTGGTTGAAAGCTGTGAATTGTCAGCAGGAATTCACAAGGTCAAGTCCCCGATGTGGCTGCCTTTGTGAATATTGTGGGTCTTACTTGATGTCCCCACTGGGTTAGGTTGACAAAAACTACAACCAAAAAAATTACCCCAAGAGCCCAGAGGGTTTCCATGATGTGTATTTCGTCGGAAAAAAATGTGCTGCTACAAAGTGCTATAAGGATTTTGTGTTTTTTCTTATCATTGCAATTTGCCACTATAAATTTAATGGCTATGTTTTTTGCACAATGAAATAAAAGTACCAAAAATGAAATGGAGAACTTTACCTGAGGAGTTGCATAAGGAGCATTAGAACCCAGGATAGACCTAACTTCATCACAATCAAGGAATAGGTCAGATGGTTTATAAAGCTTCCCATCAAGACTTGATTTTACCCAGCAATATTCACGAATATTTAAAACACATGAAGACTATGTATACTTTCCTTCCTTCACACCAGGACTGCCACAGCAGTAAGTAGCTTTTTTGGCACCATATAGGTCGTCCCACACACTATCAAGAACTTGAAGGAAATGTGAGCATTGATCTACATATGTGCTTGAATTTGACAAGGCTATCAGTATATCCACCAACTCAGGAGATTCCCAATCCTTTACAGTCCAGCCTACTGAATTCACATTCTCTTCCCATGCTAGGTCTTTCCATATACTACAAGACTGGTCTTCCAGTTTCTTCTCAATATTAACTACCTGCATAAGATCAGTGACACCAAGCTCTGTGAAAAACTTACACCACTGTAGCATGTTCAATGATTTCACTTCATTCGAAGAAAATTGTAGATACACACTATCAATTTTGTTCCAGATAACACTTGTGCCAGCAATAACTTTTCTCATGTCTGCTAGATTACCAAATTCTCTGCTAAAGTGAAGTGGTTCTGAACCAGCACATCTATATCCATTATTTTTTATGATTAAAGCTTTTTCTTGCATCTCTCGTATTATTTTTGGCCTTTCCAAGTGGCATAGTGAACAATTTGACTGCAAATGTATCATGATAAAGGCCAGGTATTCAGCCAAAATTAACTTATCTTTTGTCATGCATTCAACACTTGCCATAGCTTGTAAAATATGTTTCATCACAACTTCATGTGTTGACAACTGACCAATGCCAACACGCCGTAGCATTCATACAATCATATCCGAATCGGCTCTAACCACAACATCACCACCTACTGCTGGAGAGAAAAAGAGAGAAGGGTGTACAGTTATTAACTCACAATATAACTTTGGGAAGTTTTTTAAAATATGCATACCATCAAGCCCAAATCTATTGGCCTCACATGGTAACCAAATAGAATCTTCTCTAATTGAAGTATATGATCCATCAGAAAGTGGAATAAATGGAATTTGAGCAAGATCATTAAGGCAGTCAGATTCTGAGTTTACTTGGAAAAAGGACTCGTGTCCAGTTGGTCGGCAGCTCAAACATTCATAAAGAGCAACAAGCCAGGACCCTATCCAGTTCAAGCCCAAGTTTTTTAAATCATCCCCTGTATTGCATACCGTAATCATCAAATCAATCAAGATTCTTGGTCCAAATGTGCGCACACCTAAAGCAGCTGCTAATGGATCTGACAAAGAGATGTCCCTGTGTAGATAACCAACACCAAGATGCCTATTCAGTAATTCATCAGGTAAAAGGATGTGTATCTAATCATTCCAACCTGTTAGAACCATGCATGGGAGAACCCATTGTTTATCCATTCCATCTAAAGGCAAGCAAGGAGAAACCCGTAACTTGGAAATAATCATTCGTGGCAGTGGAGAGAAAAATCCTAATACTTCCCCAATCAATGGAACAAAACTCATATAGAGTGAGACAGCTTTTCCTGGGTTTCTTTGATAACAATCAAGTGACCTGAAAGATTCTGCAGCATTGACAAACAACTCTGGAAACTCTGAAAGCAACCATTGGTTCGAGGCACTGTCACCATCAACCTCCTCCCTAGATAATGGTAGAATAAAATCCCCTTGAAGAATAAGTTTTAAACCATATGTTCGCAATGGAAGGAATACAAATACTGGCTGCTGTTCAAGATATGGTACAAACTCTCCACCAGACTCCTGACGCAATGTGAAGGCTATAGCTATCTTTGTGCTTTGTATGCCAGGCTGCATGGTACCAACATCCAGCTTCTGACTTGCCACAATCCAAGTAGTGCTTTCTTTGCCATGTAAAACCTTCACAAGGCCATTACCAATATCCTTTCTTCGCATTATCATCAAAGAGTTTGTCATAGTATCCCTAACTTTGATACAACGAAGACAGTGAAGAAATAATAATATTGATGGATGAAAATCTGCAAATTTTGACACCCATGATCCCATCCATGTTCCTTCCACAAGTGAGAATTTAAAAGGAAGAACTATGCATGTATTCCAAACAGGACAGTCTAAATTCTTGTCTCCAATGGCTAGATCTCTGCTAAACAATTCAAGATTGTATAGCAGAGGTATAAGGGTTGGAAAAATGAATCCAAGCTTCCCCTCAATGATATCGAATTTTATATGAAAACCATTTGAATGAATTTCTGGAGAATTAGTTACTTGCCAAAAACCCACAAGCAGAGATCACTTACATATCGGTCATCTACGACTCACAAAGTAAAAATCAGAACCACGGTACATATTTCATATTTTTAATACAATTCAAAACGTGAAAATACAAAGTATAAATATGCATGAATTCCACATTGGCATATATTATAAAGGATTATGCAAAGTCGTAGGAATGTCAAGTAGGTTCAAGAAAAGAGCCATCCAAAATGGTTAGCTAATTTGGTCAATTAAGATACTATAAAATCCATCCATGCTCACCCGAAATACTGATTTAAAGCCAATGCCTTTCTGTCCAATATAGCCAACATTGGAACCTTTCTTGGTTGAATTCCCAACATCACAAAGAGCTCTAATGTTTTCAGTGGTGAATCCCAATTCATTATTGAGGACCACAACACCATTGCTTTATAGAATGAATGCCAAAGTCGGTTCCACATGAGCAGGATAAGCATTATCATCTGCATTTTGGACCTACAACAACATAATCCCAGAAGCATAGATGATTGGATAATCCTAATAGAATTATTATAATAGCCATTCTTCAAAACTATATCATAATTCTAAATACTCAATTTCATACTTCCATTAAAGATTTATTAATTCTAAGGGTGTAAACTTTCTGTACTTGTTAGCACTAAGAACTACATCTTAGACAAATCTACATTGATATGGAGCCAAGCTTTCACATTGTGGAAGACAGACTTAGCAGGATGGCCTAATCAGATAGGCAGCAGACAGAGTTTCAATGGAACCATCACTTCAGACTTCTTTTATTGCATCATGTGATTACTTCACACATAGAATTCATTCTACTTATCCATGCGTGTATTAATAATTATGACCAAGGCATATCACAAGAGAGTGGCCCTATGTTTTTTTGGGCAAAGCATGTTTTCTATGGTTTGTGGGAGATTGCTTGCTTAGAAAACAAGAAATGGAGTGGTTGCTTGGCCAGTTAATAAGGTAACAATCAAGATAAGATAATTTTATTAATGTCCAACAAATGACCACAAAAGTAGGTCAATGGGACTAAAAGGATATAATCGTTTTAAGTACAATGTGGGAGTGCAAATTCAACTCCTATATAGAAGGATACTAGTACCTTTTATATGCACAACATTATGTAGATTCAGTTGATTCTGACACTGTATTTCAGAAGAAGGGTGCTCTTTTATAGAATGTTTCAAGTATATACCAACACAACCATTATGAGTAGTTGTGGTAGATTTTAAAGACTAATTTGATTTTTTCAAGGATTCACTTGGTAATTCTATAAATTAGTTTTGGAATGATGTGATTGTAATGTCTACAATACTATTTGACTCTCCTACGAATAAAGACCAAAAAGCATAGAATGCACTCAAGACTCAATGAATTGCATTGCCTTCATGGAATGCCTTTTCAACAAATATCTGTTAAACGGCCAATTGCTTAATTGAAATCTATGGAAACTATGCCATAAAACTTTTAGAAAACAAAAACAAAAAAAATCAACTATTGAAATTTGCATCACTCAAATCTGACAAAAAAAACACAAGATTGTACAATTACTTGGCTACAGCGACTGGAATCAATCCATTACATGTACCCCCTTCATCTAAAATACATTAAAGTTTACTACCCTTGCCATTTTCTGTTAGAAAGTGAATGATTATATACAGGAAATTAAATCATGACTATGAAATAAATAAGATAGATCACTGTGCTTGTAATTGAGATGCCCTGGCAGCAGCCCTCTCCAAGGCCTTCAATCGATTCATTTCCATGCGAGCTTTATGTTCCTCAGTGATCTGGTTCTCGCTTTTCCCTTGCCCAATCACCTCACTTTGGGACTGTTGCGAGCCCTGTTCCTCCTGAGTATTGTTGAGAGTCGGTGCTTGAGAGAAAGAATGGCTATCAACTACATTTTCTAGACCCTTTTGGGAAGAAGAATTTGGATCCTGAAAGCAACCACATTCATTCAATAAGATGACAGAAATAAAACACTGGGTTTTAATAATCATACCACCCAATTGTAGTTACTGGGGAGGGTATTACCTCTCCTACTGCTTGCCGATAGAGTTCATCAAACAAATCCTCCTGAATGTCATCCTCTGCAACATCTTTATTTAGATCCTCCTCTAATCCAACATCTCCATCTACCATAATATCTGTACATCGATACAAAGAAGGAATTTTAATCAAGCATCAAAACCTAGACCAAGGGTTCTGCAACACAGGCATCAAGTAGTTTCATAAAGTCAATGGGAACATAAAATATGTTTAAGTTACAAAATTTACATTCCACTGGGCTAACAGCTGAGAGCTAACAAATAACAATAGACTGCAGCAATTTGTACCACGGGAACATTCTCTAGATCACCTTTTAGTAAATGTGGTTCCTGATCATGGAGATCAGTTTGATGACCAAGAATTGCATCTGAACCCCAAGAGAATGTGTAAACTCTACCCTCTCGTGAAAGAAAAGCAGTGAAGAAATTACCAATGACTGCTTGCACTGCAAAGATTCCTTTCAAAGACTCCACCAGCTGTGGAGTAGTGGCAGTACTAGAGCCTTCAATCCCATACTCTGAGTCACCAAAAGAGTCTTTCCCAAATGCATAAACTTGTCCTATATCACTGATAAGCATCGTACGCCCTGCTCCTGCAGTTGCCTGGATAATACGAATCCCCTGAAGAGACCTGCATATGAATGATGTAACCTCCCAATTCTCAACCCATGTCGATTTAAAAAGAGATTAAACACTGCAAAAGCATAGTACACCTTGGGAAAAATACCAGAAAAAAGAACACACAGGCATTTATTGCACACCTGATCAGCCTTGGATGCCATTCTTCATCTGTTGTCCCATGACCAAGCTATCCAAAACTGTTAGAACCAAATGTATAAACTGCACCAGACTTCGTTACTACGACACTATGACCAGGACCAGCTATGGCTTGAGACTTTTCATGCCTGTAGCATGTTTCCCCAGCTACCAAGAACCGCAATACCAACTTCCAAGAACCTCCGCATCTTTCTTTCAGAGTTTCTCTCTCTGATTGTGTCATGGGCTTGAATACAGCTCTGCTTTGACACATGTCCAATGCTGCAAGTTCAGATATATATAGATTAAAGTCAGGGGAAAATTTTGCCGGTTGTATAAAGAACCGTGATGAAGTTTGCAAAATGACGAAACAATTCAACTAGGTCAGCATTACAATCATTAAAATATATTGCAAAAATGAAGCTAAACAAGCTTGACAGTTTGCAATCCATTCTTCCATTCTGAAACCATAAACACAAAAACTTGCCTCTAGTCTGGCAAGATCTTGAGGATCCAAATTGCATTCTGTAAGCACATGTAGAACAATGGAGGGATTCGCTACTAGTGGAAATTCACCTTGACTTGTACTTCCATAGCAATGTCGTTGTTGTTGGTGAATAATTTGCAAATGAGGTTCACTTGAAAGAGGACTTTCATTGACTGCGTAATATTGTATTGATGTAGATGGCCATATGCCACTGCTTGTTGTGGTGTCCATGCCAACTGCAAGCAGCAATACCAGAAGCCTAGTAGGTGATATATGAACTGCTACAATAACAAGAAATTAACAAGACAACAATGTGATGAGTATCCAATAATATGCATCAGCCAAATTCCATCCATTCGCTGTCAAAACTGTGAAAATACCAAGCAGCATTGTTGAGTGATTTTGAATACTAATTTTGGAAAGTGGCATCTAGCTTCCAAACAGAAGGTAACTTCATTTTTGCATTGCATTGAGAGATACAAAATCTTTTTAGTTAAGGTCACACCTTACATAATATGAAACAAAGGGGTTTTGGACGCCATTAATCTATAATGTAATCGTTGTTACAAAATTTACATACCACTAGTCTAGTGGTCGTAACAAAATTTACATGTTAGGGGAGCTTAACTAATCATTGTTTGCTTCAAGGATAGGGTTTTCAGTCACTCAAATTGCATGTGAAATGCAACCCAGTCTACCAAACTAGAAAATTGTCCTAGACAACAAAATTCCACGAAAGATAACAAAATCTATGAAAGTACCAGCCTCCGGCAATTGCATCAGATTCACAAAGTACATAAGCTAAGCAAACGGAAACATTTGAAAAAAGAAGAGCACAAGAGTCACGGCTGAACATAAAATGAGGATGAAATATTTCTTGAAATGAATCCAAACTATACAAATTTCAAGATATCATAATAATTGGGTGAACGGGAACTTCGACTCCCAAAAGAATTTGCAACTTTGCACAGGGTAACTTTCTTCAACACACACAAAGGCAAAGGCATCCTAATGGGTTTTGACTGTTCTGCCCCCACCCTCTTCAAGCAGCATTGTTGAATCCTTATAGGAAGGGTGATTTGAGAAGAGCCTCATGTCATTAGGACCACCATGAGATCGTGAAGGATGAGCATAGATTATCAAAAAACTGTAACTGGTCAGTGCAGACCTGCAAAGCCATGGTATGGAACAGGGGTGCCTAATATACATGGAGCTACATTGAATCCGGAGCTGAGCCAGATCAAAATCAAAATAAATAAATCTGCCACTCTACTAAATTGGAGTCTGTCTAATTGCAAATTTAGACAGAAACATTCCTCCAATTAGATTACATCGAGGATGTATCACATCGAATCCAGATTGCATAGATCATCAAGTTAAAATAAGCTATTGAACTTGATTCTATAACCCTGGCCTTATAGACCAACTCAGTCCAAGGGGGCATTAATGCATTCATTCACAGATTATCCGGCATATTATCAGTCAAATTTAGCCAATCAAAATAGTACATTAAATCATACCCAAATAGCTATTTCTAATTCCCAACATATTCGTATGGCCAAAGATCCTTTAGCTTATCACTAGATTTGACAAGCACTAAGAGAGAATTTGACCATAAAGCAGTGACCTTTACATCACCAAAAATGACTTGCCCTAAGGGATAATTTGATTAGATACCAACCATTAGACTTACTATGTTTATTTCTATTTCAAAAACTGATCCAATTATTCATTTTTCAAAGTTTACAGATTAATCGATCTAGAGGGCATAGATTTGAGCCGAGTTTAACAATTCCACAAATTTACTGCAAACTTTACAACCACATAAGGGCTGATTCACTGAACCTACATGCAGAAAACATATAAATAAAGAAATACGTAGACCCCAAAGCTTATCTTAATGTACAAACCTTGAAGCATCTTAAAGCATGCCCAATTCATATATAGTGCAAAAAATACATGGGTACATTCATATTCAACATATTATAAGGGTTTTATTAAATTCGGTGGGTTTTTAATCAAACGGAACCTCTAAAGCTCGATGAGTACCAAAAATTTTTTGAAGACTGATCAAACCAATCTCAATGGTTGTCAGCGATAGCTGCTTCAAGGGCTTCCTTTGGGACCCAAATCATTAGGTCCGATGATCGAAACCCTCTGCGAATTAAATAACCAGGATTTCGTGAAGAAAATTGAGGGTGTCTGGGGTTTCAACCAGTGAAACGACTTGTGAAATCAACGTAAAAACCCCTTTCCATAGGTTGCGAGGGTCAACGAGTTATGTATCGATGGAGGTCAAGTTCAAGGTTCGTGATTCCACAACTGATCTTTGAGAGAGGCGTCCCCTCGTACTACCACTTTGGTCTCGCGGAATGTTTTCTATTTACATTCCTGTCCATAATAACATTCCCATCCATAATTACATTCTTGTCCCTGTCAGAAAGAGCCACTACGCTAAACAATCGGACCAGTCTTCCATCTTGACCTCCAATGGTAAAAACCAATTATTCAAAAGCACTACTCAGGCCATCTCTGAGATGGCTAGAGGGATATTTGACTTAGCACAACCATTCCCCAAACTACTCCAATACTAGAGGTACCAACTCGCATGGAGAAGTTGAACTTGTCCATTGTAACAATAAAGAAAGAATTTTAGACGGTCCACCTTCTAAGACAACACCTCTGCTGTTGATTGATTCCAGTTATACTATGGCTCTAGCTCTCTACACCATGGCTCTTTGGCACTATGGCACCTCTCTTCCATTAGGTCCTTCCTGTTACGCTAAAGGATCAAAGAATAAATGAACCAAATTAATATATTGATTGCTTTTCATTCACATCTTGGTTGGAATCATTGTGATGCATGTACTGACATCATTTGGACATTAGATTTGGTTGCTTGGTCACTTTGGGAGTATTTAGTACCAAATTTGTTCCATATTGTCGATGGAGTTAGTTACAGTATTATGTTTAGATGTATAATATAGTTTGTTACAACATATTGTTATTATTATTATATTGGTATAATACTGTTTTGTATTAAATGTATTTTTTATTATATATATATATTATAGAAAAAATGTTTTGTATTAATTTATTTTGTATGTAATATTTATAGGTTTTTAATATAAATTTATGTGTTAGAAAAAATGTTTTGTATTAATTAATTTGTATGCAATATTTATAGATTTTTAATATAAAAATTTTATATGGTAAACTAATTTATATATTAACTTTAATGAGTTTATATATTTATATTATTTTAATAAGCAATACATAGATGAGTACAAAATGTCTATGGAGTCGATGGTCGACATAACATGGTCAACATGTTTTTGTTATCCATAAATGCCTTGTATGTTATATTAATGCTAGGATTGAGTTCATTATGTGAATTGAGTCCATTGTGAGTGCATAATATGATGATGAAAATGTTTATCACTCCCATATTATATGAGTTGATCTTCTAAGGTCTAGATAATATAATTTCTTCTATAATGACCGCTGGTCCAAATAGAAAAATATCCTTTAATTGACGTGGATTCCACCGATTTAATTAGCCAAGGTACCAATATCGTGTCCAAATTAGCCTATAAAAACTATAATTATATGTCAAGGTCATGCAAATAAGCCTTATAATTAACATTATATGCGAAGGTTTAGTGGGTTTAAATGTTTAGTGGGATTTTGCATATGCCAAGGTCATGTCCAAATTAACATATAGTTGGGTTGCATTAATTCAGTTTTGTTAATATAAGGACTTGTAAATATATATTATATATATGTTAGAATTTAGTAAAATATAAAAATTCATTGTCAAATTTGTAATTTTTTTCATTGCCGGAGTGACAACTAAAAATGACCAAATAAATGACCAATTGTTATGTGGTCATTTTTAGTCTAGATATCCCGTGACCAAATTTGGTCATTTATCTTGGTCGTTTTAAGTTGGTTTTTATCTCGTGACTAAAAGTGGTCATTTATCTTGGTCTTTTTTAGTTAGCTCACTTAAATTTATCAACTTTGGTCATTTATCCCTTGAAAAAAACTATGGTGACCAAAAATTGTGGTCTCCTGGTCACTAATCTCTCATTTTCCACTAGTGTACCTCCATTCTCCTAGAGAATGGATTCTCAACACTAAGCTGAGCTTTAGTCCCAGACTGAATCAATTTCCCGATAACTAACATATGCCTCCATTCTCCCATATAATGGCTTCTCAGCACTAAGCTGAGCTTCAGTCCCAGACTGAATCAATTTCCTGGTAACTGACTAGGTGCCTCCATTCTCCCAGAGAATGACTTCTCAACACTAAGATGAGCTTCAGTCCCAAACTAAATCAATTTCTTGGTAACTGACCAGGTGCCTCCATTCTCCAAGAGAATGGCCTTCAACACTTATATTTACCATCATGATAGGAAGCACCATCTATCATTCGAGAAAAGAGATCTGCACTTATATCTAACCATGGGAGGCCATGGGGGCTTCACTTGTTTACCAAAATCCTATCACGTTAGTTCATATTGTTGGTTTTAAAATTATAAAAAATCAAACCAATATATTGCATGTATTGGGGGGATGAGGGGTTTAAGGTGGGGGTGTGTAGGGTGGTTTATAAGGATTGAGGTATAAAAAGGGGTGGGGAGAAGGTTTTAAGTATTGGGAGGGGGTTTCAAAAAAACATTTGGGTCAATATCTCTTGAAATTAAGGGTATTCTTTAATATCTCATGATCACACGTGCTATGTGAGAGGTTCACTAAGAGAAGTCCCCATGTGGGAGGCCTAGCCTGCCACCATGTCAGAAAGGATCTTGGACTCATCACCTCCCCTTGGAGGGAACCTCGATCTGGAGAACACCAAGCTTCTCCCTGAAGTACTCGAACTTCACTCTGGCCATTTCTAGAATAGAATCACATCAGCGATAATTACGTCCAAGGATAACCTATGATCTTCGCCAGGACCTATTACATCCGAGGACAGCCTACATGACCGTTTATGTCTAAGCCACCCTATGAACTTCGCCATGATTTTATGCTCGGACAACCTGTCTCACCGGCTATGCTAGAACTCCCTCTTTTGAGAGATATGTATCTGAATCACATACAAGAGATTCACTACTCCTCTCGGATCTCATACTAAAGCAACACCCCAAAGTTCTCTTCCTATCAATGGAACTGCCTGCCCAATATGAATCTACATAAACCTCTAGGTTAATCTACTAATTTGCCTCATACTTGAGCCCGTACTCAACTATACTCTTCAGGTACCTCACTGCATTCTTTGTAACCATCAGGAGAACATGTCTCAATGTGTTCATAGCAAAGTAAATATCTGGTCTCATATTCATTAGGTAAATCAATGAACCAATCATCTAACGATACATCGTGGCATCAACTAACTTTGATGAAGCAACACTCAATAGCTTCAGGTTTGATTCCATAGGTGTGGTCATGGCCTTGTAGTCCATCATCCTGAAACTATTCGGGATCTCTACTGCATACTTACCTTGTCCTAAGGAGATTCCATTTGCATTCTGCCAAACCCACATGACTAGAAAGTAGTGCATCATATCCAAGTCCTTCATCTTGAACTCGAAAGCAAATCTCCTTCTTGCAAATTTAATGAGATCCTTTCTATTAGGAACAAATCATCGACATATAACAAGAGCATCACTGGTCTTTCTCCTTCAACCTTGAAGTAAAGGTTGGAATCTGTTTTACTCTTAGTAAATCCTAGAGTCATCAGTAAGCTATCCATCACTTTGTACCATGTCAAACCTTAGGATATTCTGTAGTCCCTCCCTCTGAAGCACATCATTCTCCCTCTGTCTTTCATACTCTATGCATTGAAAAATTCTATACCAGAGTGACAAGTAGCTTCCTATGCTACTAATATTCTATGTATCCATCTAGGGTCACTGGATACCAAGATCTTCTATCTTGAACTTTTTCAAAATTTCTTCTCACACCTGTTTGTGAGCTTGCCATCCTCTATAGGCTTTCATATTCAACCTTGTAGAAAAGGTTAATATCTTCATCACTCTAGGTGATATTCAAGCTCCTCATGTATGTGTTATTCCATGGGTGTCTTTTGAGCTCGTACAAGGCATTCTATAATTCGCACACATGAGTCTTCCTGTCATGTGCCTTAACTTCCAATGGTTGCAAATGTCTCTTCGTATTTTATGCCTTCTTTCCGTGAGAAGCCTCATGCTATGAATCTTTCCTTGTATCCCATGATGTTTCCATCTACTGCATGATGGAACTATGAACTTCCATTCAGGTCTCGATACTAGACATCATTCTTCTTGAACTAGTACTCTCCTTCCCTTTCTTCTTGGCTACTTCTTCATAGCTGGAAGGATCTGCATCAATGATGTCACTCAACAGTGTCACATAACTACACTGTGTCTGAGACCTCTTTAATTCTTTGAAAGTATCATCATATTCTTCTTTATCTTGGATTATTTCTTGAACTGTCGTCACTTGTTCTTTGGAACAAGTCTCATCCTTCTTTCCTTGTAGGTGATTGTACGTGATCTTTCCTACAAGTCAAATGCATTTGTATGGTTAGAAAAATTTCATAAGGCATATTCATAATGGAAAATTCTTATGCATAAATATATGATCATGCAACTATTTTAGCCAATACAACATTCATCCATATCTCACAGAAACTTTCTAGATGCCTTCCATCTCTACCAGGACAACATTGAGATTGTGCACTAATCCAATATGTCAGCAAAGAGGTTTCATTCTAGATAAGTAGAAATGGACAGTTGTACAGCACCATGAGCTACTTACCCATCACATGCATATTAGTAGTATATTGTCATTAATGCAAACATTATATCATGCATAATTCATCAACTGAATATAAACAAATGCATAACAAAACAATATCATGAAATGTCAATTGGATACTTATCTTTATTTGTTTTGTGGGTAGACTCCTTCTTTCAGCTTCATCATCTTCTTCATTCATAACAGCATCATTTCTTATACAAATGCTTTAAATGGATAAGAGGTTCTTCAAGAATTCAGTTCTTCATATTCCTCATCGCTTGAGGTATCTTCTTTGAATCATGAAATCTTAATCTTCAGTTGCTCCCATCTTCTTTTCTCTTATTATGAGTCGAGCTTCTTCTTGTGTGTGCTCTTCCCAGAGTCTGCTGAAAGTAATCACTTCCTTTGAGCACAAATTCCTTGAATGAATGAATCCCATGATCCTAGGAGGCCATTCAAGGTGGTTATCACAACGTCTACATTCTCTACTGCTTCAAGGTGTTCTTTGATTTGAGAGACCCTTGTAAAGTATGATTGTATGGTCTCGGCATTCTTCACATTCTTCAACTGGTTTCTCAAAGTCATCTTTCAATCTATTTTATTCCCTTCAAATAGCTTGGTCATGGAATCAAAACATATCTTTAGGTGTCTTTAGGGAAGAAATTTGTGGTATAAGGTGATCCTCTATTGAATCAACAATGATCTTCTTGGCCTTGACCAAGTTCTTCTTGTGTAAGGCTTTTAGCCTCATCTCCCTCTGGAATTGGAACCTCTCCACTTATGTAGGTGTCCAATTCATTTTATTCAAGAACCAGTGACATACAATACTTCCATGCTTGGAATTTGTCATCAAGCTAGTGTGATTAGTCATTTAGAAATGAGAACCTCAAATGCAATAGCAAAAGATTAGATCTTACCGATTTGAGGTGTCCGTCCTAGTTCCAGAGTTTGCTAATATAGGATTTGTTAGAGAAACCCTAATTTTAAAAACTTAGAATATTTTAGATCTGATTGGATAGAAGGATATACCTCTTCAAGGAGAGCTGTCCAATGTACTCCTTTTCTAAAAATAGTGGAGGGAAGCTCCTGGAATAGGAAGCCCTAGTTTTCCAATTTCTTCTATAGAAATTCCTGATACTGTTTCTGTGGTATCTCCAAAATTAATTCTCCTCTGTTTCCAAAATTTTGTACCAAGGCAACCTAGTATGTCCTCTTTCCAACACCATAGGTTTGACCAGAATTTGTTTCACCAATTGAGACTTATGAGAGTTTTCCCAAGGTGACTTATTTCAGGACTGTTCAGCATAGCGAACTTGTATAGACTTCCACGTGTCATTGTTCACTATTGGGGTCTGAAACATTTACCATAGAAAGTACAGTATATTCCCTATCTGGAACATCTTTTGAAATTTCATTTGGATGAATCCTCCCTAGGTGTCTTTTTTAGGGATGAATCTTGAAAGAAAATGGAACCTTGATTTGGAGGAAACATATCTCTTAGAATATAGTGAATCTAAGGCTAAAATTTTCACACATGGTACATCAGGATTTTATCTTTGTCCTCTAAAATTTTCAGCTCTTGAACCTTCTCCAATCTCAAGATATAGTGAATGTACCAAAACTACTAGTTTCAGTATTTTAGGGTTTTTCAAGCTCGGGGTCAAACTAAGGTTTGACTTTCCCAGAGTTTTACCCAACCAAAAATCTCGACCCAGGTCTCTAAACTTTGATTTTTATGAGGAGAGTAATCCTATGCCAGGCTCACTCAAAAAATTCCTCTTCTGTAAAAATCCCTAATTTCCTGTAGCAAAAACTAAAAATGCCTAGAATCAATTTCTACTTCAACAGAAAGATGCACCATTCAATGGAGAATTAGCCTAGCATCCTTTTGCTGATGGATTGTGGAGAGAGACCCAAAAAGTAAGAAGTCCTAGCTTATGCAGTTGCACAGTGTCTTCTTCTCAGGTTAGCTCTGATACCATGTTATATTTTTATCATTTAAGAAATATGATCTCAAGATCTTATCTAAGAGAATAACACGCACAACAAAAATCACAAGAGACAAGAGACAAGGGACACAAATAATTTTCCTCGGGGAAACCATAAAGGATAAAACCCCGTAACTTCCTCAAAGCTAGAATAAGAACCAATGGTAGTAGTAAAACCCAAAGACAGAAAATATGATCTCCAACAATTATTCTCTCTCTCACACATGAGAGAGCTTCTCCTTTCTCACTCATGCGTTCCAGTTGAGTGAGTGTGTGTGTAGAAATGAGGAGAGCCTCACTTTTATTTATATTCTTCCATTCACTTTATTTCCACTCCAACATGTTGGCCTCACTTAACAATTACTTACCAGGGTCAACATCTCTAGGAGAGTCTAATAACCCTAGTGCCACACAACTGTGGGGACTTTTCCCTCCGATCAACAAGGAGGGTTAACCTTAACTCAATTGTGGGGACTATTTCCCCGACTTACAATTGAGGATTAACCTCAATGAATTTACATGACTTGTTTACATTATTGAATCTCTCAATAGGAACATTGGGGAATGACATGACTCAATCACATTACAAATACATCCCGGTATAAACATCGGGGTACAATACATAATATATACAAATGAATACATTCCGAAGTTACAAATACATCAATAGAACATAACAAAGGAAATGGGAGATCTTGTAGTAGCCATACATCTACAATTTCATAGGTAACTCCATAGGGAGTAGCAATTTATTTTCATTTGCATTGCATATTGGATAAGAAAAAATCAAGGTGTAGTCCTCGGTTCTAGATGGGGTTTTTCCCCATAGTGGGTTTTCCTAAGGTATATCCTTTATTATTTGTGTGGATGTGTGGACGTGTTATTTTTCTCTATCTATTTTCCTTTCAGTTTCAGTTTATTTTAGCATTATTTGAGATTAAGCTAACACCAACAAATCTTAAATATTTAGTAAACATGGGATAGCTAAGAGTTTGTTGAAAAAGGTAAAATATATTGTGTTTAAATTGTTCCAATGGAATATCCACAATATTTTTCATGTCATATTGGTATTGGAGTAGTTTTATTTGGGTATTTTATGATAAATTATAGGATCTAAGTGTTAGACCTCTTAATCCTAAGTTTTATATTCTAGGTGTTTTCTAGAATTATATTAAAGAATAAATTAGTTTAGTGAGCAATTAGACTTTGAACATGACTGATTCGTTGTAAATGGCACCTATCATTTCCATGTGATTATACAATTGGTTGTCTTCTTACTTTCTAGTCCAGGATTGAGCTATATGAACAAGCTCTCTTCTCTATGAGATGTTAAGAGAGTATTGTGAGTGTGATGTAATTTATCTTTTCCTTATGAATAAAGTTATGTGTCTGATGAAATTTCTTCTTCACTAAGAGCTGGCAAAATAAATAAAAAGTATTTAAAACCTATCCATGGAAGATGATTCCAACAAAGAATTGAGGGGAAAATATGAAGAGTGATTTATGAAGATAGAAATAAAACTTGTTGATACATGTCACAACACATCAATCCTCATGGTAGCTCTAGAGAGAAAGTTTGGACCTTTCAATGAGTTTGGAATATCTAACTCGAGGACAGGCTCAGACAGGAAATCAGGGAACACTAAAGACTCATAAAAGAACAAAAAAGATGCTAGAGAATGAGAAACCAAGTTCTAGTAGAAAAATTTCTTCCTAATCTCTATAAGTGTAAGAAAAAGTGGAATTCAAGCCCTATCAAGTTAATATCAATTCTATTAAGTTGAACTAGTGGTTGTTGCTGTTATAAGTTTATTTTAGTGCCCATAACATAGTAGAGGAGAAAAATATATATTTTTCTTGACTAAAGTTGGAGTTCCATGCCCTAACTTGTTGGGAAATCCACATGGAGACACTTAGAATGGAGTGTGATTGCCCAATAACTAAGTCGGGGGACTTCAAAGCCTTCATCAAGCCCCAGTTTATCCTATTGGGTATGAAGAGAACCAATGGATTCATTGGCATGACTTACGACAAAGGAAAGGGAAAAGTGTGTAAGAGTACACCACTAAGTTTTTAAAAAGTCCATTATGTTGGGTATATCTCCCAAAAACTTGAGTGCACTTCTCAAGTATATTAATGGTATCGATAGTCATTTAAGGATGAAATTGATGCTCTTCAAGCCTAGAACTGTTGATGAGACTTGTGTGCAAGCATAATATCTAGAGAATATGGACAAGAAGAAAGGGAATCTATGTAATTCTAGAAAAAAATAACACATAGATGCTTCCACAGATGGGAAAAAGAATAGGGAAGGAAAATATCCGAAGACTATAGCCATGACACATCAATTCAAAGATCTGAAAAACCACTAAAATAATTGCAACATTGATGGTCACATTGAAGGCAAGTGTTGGAATCTACATCCAAATTTGAATCCAAAGAACCACAAGAAGGATGCCAAGAACAAGAACACATTTTCCATGGATTCAAGAAACTAGGTAGGAAGTATCTCAAATGTAGATGAGAAAATTGTCTTCACTATGGTGAAGAAGCAGGTGAATCTAGGTAACCTCCATCCCAAGGAAGAGAAGGAGGTGATGAAACTCTTCCACATCAAGATTCAGTCAAAATGAGGAAGTTGGATCATTTTATTTGATTATGGTTCATGGGCTAATCTTATAGAAAAATACCTGGTAAGTAAGCTTGGATTTGAAGTTCATGATCATCCTAGCCCCTACCCATTGGGATGGGTAAATAATTAAAAAAAATAGGATCACAAAACAGTGCAAGATTAAATATCCTATAAGTGCATATTATATTGATGAAGTGGAGATAGATGTGGTACCACTTGATGCTTGTGGTGTAGTGTTTGGAATACCTTGACATGTATATGAGGGATGCAATATTCATGAGGAGAACAAACCAATACCTATTTATCAAGAATGGGAAATATTTCATCATTATAGCACACAAAGGTAAATCATTGATCTCTTTGGTAAGTTCCAACTAGGCCAAGAAGTTAATCAATTCAAGTAAAAACTTTTTTTTTTTATAATACATGATAAATAACAAGGGGAAATGGTAGAAGTAAATGCATATTTAGAGGGATGTACTAGAGAGAAGAAACACCGATTAGAGAATATTTTCAAGTATAAAAATAATTATTCTAAGATCCTAAAGAGCTACCTCTTAAGAGGGAAGTGGAACACAAGATGCAAATATTTCCTGATTCTCCATTGGCAAACATTCATTGTAATAGTTAGGATGGAGAATGAATAAAAAGATAGCTATTTTTTCCACTCTCATGTGCTTGCATGGTTTTCAGTTCTTATGAATTGATTCAAAGCTTATTGGTTGCATCATCTGGTATCAGAGAAGGAATATGGATGGGAGAGGAATAGGAAGAGCAAGTCTTACTTAGATGCGTAGAGATATGCAAAAACTCTAAAGGAAAGTAGCAAATCTTACAGACATGATGGCTAATCAAATGATAATACGAAGAAAAGAACCTAATGAGGAGACATGTAAGGAAGGTGTAGATATACATACAAAACATGAGGAATAAGAAGTAGATCATAGACCTTTTGAATAAAGGATGCTTAGGGCTCTAGAAGGGAGAAATGATGGGATCAAAATGGAAGTTTCATACTTTATAGGGAGTCTTAAACCAGAGGAGTTAATAGATTGGTTGAACTCCATGAAAAGTTTTTTAAATGGAATCTTATGATAGAAGAAAAGAATATTAAATTTGCAGGCATAAAGTTGAAGGGTCATGCCATGATATGGTGGGATCATGTGCAAAAAGACAAAAGGAAAAAAGGAAAATCCAAAATAAATACCTAGGATAAGATGGAAAAAAAGTTGCGAGATTTTTTTTTTCATTGGACTATGTACTAGCACTTTTTCAGAGATTTTAAAACTTGAAGCAAAACCTTTCTACTATGGAGGAATTCACACATGATTTTTATTAGTTGTCCATTCGTGTGGATCACCAGGAAACTGATGAGAAAGTGGCTGCAAGGTATGTGAATTGTTTGAAATTGTATATTCAAGATGAATTAAGCATGCATAGGATTCACAATAGGAAAAAGGCATATCAGTGAGCCTTAAAGGATGAGGAAAAACAAAAACAACATTTTTCTGAAAGAAATAGAGGAGCAAGGAGGGGTACCTTGTCTACCCCAAGGGTGGCTTTAATTATGGAAAAGGTGAATCATCCCAAGGAGATGAAAAAGAAGAAGATATTAGATAAGGTAACCTGAACCAACCATGAGTAAGAGGATTTCAGAGGGGTAGAGTCTACAATGGTGGAAGAGGAAGACCTTATTGGTGTTTTAGGTGTGGTGTATAAGGTCATCGTGCTTTTGAATGCTCAAATTATAACATACAAGAACTGAAGCAAGGACAACAACCTAGTTTAAACTTGGTCCAAGATTAAAATGAAGAAGAAGGAGTTGAATATGAAATCCCACATGATATGGGAGAAATATCATGATACAAAGGTCGATGGTGATTCCCAGGAAAGAGAAAATACATAGTAGCAACAAAGAAGATTTGTGGCTTTATACAAATATTTTTCGAACCAGGTGAACTTCTCAAGGAAAGGTGTGTCAAGTTATTGTTTATAGTGGTATTTTTGAGAATATGGTTTCCAAAGAGATGGTAGATAAGTTGAAATTATGATGTGAAACACATCCCCATCCTTACTAAATTGCATGGTTCAAAAAAGGGAATGAAGTCACCATTAATAAAAGATGTTTGATTAAGTTTTCCATCAGCAAGACTTATAAAGATGAAGTATGGTGTGATGTCATTCCAATGGATGCATTCCATCTATTATTTGGGATGCCTTGAAAATTTTACAGGAAAGTCATACATGACGGAGGAAAGAATACCTACAACTTCTGGAAGGATGGAACAAAAGTTGTCTTATTTCCCCTTAAAGATGAAGGGAAAACTGAGAATATGTTGTTAGAAAAAAGAGATTGATAAAGAAATGAAGCCAACATGATTCTTATATGCATTAATAGTGCAAAAAGGATCTAAGGAAGACATGCCAATATCTACTAAAGTGGACAACTTACTAGAAGAATATGTTTATGTTATCCGTAATGAACTTCCTGATGGCCTTCCATCAAAAAGGGATATTCAACATCACATTGATCGAGTCCCGAAATCATCCTTACCTAATCAAGTACCCTATAGAATGTGTCTTGCACAACATGCAGAGCTCAACCGACAAGTAACAAAGCTTATAAAGAAAGGTGTGGTAAGAGAAAGCATGCGTCCCTGTGTTGTACCAGCATTGTTGACTTTAAAAAAAGATAATACATGGATGATGTGCACAAATAGTAGAGCAATCAATAAAATTACCATCAAATATTGGTTTCCTATACCACACTTGGATGACATGGTGGATATACTATCTAGAGCTAAATATTTTAGTAAAATTGATTTGTGAAGTGGATACCACCAAATCTAAATTCGTGAAGGAGATGAATTGGAAGATTCCTTCAAGACTAGGGATGGACTATATGAATGGATGGTTATGCCACTTGGGTTGTCCAATGCACCTAGTACCTTCATGTGGTTGATGAAAATTGTGCTTTGACCTTACATTGGTAAGTTTGTTGTTGTTTTTTTTATGGAATTCTAGTTTTCAGTAAAAACAAAGAAGATCACTTGCAACATTTAAATATTATATTGGATACATTGAGAAAACATCAAATTTATGAAAAAATGAAGAAATGTAGGTTCATGCAAGAAAGTTTGGTATTTTTTGGCTTTGTCATCTCAGCAGAAGGAGTCAAGATTGATTTAGAGAAGTTCAGATCAATTTTGGAGTGGCCTAGTCTTAGGACTAGAACAGAGGTAAGAAATTTCCATGGTCTATCCACCTTTTACAGAAAATTTATTCGAAATTTTAGCAGTATTGTAGCACCCATAACAAATTGCACCAAAGGCACAACATTCAAGCAGATCAATGAAGCTGAAGAAAGCTTTAAGTTTCTAAAGAAGATGGTAACTAAGGCACTTATATTATCCTTACCATATTTTGATAAAGTGTTTCTAGTAGACTGTGATGCCTCACATGTAGGAATTGGAGTTGTACTTAGCCAAGCAGGTAAACCAACTTCATTTTTTAGCAAAAAATTAAATGATGTAAGAAATAAATAGTCCACATATGATGTAGAAGTTTATGCAATTGTGCAATAATTGCGACATTGGAGGCATTATTTAGTTCCAAAAGAGTTTGTGTTATTTACTGGTCACATTTCTTTAAAATATCTAAACACCCAAAATAAATTGAACAGTATACATGTAAAATGGGTTTCCTTTTTAAAAGGATACACCTTTGTTCTGAAGCACAAATCAGGAAACTAATATCAGGTTGCAGATGCTTTGATTTGGCACATTATTCTTTTGACCACCATGGAAAATCAAGTAAATGGGTTTGTTGTATTGAATGATCTCTATGTGACAGATAATTATTTTTGGGATATTGTGGAACGGTTGAAGAATCCAGTTGATGGGAACATGGATCTTATTCAGAGTGAATATTTTAAGCAAGATGACTACCTCTTCAAAGGAAAACAACTATGCATTCCAATTGGTTCTATGAGAGAAAATATTATCAGAGAACTTCTCAATAGCATATTGGAAAGATATTTTGGAAAGGATAAGATGTTAGGCTTAATCGAAGATAAGTATTACTAGCCAAAGATGAGAAAATATATAACGAGTTATGTGGCCCAATGTAGGATGTATCAAATGGATAAAGGACACTCATAAAATACAAGGTTGGACATGCCATTACCAGTTCCCAGAGATCCATGGGTAGATCTTAGCATGGACTTTATGTTGGGGCTCCCACACACACAATGAGGTAAAGACTCTATTTTTGTGGGTGTTTATAAGTTATCTAAAATGGCTCATTTCCTTGCTTGTAACAAAGCTAATGATGCATCAAAGGTGGCATAATTGTTTTTTTTCAGAGATTGTTAGATTGCATGGTGTTTCAAAAACTATTACCTTTGATAGAGATACTTGGTTTTTGGGTCATTTTTGGAGGAATTTATGGAAGAAAATAGGGACTAAATTACAATTCAGTAGTTCCTATCACCCCCAAATAGGTGGGAAAACTGAGGTAGTAAATCATATTTTGGGAAAGCTATTATAGAGCATTGTCGGAGAGAATCCCAAGCAGTGGGATTTGTCTTTACCTCAAGAAGAATTTTCCTACAATAGTTTAGTAAATAGATCTACAGGTAAATCTACATTTCAGGTTGTTTATGGTATAAATCCTATGGGTGTCCTAGATTTTGTGCAGTTACCGCTCGGGGATAGAATTAGTGATGATGGGAAATCATTTGCAGAATGCATTCAATAGTTGTAGCAACAAGTGAGACAAAAGCTACAAGCCGGTAATGAGAAAAATAAAATTATAAAGATGCTCACCGACGACACCATATATTCAATGAAGGTGATTTGGAGATGGTTTATTTACATAAAGAGTGGTTTCCTAGAGGAACCTACCACAAATTGAAGTATAATAAAATCAGTCCTTCCAAAATTCTTAGGAAAATTAATAGCAATGCTTACAAGGTTGATTTACTAGTTGATCTTGATATTCCTCTTATGTTTAATGTTTCTAAATTATATATCTTCCATGGGGATAGTGTGGGTGATTATAGTGAGGTGGGGGTGGATTGACAATAGGCTATTCCGAGAAAGAAAAAGTAAAATATTGCTCTATCTTAAATAAGGAGACCCTTCATACTTTACAAGGTCAATACAACTGATATCTAGTCCAATGGAAAGAATTAACACTAATAGAGAGTACATGGATTACAGAGGGGAACTTGTTGAATCTAGGTACTCTTAAGTGGCAACAATTTGAAGACATCAACTTGCAGGAGCTTTGTTTTTCTCAAGAAGAGGAGAATGGTGTAGTGTTTTCTGAAGGCTGAAAAAAGAAAAAGAAAAAAAAGAGAATAAATGCAAATATTTCTGGGGTTATAAATTTTGACTCAGTTATCCGTTTCGACTCAAATTTAACAGGAAGTTTTGTTTCAAAGTGTTCAATGCACTGGATAATTAGATCATTTTAATAATAAAAAAATTCGACACTTTTATGAGGCCAAATTCCTTCATATAAGGCATCAAATTAAGGTTTTAGTGTTTTGTGGGATTTTTTTTTTAATTTGTAATGAACAATTATCTCTCAATTTATAAACCTAATTAGAAAAGCAAGTTGACAACTAGTGTCTCTCTAGTTAACATATAGTTAGTGTTCATTCCCATATCCATTCGAGAATTTTTCTAAAATTAGCAATTTTCAAAAATCTCATACAATAGTTATAAAGGGTTGGACCTTCATTGTAATAGTTAGGATGAAGAATGAATACAAAGATAGTTATTTTTTCCACTCTCATGTGTTTGCATATTTTTTAGATCATGTGAATTGAATCAAAACTTATTTCATGCATCACTTTTGCAAGTATACAAAGAATTATTTTGAGAGCCTAAAGAGATACCTCTTAAGAGGGAATTGGAACACGAGATGCAATTATTTCTTGATTCTCCATTTCCAAACATTTGACTATATAGATAGTATGTTCTAGGAGCAGAAGAAGTGAAGAATTAGTTGGAACAACTACCAGAGAAAGGAGTAATATTACAAGACACCTCACCTTGTGGGTCACCTATTATCATAGTACCCAAGAAGGACAAGACTTGGAGGATGTGTATTGACTATAAGTCTATGAATACGATCACCCTTAAGAATCAATACTCTATACTAAGGATTGATAATTTGGTATATCAATTGTAACATGATAGGTACTTTACCAAGTTGTATCTCAAATCAAGATACCACCAAGTGTGAGTGAAGGAAAAACACACTTGGACTACCACCTTCAAGACTATGCAAGGTCTATATATGAATCGTTAGTATTGCCTTTTGGTTTGTGTAATGCACTAACTACATTTATGTGCTTGATGAATGGTGTATTTCACCCTTTAATAGATTCATTTGTAATATTTTATTTAGATGGTTTATTGGTTTATAGCTCTACGTAGGAAGAGAATATAATTCCACATCTCAAGCAAGTGTTAGAGACCTTGAACAAACATCAACTTCTAGTAAACCTTAATAAATGTAAATTGGATCAGTAGTATTTGATGTATTTTGGAAATGTGATTGGTGGAGGATAAATTAATATTAATCCTACAAATATGGGGGCCATCACCAAGTGGCCAAGTCATACAAATGTCACTAAATTTAGGATATTTTTTGGAAGCACAATACCTTCAAAAGTTTATATCTTCCATTTTAGTTGTGGTTGCACCTATCCATGCCATAAAAACCAATAATAAGGGTTTATAGTGGGGAAAGAATCAACAGAAATCCTTTAAAGAGATTAAAAAAAAATATCGTTTAAGCACCAATTCTCACTTTGGCCAACTTCAAGAAGCCTTTCTAACTAGAGATAGATGCAAGTGGATATGGGATGACAGTGGTTTTGATGCAAGGAGGAAGGAAAATATGTTATCATTATGAAATGTTCCATGGTGGAGTCATGAACTACCCTACATATGACAAGCACTACTATATTTTCACAAATTTATGATTCTTTAGCAGTGCACTTTTGTTGGAAACAAGTCACATGCTCAACTTAAGCACATTGGAAGCTTCGTCGAACTAGATCGACAATTTTTTTGATGGTCATACAATATCACCATTCTTCCAATGGGAAGAAAGTACCACATGGTAGGGTTAAATGTTGTTAATGTGCATCAATGTCCATCTATTTTACAATTTTCATTGTCTTACTTTCAAAGAAATTAAGGTCGTTCTTACTACGAAAGTACACCATGTGGCAGGATGCAATGGCATAATCTGTGTTAGTATTTCGTTGCATTTAGTCGAACTTGCAATGCATATAATTTCATACCGACGATGACTAGGAATTCACATGGCAAGTTCACTACTGTCAATATGCATCAGTCTTCTTGTGCTTTCAAACATACTTGCAATAGATCTCATTTCAAATTTTAGATGAAAATTCATCCGGTTTATGAATTCCTTTGTCACATATGTGACACAATTTCATTGCACCAAGAGGCGCTCTACATCCTAGTATGAGGGAGATCTTGTAACATTTGTCATGAGGGAGATATTGTAACGTTTTTCCATCTTGTCACGTTTGTTACTAACAAAATAATAAAAAATAAAAAATTTAATTATCCTCCAAAACAAATGCCGGCCACAAAAAAACTTAATATGGGGGAGATGTTGTAATGTTCCTACTTAAAAAAATAATTATTATTTTTTTTAAATTATCCACCAAAAAAATGTTTGTGAGAAACATAACACAATATGGGGGTGGTTGTAATGTTCCTACCTAACAAAATAATAACAAATAATAAATTAAATTATTCGCAAAAAAAATATTGGCCTTGCACATGGTTTTAAAAGCATGTGCAAGGCCTCCTAAAAAACCCATGGTTTTAATGTAGATGGTTTAGGAGGGCCTTTCAAATGGTTTTAAAACCATGTGCAAGGCCTCCTAAATGACCCATAGTTTTACTGTACATGGTACTATAGTTGATTTTACCACACATGGTGAATCACACTTTTATGGCCTTCCCTGTCCCTCTGCAGACTCCCTAGACCCCATAAACCATTTTTGTACCTTTGATGTTTCCAATATCATCCCTAAAAACATGAAAAAATTTCCATACAAGACTTTTAAACCCTTTCTCACCTATATACGTGGATTTGACCCCTAAAACCGCATACATCGGGATGTGTGCAAAAGGCCAAATTCTTTTGGAGTTTTCCTTGATGTGGATCCGACTCACTTGTCTCCTAGCCTTCCATATGCCTTGAGATCACTCGAATTCGACCTTTCATTACCCCATTGAAGAGCTATATAAGTAACCCTTTGGATACATTGAAGGCATCCCTTTGTCCCTTGGAGCACTTTTGTGTTCTTCACTTATACTTGAGACTACATCCCTTTGTCCCTTGGAGCACTTTTGTGTTCTTCCCAAGCTTGCCTTTTGCTTGTGAGCTTTCTATCGAGAGATGGAGGATTGAAGTGGTGGAGGCCCAAGTGGGGGACTTAGTTTCTCCAATTCGCAGAGGTGCCGACAGAGGTTGTCTCTATTGTAATCTCTGTTTTATATTAATAGAAATGTCTTTTCCTATCCAATAATGTGTATTTGAATGAATATTTGATCCATGGGTGATTTCAAATGCTTATATGTTATTGATTATATATTCTAGAGGAGAGCTAACACAATTATATATAGTATGCTTGTCTTGTTTATTGAATGTTGAGGAAGCAATTTATCAATTCAAGCTGGATTTGGAAATCTCAAGGGGATCTACATCAATTGTCCGGAATAAAGTACAAATCAATATCCTTTAGTGTTAGATATTTGATTTCTCTTGCATATAGGAAAGGATTTATTTCTGGATTTAATGGCTTGTATCATGTTAGGGATCCAACGTTATTACGAAGATTCTTGCGTGTGAGATTGTTAGAATGAAAATTTGACAACATAACATACATACATGTCCCAAGAATTTATAATCAAGTTGCTGACTCATATGCTAACTATGTGTTAGATTGGCATTTGTTTCATAGACAATAAGCTCATCACAAACATACATTTTTACACATGTAAATAAATAAACTAATCATCATAAAAAAATTTCATTAAACATCCAAAATGGGATAATACATAGTGTCATAATACAAAAATGGGGCTTCCGAGCCACCAAAATATAAATACACAACAATACAAAATGTATCACTCCCAAGTATCTAAGCCTGGGGAGGAGGAGGGGGGTTCTGATCGTGGAATGTCACCATGGCTCTAGCTAGCCATCAAAACAACCACACCCATGCTCATGGAACACCCACCACCTGACGCTGCATGGCCTCAGGTAGGTCCTCGACCTGCGCCACAGGTACCCTATGTGTCATCCGCACGAAGTTTGTATGAATGATTTGGAGCATCCGCTCTGCATCCACACCCATGATGTCATCTCCTTTTCCCCTCCATCTATGACGAGGGAAGCCTTCAGGCCACCGTGGTCCTACATCTGCATGCATATGACAAATCATCACTATGTGTTGTCACACAAAAATATGTCTTTTTTATTCCATACATCAAAAAACACAAAAAAATAAATAAATCAAAATATTAAAAAGAGGGTTGGGATTCTTTACCAATGTCACCATATTCCGATCCTGGTGGTAGTGGCATGTCGGGGTCTCCCCAAAAATATATCCCCACATAGGGGTAATCATTGATGGAAACTATCTGTCGCCACCACCATGGAAAGAAATCAGCTGGATAGGGGTTGGACACCCTACCTCCACCCAGTCTGTGCATCGCATCTGCCCAACGTCGTTGGGCTAGATCTCAAACCCCATGAAGAGGAACATCAACTCTAGGGCTCAATCCTGGAACAGGCTCAAAGAAAAATGTGCTTAGTATGCTGCTGAAACTGAAGTTTTGTACCCTACCCATCTTGCACTCGTTGAGCTGGTGCTTCATGTTGCTAAATAGTGTAGTGCTCCAATCATAAATCGTGGGTCTCATGCACTCCACCGCATAGAACATCATAGGTCATGAGGCCTGGTGGAGTGAGGCTAGCCCTGCTATCCTACCGAGTGTTAGTAGTATGGCCTTTAGGTGTAGCACATGTATGGAGTTAGTTGGGATCTGACTCCTGACCTTCTCTATGTCTGAATAATAGTACACTGTTATGTACTCATCTATGGTAAGGCCACCTCTGGGCCCGCGAGAATGTAGGTTCACCACTTCCCCCCGTCAGGACAATCCAGTAATGAAGTATATGTCCTCCACTTCTATGGTGAGGGACATCCCATCGATATGGAATGACTCTGATTCAGGATCCCAGTAGTCTACTAGCATCTGCAATAGTCTTGGTTTGGCCCTTAAGCCACCAAGACACCAAATCTTGTAGATCCCACATGCACGAAGAGCCTATTGTGCCATTAGATCACCTCGTACTGCTTCTTCTACATCCTCGTGCTCTTGTTCCCTCCATTCTAAAACCATCCTGCACATTCAATTCAAGTTTGGGTCATTATATGTCTTAGAAAAACTTGAACGTGGCCACATATGTGACTGTTTGCTGAACAGTCGCGTATGTACGCGACTTTCAGGCATTTTCCCACATATATCCATCCCTATACATGGAAAAATCCTCGATTTTCGCATGGGCCGTGGTGCATACTTTAGAATGGACTATAAATCAAATTAGACCATGGAAAATTAAAAAATTTACATGTAAATGAAAGAGCAGGGCATGGGAAATTACCTGGAAAAAACAGTGTCAGATTCCGCCGGCTAGATCTCCCGGAATTTGCGTTTGAAGTTCTGAACTCAATTGGGTAAAATTTTCAAATGTTATATAATGTTTTGAATTTTTTACTATTTATAGAAATTTTTGAAATTTTTGAAAATTTTTACCCCCTTTTCTATAGTTTTGGACCATTTTTTCTTAAGATATGATGTAGGAGACCATTTTGAGCGTTGTTTCGACCGTTGTTTTGACCCGTTCGTGTCGATTTCAAGTATCATGTTTAAACTAGCATATAGGTTAGGTTTCACCTCTGTTTGCATTTTGCATGACCTTATGACTATTTCATTATAACCGTAGGTACGAACCCATTCTATCTTGTCACGAAACCTTATTGCTATTTTAGAAGTGGCATGGTTTGAATGGTAGAGCTTGACCTTACATGGGTACCCTAGTTAGCTCCTTATTTGCATTTGGTTCCCATGTCAACAATTTGTCCTTTAGGGTGTGGGAGTCATTTGTATAGTATTGCCATGACATTTTGCAAGAGCCTCATACTCCTCTTGATCTTTTGCTGGCCTATGTCCCCAGGACTCCCTTATGTCAAGTTGTAATTGCATTATCATGAGCTTTGCTTGCCTCATTGAGCCTTATGTTGGCTTCCCTGACTCTGATTGTCAGCCATATAGCCCAAGCTTGTCTCATGTCTAGCCACGCAGAGCCATTTTATATATCCTTTATAGCTTGATTCCCTATTTTTACCGGGAAGGGACTTTCCCCCGAGTGTCACTATCCTACACATGTGTCCTTGCATTGAGCATAGGTATGTTCCACTTCTTGGAACTAGTTTGTTTGCCCATTTGACACTCGTCTCCTCCTATTCTGTAACTTTAAAGCAATTTTATTCTTTTTCAAGCTTTTCAAATATTTGAAAAAGTCCAAAAAAAAATTAAAAAACCAAAAATACGGACAAGAAAAGATGTTATCTTTGGCAGTAGTCAAGTTGTGTCACCTTCAAACAGAGCACTGTATATCATATCTGTTGGTTGGGTTAATAGTTTGAGTTTAGGAGTTGTACTCATTTATCTGAGTTTATCTCCACCGACTGGTTAAGCTTCCAGTCCCTATGGAGCCTCTGTCGATACCTCCTGTGTCACAGAGATGTCCCAGTTTTTCATATCGAGTCTATGATGCCTACATTCAGTCACCATTCACCTTTATGCTCTTGTTCGAAGGAAGTTGAAACCTGAGTCGACCATTCCTTAGTTATCTTGACTTTGCATGTCGGCCATTCCTAGCACAGTTAGTGGTTCATGGACCTTATGATCGAGTCCTTCCACATTATATAGTTTTGTTGAGTACCTCATGTTGCATGATGGGGGATGCCTTAATGCCCTCCTTCCAGTGGATTTCATCCCATCAACTTCAGATCATTTATTCTGGGATAGGAATCTAGAGTCATTTTTGAGTGCCTTGAGACTTGCAGTCATCAGTGGCAGGTTCTCTCACCATCGACAATTTTTTTGGGAATACATCAATGTCCCCTGATCGATGGATTCTCTCAAGTGTTTGACCTCAACACATTTATTCACACTTGTTAGTTTGAACTCTAGTACCTTGATTCCCATTTTCATTATCGGTGGGTGATCTCGCGTCTGTTAACAGTATACATCAATGACCGGTGATCAGATAATGGACTACTATGTTCGACTTCGACACCTCTATTCACATAGTAAGACATTTACTCATAGCGGTTTGTGTAGAAGACCTTCCAGATTGGTGTTATCTCTTATATGCTACCTCCTTGATCGTGCCAGTGTTCATGATATTTCATCTCTCGTGACTTGATTCCAATATATGTCAGACATTTCCAGCCATTATGGAGATAATGATCCATTATATATCTTCAGTCTTCATGGAGATCATGATCCTTTGTATATCTTCATCATGGATATTCTGATCTATTTATATTCTACGTGGCGATGACCACACATGTCATATTGTATCATGCCTATTCATGGCCATTGTACTCTTATGTATCTGGGACTACTGTATCTATTTGCAGTTATGTGCAGATTTGTATCATTGTATAGTGCTGATTGGATGGCTGGTTCTTTCACTGGGTTCCTCATCACTTCACTTCTGGGATGGAATTATAATGTATTTCAGCCATCGTATGACCCCTCTGACCTCACACATTAGGGGGCATCTGTTATAGATGATTTTACCACACATGGTGAATCACACTTTTATGGCCTTCCATGTTCCTCTGCAGACTCCTTAGACCCCATATACCATTTTTGTACCTTTGATGTTTCCAAGATCATCCCTAAAAACATGCAAAAATTGCCATATGTGACTTTTAAACCCTTTCTCATGTATATACGCGGATTTGACCCCTAAAACCACGTACATCGGGATGTGTGCAAAAGGCCAAATTATTTTGGAGTTTTCCTTGATGTGGATCCGACTCACTTGTCTCTTGTCCTTCCATATGCCTTGAGATTGCTTGGATTCGACCTTTCATTACCCCATTGAAGAGCTATATAAGGAACCCTTTGGATACATTGAAGGCATGAGGAATTGAGAGCAAGAGAACTATAGTCCATTATTGCTGGAACTTATACTTGAGTCTGCATCCCTTTGTCCCTTGGAGCACTTTTGTGTTCATCCCAAGCTTGCCTTTTGCTTGTGATCTTGCTATCGAGAGATGGAGGATTGAATTGGTGGAGGCCGAAGTGGGGGACTCAGTTTCTCTGATTCACAGACGTGCCGGTAGAGGTTGTCTCTATTGTAATCTCTGTTTTATATTAATAGAAATGTCTTTTCCTGTCTAATAATGTGTATTTGAATGAATATTTGATCCACGGGTGATTTCAAATGCTTATATGTTATTGATTATATATGCTAGAGTAGAGCTAACACAATTATATATAGTATGCTTGTCTTGTTTATTGAATGTTGAGGAAGCAATTTATCAATTCAAGCTAGAGTTGGAAAACTCAACAGGGATCTACATCAACCGTCCGGAACAAGGTATGAATCGAGATCCTTTAGTGTTATATATTTGTTTTCTCTTGCATATAGGAAAGGATTGATTTCTGGAGTCAAGCTATCTGTTGTGGTACCCCAAGCCATAAGAATTTCTCTTCGTAACACATGGTTTAGGAGGGCCTTGCAAATGGTTTTCATACCATGTGCAAGGCCTCTTAAACAACCCATGGTTTTAGAAGGGCCTTGCACATGGTTTCAAAACTATGTATGGGGGAGATGTTGTAATGTTCATTCCTAAGAAAATAAAAAATAATAAAAAATATTATATGTCATCCATAAATAATATTAAATGTTAATAATAAAAATATTATATGTCGGCCTTAAATACAAATACTTGTCTTTTAGTTTGAATCAAAGAAATGGATATATATAGGAGACACCAAATAACGCTTAAGAAGAGGTTCACAGCTCAAGAGATTTGATATGTCTCGGCGCTTAATAGAGCCTAGGGTTTGGATATATGTTGGTTATCACAAGTGATGAAGTTGTAACAATGCCAACACAAACCATTGTCAAAAGTGTGACAACCATGAAGAAAAACATAAGAAATATATAAAATCATATAGAGTATTAAATGTAGAATAATGAATTTTCGATGGTAGTATTGCAGGTTCAATTCATGATGTCAACAATAAAGGTCCTATAGTAAGGTCGAGCTTATATGACACACGAGCTATGTCAGTTCTAGAATTATGCACAATTTTGATATATCCCCATTTTGTTGTTATCACTACTATATGAACTTCGACAATTAATTATTAAAGGTAGTTGAAGATATGGCCTACATGGTTGTCTAGACTCATCAAATGAATCAATGTGAGAAGTGGTACAATTTTCCAACTGATGTTGGTTCCCAATCTCTCAACAAGGTTACTAGTTGAATTCTTTAGGAAAGTCATTAGTTTAAGTTACTAGTTCCAATGGGCCATAAGGCATGCAATTTCCCCGTTGAAGGGAGATGAATAAACTTTTAATAATCCCTTAACAAATATTCTAATATGCTTCCTAGAAGCATGAAAGAAGGCATATCCTATGAATGTGATGAATAGGTTGGATGTTTGAAATGGTTAAATTGAAACATTTCAAATGTCTTGAAAACAGAATTCCCATAGACTCTTAAAATCAAATATATTGCTATAAAAACGTGTACCTTTGTTCTATTCTACCAATAAATTTGGCCTCATATCACCTTCAAATCACATAAAGGAACGCCAATTTGAATTTGTATTGACCTATATGTAAACTAGTTCCAATCCAATGAAGGTGGACATGAGAAATTGTTTCAGATTGTGCTTAGTTACAAACTTTGTAATTATTTGACAACTAAGTAGTATAATATTTAAGCAAACCTAGAAATAGTAATACTGGAAGGAAGTATATGTTTCAAAATTATTAAGCAATCCCATGATGTGATTATCATGAGAAACTATAATGACCATCTTCATGCCACACCAATTATTCTAAGCCACTCCAACTGCTTCTTGATGTGCATCAACTCTTACCCATGCTTATGATTTGGGACTATGTATGGTGGATAAACTTGTATTGGTACTAGAAGTGGTGTTGGTACCTATACCCTTGCTTCTATATGCTGAAGATATTGGTTCTTAAGCTGCTATATGTAGTTCTGGGTCCACCTTTGCTACCATTTCCTTTTCTTCTTGCTACCAATCTAACATAAGGTATTCTTGCTTTGATTCTATTTACTATGGTGTTGGATTCCTAACTACTCCTGCTATGAGTTATGTTGTATATGGATATGGGTCTAGATATAGATCTTCATATGGTTAAACTGAATAAACACTAGGTCCTTATGCAGCACCTGTTGCGTAAGCTAGTTATTTAAATGTTCAAAATGTGTAGCTCTCTAGGTGTGTGGGATTACTGCATTCCTAAGGTAAGGTATTTTTTATTTGGCTGTTCTTGCTTTAAATTTCCTCACATAGAAAGCTATATTGGCTAAGAATCCAACATAAACCCAAAGAAACGAGTTTCGCAATAAAGCACAAAAAAAGACAGAAATTGTATATAAATAGGGGTAATATATAACATATGCATGACTATGTGAAGTTATTATGTTTTGATTCATAGTTAATTATCTTTCTTATGTTTTTTTTCCACCACTACACATCCCTTTTTAAATCATAGATTTCCTAAGATACTTACTCTATAGTTGTTGTTTTTCGGGTACACAAGGTACTCCCAAAAGACCGAACACCAAGATCATCCACTCACACAAACAGGTCACAGATCAACACACCGATGTTTTGAAGTGGTTAAAACCCTCTAGAGGGAAATAGTCGATGGCCCCAACCAAATAGCTACTTTGAGCAATTTATTATGCAAAAAAATAAAGTTACAAATGAGCTTCTTATAACCAATCAACTAGCCAAGGACCCTCCATGCTCTTTAAATAGAGATCATGGAACAATCAAGTGTTAAGCCACAGATCAAGGGTAGGTATGATCTAATAGAAGTTGAACCATCGGATCACTTTATGTCTAGAACATATCGTGACCTTTGGATTATAATATTTACAAATGCATACTAATGCATACTAAAGAAACACACTTCACCTAATGGATATATTACACAATTTTATCTTAACTAACTCCTAAGTGTCTAAATATCATAACACCCCCCCTTAAGAACAACTTGGGATAAGATTGAAGGATTTACAAAAGTGACACTATTAGGAGAAGGAAGGAAGCATTAGAGCCTATCCCCCCTTAATGACAAGTTCTTGAACTCCTAACATAGATCGAAGTTTAGAAAACTTTGCTTCTGTAAGAGACTTGGTGAATATGTCTGCAACTTGATCATCTGTAGGGAAAAAGAGCACTTCAAGAATGCAATCATGAACAATATTTATGATGAAGTGCATATGTATCTCAATGTGTTTGCTGCGTTCATGTAGAAATAGATATTTGGCAAGCTTGATGACACTTTGATTGTTGCACCAAAGTGGAGTAGGTTGCTGCTGCTCGAATACAAACTCTGATAGGATATGTCGAAGCCATTAAGCTTTCTGACTGGCATTAATAGCAACTTGATATTTTGCTTCTGTTGAAGAATGAGAAAGAGCTTGTTGTTTCTTACAAGCCCAAGTGACAGGTCCAGATCCCAGACTGAAAACATAACCTGCAGTAGAGTTTTGATCATCGGGATCACTGGCCCAATCTGAGTCAGTGAAACCAACCAATGAAGGTGTCTCCCCTGTACTGTAATGAATCCCAAACTAAATTGTACTTCGAATATATCGAAGTATTCCTTTTGTTGCTTTCTAGTGACTTTCATGAGGTGTTTTCATATAATGGGAAACTCGACCAATGGCAAAGGAAAGGTCAGGATGGGAATGAGTCAAGTATAACAGACTAACAACAAGATAACGATACAAGGTGGCATCGACTTCAGGGGAAGTACAAGTGGCAGAAAGTTTGAATCCAGACTGGAAGGGAGAAGGGGATGGCTTACAATCTTCCATGTGAAAGTGACGAAAAAGGTCACAATCATACTTAGACTAGGAAATAAATATTCCTTCTTGGGTTTGCAAGACTTGGAGATTAAGAAAATAATGCAAATGTCCTAAGTCTGACATTTAAAAAAAAAAATTAAGACTGGGTTTCACATGGGTTAAAAACTTAGGGTCACTACCAGTAAGGATAAGAACATCAACATAAAGGAAAAGTATGATGAGATGGCTTCCTTCTTTATTGGTATAGACATTGGGGTTAGAATGGAATCTAGAAAAAATAGTTTCAAATAGAAAGCTATCCATTTTGGCATACCAAGCTCTAGGAGATTGCTTAAGGCCATATAAGGATTTCTTAAGGTGGCAAACAAGGCTAGAGTTATTATGAACATATTCAGGAGGTTGTCCCATGTAAAATTTCTCCTGTAAATCACCATGTAAGAATGCATATTTGACTTCCATTTGATGGACTTCCCAGTTATGTAAGGCTGCAAGGGAAAGAACAAGGTGGATGGAGTTCATTTTTGCGATAGGGGAAAAGGTTTCATTGTATTCAATCCCTTCAACTTGGGAAAAACCTTTGGCAACTAACCTTGCCTTAAGAGTTTCAACACTTCCATCTGATGCATACTTAGTTCTATAGAATCGTTTACATCTAACAAGTTTTCTTCCTTTTAGAAGAGGTACAAGATCCCAAGTATCATTCACCATTAAGGAACGATATTCTTCATCCATAACTGCATCCCAATCTAGATTTCTAAAGCTTCAACAAAAGTTCATTGATCATGATTCTTGGAAAATTGAGCCAAAATAGAAGAGGCTCGCTGAAACTGAGAACGTATTTGACGTTGATCTCTAGGATCATCGACAAGATCACCAAGTGCTTCACATGTTGAACAGACCCATCGAGGAAGAAACGGTGTTGGTGCAACTGGAGGAATATGAGCAGGTGGATGTGGATTTTCATCCTCACTTTCATCATCAAAAACTAGAGTTGGAAATCTGTCAAGGAAGTTGGAAGTAGAAGAAGGCACAATCGCTGAATCAGGCTCCCAGGACAAAGATGGCACAACCATTGAGTTAGACTCGCAGGCCAAGATATTTTCATCAAATTTAACATATCTTCTAATGATTACATCATTTGAATGTGGTTGAATAAGCCTTTTATATCTTCAGAATATCCAACAAATATGCACTTTTCACTTTTAGGCTCCAATGCTTTCCATTTTTCATCCAGAATGTGAGCCCATGCTTCACTACCAAACACACAGAAGTGACTTACATCTGGTTTAATTTTAATCCATGCTTCTTTCTGTGTTATACCTTGTAAAGCTTTAGTGGGGGTGTAATTAACTATGTAATTTGAACAATTAATGGCCTCATCCCAAAATTGAAGACTTAGTCCCTTAGATTGGATCATACAATTAGCCATTTCTTTTAAAGAGTGGTTCTTCCATTCAGCTGCACCATTTTGTTGTGGTGTATATGGAACAATGTGTTATTGTTGGATTCCTTGTTCAGTGCAAAAAGTAGTGAAATTTTTGCTAACATATTCTCCTCCATTGTCATATCTTAACTTAATGATTTGATGACCAGATTGTTTTTCAAGAAGGGCCTTGTAGGCCAAGAACATGTTAAATACTTCACTCTTAAGTTTTAGGAAATAAACCCAAGTGTGTCTGGAGTAATCATCAATGAAAGTTAATAAATATTTGAAACCAGAAAATGAAGCAGATGGAAGAGGACCACACAAGTCACTATGCACAAGCTCCAAGGGAACCGAGGCATGCCAAGAGGCACATTTGTAAAAAATGTCCCAATGATGTTTTTCAAGTACACAACCAACACAAACACCATCCTTTCAATATACCATCGGAAGACCTGTCACCATATTTTCTTTACTCATTTGTTGGAATGAGTGATAATTTAAGTGACCAAATCACTCATGCCAAATTTTGCTCAAGTTATCACTATGAGGAACAAAAACTTAGGGAAAAGGTGATGACCCAAAGTTGTTAAATTTGTAGAACCTGGTAATGTCATCAACAATTCTGATAGCTAGGACATGTTGAGGATATTTAAAATCCTTGATTACAACTTGGTGAGGTGTAAATGTTACAATTTTACCTTCACCGGAATGAGTGATTTTATAGACTGACAAAAAATTGCAGGAAATACTTGGAACACATAGTACATCACTAAAATGACCATTTTCTACTGGAACTATTCTAGATCCTACAACACTTAGAGATCTATCATCACCAACAAATATTTGTTTGGTCATAGTAGAAAAGATGGCTTGATCCTTAGCCATATGATAAGATGCTCCAAAATCAATGAGCCATTCATTTTGAGTAGAAGAAGAAGATGACGTATAAGAATAACCAGAAGAAAAAAGTGCATGTCCATGAGAGGTAGATTCTGAAGACAAATCTAGGCTGATGTGGTGCTTCTTCATTGCTACTTGGCAAGGCTACCATCTTCTTGAAACACTTAGATTCGTCATGATTATGTTTCCCACAATAATTGCAATGACGCTCAGTATTCTTTACTTTTGGATTTGATCATTTGTCATTTTTGAAAGAAGGAGCTGGCTAAGAGGGTTTGGGACCCTTTTTTGGCTTATTATTACGAAAATTTTGTTTCTTTGGAGGCTTGGACTTTTCCTTCTGTTGGGACAATAAGGATTTCCAAGATGTATCTGCATTGTTAATTATTCTAAGATGAATGAGCTTATCTTGCTCTCTAATTAAGGAATCACAAAAGGATTCAAGACTAGGCTCTTGATAGCTAGTTGCAGCCAAGGATCTTTCATAGAGTAAAATGTAGATACAAAAACAAAATATGTAGGTCCAAGTTTGGAAAGAATATGATAAATACATTATTTGTATTCTATCTTAATCTTGCATTCTTCACATAAGATTCTAAGAGTTTTTTACTTAGATAAATAGTCTTGAATGTATGAAAAATCACTTGCATTCAAAGAAATCAACTCATTCTCAAGTTAATGACCTCAAATTTCATTGTTTTTACCAAACACAGATTCACACTTTTCCCAAGATTTATCAGGTTCATCAATTCTAGATATGTGGAATCGCAAATCAGTAGAGATTGACATCCCAATCAATCCACAAGCTTAATGACATCTATTTTCCCATTTTATTTTCTTATCATCATCGGTGAGTTTTGTTTCTTTCCCTGAGGTAATTATGAAAATTCTCATACTTTGTAGAACGACCTCCATACGAGATTTCCATGAAAATTAGTTAAAACTGGTAAGTAGAATATCACAAGGGGCTGCCATACTGTAAAATAATGATAGAAAAAAATAGAAACCAACTGTCTGTATACAAAGAGCTCAAAAAATCAGGCTAGTTAAAAAAAAACGGCTCCGAAAACAGATTATGTATGATGAAGTTATGCTTAATCAAAGAAAATGTTGAAGATGTCCCCAATAGTGATGTGGTAGATATAAAAATGTCAAACTAAAAAACAAAGATCCCCCTTCTTCCCAATATGAACCTTTGACAATCAATTTACAAGAAAGTTGCTTTAAGTGAATCACTTTTGTAAAATAAGTGATTCTCACTTTTACAACAATGGTACTTTAAATAGTGCGACAATAAAAAAACTTAAGTGACTCACTTTTTATTTTATTTTATTTTTAAGTGAGATGCACTTTTAGAATAAAGTAGCTTGAACTCAAGACCTATTAAGGAATAAAACAACTTTAGACCAAGTGAGCTAAGTTTAAAAGGTACATAACAGAAGGGAATGAGGAAGGGCTTTTGTTTTTTTACTCTCCTCTCCCGGTCTCTGTGCTTGCTTCTTTTTCCTGCAAATCACAGCACAAACCGAAGAAAAAAAATTCCACGCTTGTGGGGTTAGATCTCGTTATATTACCTATAAATTCTATGTTTTCTCACTGTTTCTGATTCACCATGATCGCACAAGGTGCATGGCAAAGAGCATATACAACAGAGAAAAATTATTTCCCTTTTTGTTTCTGATTTGCCCAATCACGCAAGGTGCACAACAAAGAGCATACGTAGACAAGGAAGGAAAAAATCCGAGACCAAAAAAAATCTAATAATAAAACTGATAAAAAGATGAGATTTTTTTTTTTTTTAAATAAAACAAAATCGTCACTGTAACATTATACCTTTAGATCTGTCGAAATGGGTGTTTCTGGATCAAACAGAAATGGTTTTCGATGAAACGAAAACTATTTCACAATGAAAACGATGCTCCAGATGCAATGGAACACCACCCACATGCCAAAAATGCATAGAAATTCTAGAACCAGAACCATTTCAAAGTTTCAGCAACAATAGTTCAAGATCTAGATCACAACCAGAAGCGACTCTTCGTAAACACTCTGATACCATGTTTGGGTACACTGGGTACTCCCAAAAGACTGAACACCAAGAGATGCCACTCACACAAATAGATCACAGATCAACACACCGATTTTTTGATGTGGTTAAAACCCTCAAGAGGGAAACAGTCCATGACCCCAGCCAAATAGCTACTTGGAGCAATTTATTATGCAAAAGAAAGAATGTTACAAATGAGCTTCTCATAATTGATCAACTAGCTAAGGACCATTCATGCTCTTTAAATAGAGATCATGGACCAATCGGGTGTTAAGCCATGGATCAAGGGTAGGTATGATATAAGAAAAGTTGAACTGTTGGACTACTTTATGTCTAGAACATATCGTGACCGTCGGATTAGAATATTTACAAATGCATACTAATGCATACTAAAGAAACACACTTTACCTAATGGATATATTACACAAGTTTATCTTAACTAACTCCTAAGTGTCTAAATATCCTAATAGTTGTTGGGTATGGTTTTCTAACAACGACTACTAGAGGGATCTTCAAGTCACTGATGAACACCATATTTTTCCTATCGATCTATAAAGGAAATATCTAAAGCTTAAGCATATAACCCTTTATCTCACTCATTCAAAGCATAAACATAATCTCTATTGTGAGTGTCAGAATCTCTAATATGGTTCTTGACATCTTGATACATCCATGAACCAATCCTATAACATTTATCCCACTCAATTGAATGATTACAAATTAACCTGAGTTTTAGTGTGTTGTATCAATATTCATTTCTAACTAAGTGTATCCCTATATGTCTAAATTTTTCCAAATGTTCAAACCCAAAAATTTGAAAGGTGATATAATGTATAGAGATAATTTGTAACCCCTATCCCATAAGCATATGATCTTAAGGCCCAAAGTTGGAAATATATTGTTTCTCTAGGGCTCAAATCAACATAGGCATCATGGTTCTTCAAGTGCAAGGTGGAAATATAGTTATGAAGGACAGGTGGAAGCTTGAAGTCCTTTATTGGTGTGCCCTCTGGTTAAGTGGCGTCATCAAATATAAGTTGGCATGCCTTGAATGCATTAAATATCTCCCCACTTCTGTATTCTTCTTCTCATGTAGATAGGATTTGGATGCAGAAGACTTCAATGATAAATTATAGTATGATTCGAATCCATAGGCTCACCTAGATTTCCCATGAGTGGATTAGGTGAGATATCTTGACAAAAACAATTTAAGGATTGGAAATTAAAGGTGTTGGAAATAATAGAAGTTACAAGCATTTCAAATCCATAATTGGTAATTTATATTGTATTGTGTGTGAGGATTTGGTAATTATGGGTCAAGTTGGTAAGATAAATCCAATAAATATTTCATTATAGGAGCAAGTTTTCAAAATTCTACATTATGAGAAGAATATTGCATAGGAAATAAGGTGTCTAAGTGATATTCTCCTGATATTTTACACTATGAGAGGGTAGTATTACTATTGAAGGGGATAAATGAACAACAATGGATGGGTTAAAAATCCTAACTGCTCCATGGAACATAGTGTAGGGATTCTATCGATTAACTTGCAATAGATTAGGCTAAAGGTGCAACTGCTTAAGGATTATTAGAATTCAGGAACATTGTCAGTATGAGTGGCAGGATGAGGAAGAAAAGAAGGAGGTGGAGTAGCGTGGATACTTTTAGTATCAACTAGCCATCCTTGGAGCAAGCTATGAGAGGTAGAAAACCCACACTGAAGAGATGGAATCCAAAATTGAAGTATTAGAGGATATACTTAGAGCTATGTAGTTGAAATTGAAGGAGAAATAAGCATTAGAGGGATCATATTCTCACCCACATTTTCCCAAAACTAAAGAGTGGGTTCAATGGTTGGAAAATATGGTTTTCTCAACAGAAGAGCATCAGGTCCCGTAAATCTACTTTTCTATTATTTTTCATGGTTTGTTTAAAAGATTGTCTAGTTTGAATTTGTAATGTCCCTACTGTTATATGATCATGCCACAATTTTGTTTGGGTCAAGGTATTTTGTATAGATAAAGTTTTGGGTACTTACAGTCTAGGATTAGAATATGTCAGTTGCACTTTTTTATGTTTTGCTGAGTAGCTACATTGCAAATTCATAACATTGTTTCTATGAACTCAAGGCCCTCATCCTCCTATTGTACTTTCACTATGTGGGGAAACCCCTTATCCTTTTTTGATATAATATAATTTTTTTGGATGTTTTGAAGTGAAAGGAGAATTGAACTCAAGCCATGAATTTTCCCATGGAATAGGATTTCTTTGAATGCAATAGGGCTACTCGATATTTCAAGATTTATTAGTTTTAGACTTACCCTTACACAATGTGCATTAGGTCTGAGAATTGAATTTCATTGTGAAGTTCATTGCTCTTTTGCAGTAGCTCCTTCAAATACTCAATTTCATCTCCCAGAATAGAGATTTGATCACAAGCGTGTCCCTTAAAGTGTAGTTATTTTCTCATTGCAAATTCTATCAAACTCATTTTGGATTTTAGATGTGTTGTTAGATCTTGTCATTTATAGGTTGGTGTTGAAGGATTTCAGTGTGAGTGTAATATCATCATAGATGGTTGGTGCATTAATTATACCTATGAGAAGTATCAAATGAGATGGTATATAAGAATCCAATACATATTGGAATTATTGCAGGGGACTTCATCTCAGCTAGTATTTCCCACTACAGGGGTCTGAAGATTAAGTAATTAAGAATCAAACTGTATTTTATCTGTTCCACAACAACATGAGATGAGGTCAAAATATTGTAATAAGTAACCAAGTTGTAGAGGGACAAAATGGGTATTAACACTTGAGTACATCAAGAGCGATGGGTATAAACCTTGTGATAAGTACTAGTAAAGCATAAGATGTTAACTAGGATGAAGGAAACATGGAAAAGGGCTTGAGATGAAGACGTTGAAATTAAAATAAAAAAAATTAACCAAGTACATCGAGATAATAGAGTCATTGAAAATAGAGGGGATGAGCTACTGAGAAAACCCTTACCAAGAAAACAATGTGTCATGATTGAGACGAGTTATTGAACAAACCTTGACTGGGAAAACAATGTGGGGTGAGTTACTAAGAAAACCCCTAAATAGAAAATAATGTGGGATGAGTTAATAAGAAAACAATGTGGGACAAGTTAGTAAGAGAAAACTTACTGACATAGTTACTACAAAAACCCTATCTTAACTCAATATACTAATCATTGTAGCTTCCACAGTTAGTCCACTGATCAGCTACCTCTATAAGCATCTAATAACCTCCCACGCATGATTTTGAATTGCCTTAGTGCTATTTTAATTTGGGCATTGATTCCAAGTTGATGATTTATTTCATAGGGAAGTATTAATCATAAAGCAATATTTTTCATTTGTTATTTAAATATGGGTGTCGATTCCAAACTGGTTGTAAACTAGTTCATAGGATGGTGGACGTGAATTCATTTAGGAGAGATGCATTTGGAGGAATTGGTTTTAGCTAGTGTTACATATGAAGTTATATGTGATAAAAATATAACACATATTTTTTTAATTGTTTTATTTGAATATAATTTTTTAAGGGTTAAGTTATATGATGTAAGGATAATTAAGGGGTAGTGGGTTAGGGGGCTATGAGGGTTAGGGTGTTAGTAAGATAGGAGGGTTAGCAGTTAGGAGGATGTTAAACACTCATAGACAATTTACATGAAGAAACCCAATTTCAACACCAGCAATTAATGTGGTCAAACACCATAAGGGGAAACATACATGCATGCAAAGTGTTGAAGCTCATTAAAGAAGAACGGGAAATTACATGATGGGACTTAGCCTCTCAGACTACTGATTACATTACATATCCCAACCATGCACTATATACTTCATGAAAGAAGTTACATGAGTAAAACCGTTTTCGGTTATCCTCATTATGAGAAACTTCTCGTAAACACATTAGTTTAGCTGTCATTTAACAATATCCACCTTGACAACAAAATTTTCTAATACTTTTCCCAAGACTACTTATCACCTTTTCTTCAAACCAAGAGAAGCTCCACGCCATTGTAACTTCTCTAACAATATTGGTTTTGTAAACATACTATACACAATTTTCTTGAGTACAAACCTTTTTCAAATCTACTACACCTTCAGTAATAGCTTGTCTTAGAAAATGATACTTTACATCAATATATTTAGTACTACTATGATAAATAGGGTTTGTATCCAAATGTATATCACTTTGACAGTCACAGAAGATAGGCACAATTTTTTGCAACCTTCCAATTTCTCTAAGCAAACCTCTCATCCAAATCACCTCTTTACAAACATGTGAGGAATCAATGTATTCAACCTCTGTAGTGGATAAAGAAACAGTTTCCTGAAGCTTTGAAATCCAACTTATAGCTCCACCTACAAGAGTAAAGACTAACCTGAAGTAGATCTTCTTTTATCGAAATCACCTGCAAAATATGAATCAACAAAACCACATACATAATCAATGTTATGATTAAATATGATACAATAGTCACTTGTGCCTCTTAGGTACCGAAGCACCCATTTCACTGCATTCCAATATTATTTTCACGGAATTTCCATGTACTTACTAACAACACCTATTGCATGTGAAATATAAGGTCTAGTACACACCATTGCATACATTAAACATCCTACTGTATTGGCATATGGTACACGAGACATATAATACTTTTGTTCAACACTACTAGGACATAAACCTAAAGAAAGGTTAAAATGGGAAGCCAAAGGAACATTAACATGATTTTCCTTATTATCAACATACTTCTCACTAAAATTTCCATTTATTATGCCTCTGTGTATTTCAATACCCAAGATTTGTTTTACAGCTCCAAGATCCTTCATATCAAAAGTCCTATCCATCTGAGCCTTCAACCTGTTAATCTTGTCCATTTTTTTCTCACAATAAGAATATCATCAACATACAACACTAAGATAATGAATATTCCATTTAACCTTTTGAAGTATAAACAATGATCATATTCACTTCTAGCATAACCTTGGCTCACCATGAAAGAATCAAACTTCTTGTGCCTTTTCCTGAGCAACTGTTTCAAGCCATACATTGATTTCTTGAGCTTGCAAACTAATATAGCTTGATGATGTTTCACAAAAAACTTTGGTTGTTCCATATAAATTTCCTCTTCTAAATATCCATGTAAGAAAATTGGTTTAGCATCTAGTTTCTCTAACTCCAAATCAAGCAATGCAACTAGTGCTAACACAATACGAATAGATACAAGTTCGACAACTGGTGAAAAAATCTCATGATAGTCAATAACTTCCATCTGAGAGTACCCTTAATTTGTGACCAATCAGTCTTTGTATCTTTCAACCTTACCATCAAATCCTTTCTTGAATTTGAAGACCCACTTGTATCCAGCGATTTTTCTATCTTTAGGGAGTTCAACCAATTCCCATTTCTTTTTTTCTCCAAAGAATTCATTTCTTCTTTCATTGCCATCTTCCACTTATCATTGTCAACATATTCAATGAATTCCTAAAAACAAGAAGGTTCTCCATCATCAGTAAATAAAACAGACGAAACAAAATTAGTATACCTCTTAGGAGGATTTCTCTCCCTTAATGATATTCTTGGTGTAGGTTGCGGGTGTTAGCACTCAGAATGTACCCAGGTTGTGAAAGGTAAACTCCAAGGTAATAGAAAAACCACTTTAGGAAGAAACTGGTATTTTCTTCCAGAGAGGGATCTCTCAATAAAGATTTAACAGGACCAGATTTAACAAAACCAGATATAAAATAACATTCAAAGATTTATGTATTTGGCTGAAACAATCACATAACCATTGGGCATGGAGTCATATACCACATAAAGATACCACAAATACATATACATGATACTTATCAAAGGCAAGGTAATCACATCATCACAGTCATTCAAATCGATTCAGGTGGAACAGAAGAGATGAAGAAACAACCCATCAATACAGAGCATCAACAATGATGAGTTCTATATCAACTTTAGCAGAAAAAATCATATAATATCTGAAATGATGACAAAAGCATAAACATATGAATTCCAATCATCTAACACTATATTTCATATACGAGGAAGAAACAGAATGGAATGTTACGCAAGGGAAATACAATCACATAAAGAAAGATGCATAGACTGAAATATCAACGACACATGAATCTCTGACAAAACCTCATGCATTCACTTTGTTATATCAAAAAACAAATATGTTCTCCAAAATTATTCACCCCCCAATGGGTTCCAACCCCCATCTCTTAAAAAAGATGCATATTTATACATGAAATGATCGGTGCTCCAACAAGAATATCAATAACAGAATGATCGGCTTAATTTAGAGTTTGTAACTGAATTCCTAACCCCTAGGAATTTTGTTACAACTCCAATCCTAACAGGCCATAAAGTACGAATCAACTTGACAACAAAATTTCGTCCATCATCTCCACGTCTTTGTCCCATCAGCTCCACGTCTTTGCCCCACCAGCTCCACGTCTTTGCCCCATCAGCTCTTCAGTGCATGACACCTGTTCTTAGGGATGGAGAGTATACTTTGTCTTTCCAAACCACTCCACAGCTTTCCACTGCTCCGAACTTGGGGTGTCACACTCCATCATTTCCCGAATAGCTACCTCGAGCTCCATATATGCTTCATAGGACTTTCTGGGCAATCTGCTCCTGATGATGGCGAACTTCTGCAGAATCTCGAAATCTTCTGTGAGCATATCCACGATGGTCTTCCCTGTCAGGATTTTCTCCAAATCATTGAATTTTGAGTGGTCCATGCGGCACTGAACAAGCAGGTTATGATAATGTTCCCGTGAGAACATCCGCCCTTCTCCATCCCAGAAAGAAGGCAATCCGTCCTCGAACAGTTCTTTAAACTCCTGTTTAAAATTATTTACCTGAAGCAACAATCCTTCTGATTTATCATGGACCGTTTTGATTAAGTGATGCTTATGGATGATTCTCTTTGCCCACATCACTATTGACACTCTGTCCTTTATGCCCAATTCCTGCAACTTCTGACATGACAGTGAGTTTAGAAAATTTAATGTGTTCTGAGCCGTAACAAGGGGTGTTTTCTCCATATGTTCGTTTACCATTTTCAGCCTCTGGTGGGCCAGATTTATCATTATATTCAAATCATCAATAAAATTTAAATAGTGCCTGAACTTGGTAATCTCTATACACAAGGTATCCCAAATGATGTGTTTTTCCCGCTGAAGAGGGCGTTTCCCAATGCATTTTTCCTTTAGTTCATTAAATTTCTTCTGTAATTGATTCCTGTCCTACAGTATTTGTTTTTTGCTTTCATTAACTTTGGCCAGTTCAGCTTTCATCTTTTCATTCTCTACTTTCAAATCTTTGATTGCTTCTTCTTTCAAACCCACCTGGGACATTAGCACCAACAAATCATCAGTAGAGAATCATCTAATGGCTTCTGGATATTTACAATAGACAGGTCCTCACCGGTGGGAGTCTGGCTCATCAACTCTTCCATAATCTCCTTCTCTTCATTCTGATCTTTTTTCATCAAGGAGATTTGGGATAACAGTTCCTCCCTTTCGGCTTCCCACTTCTCTTTTTCTTCTTGTAGCTCTCCTGCTCTTCCTTTGTATTCCATCATCTCCTGATGGACTTTATCCTTTTCTTCTTGGAGGGCTAGCAACTCAGATGATTGAACATGTTCAGTACCTGGGATCTTCAGTTTCTTCTTCAGGACCTGGAGCGCATTATCCTTTTCCTCTAACAACCTTTTGACTGCCTGTGTACTGTCTGAAGTAGCAATGTCTGTCTGCAGCTTCCTAATCTGAACAACATTTGCTTTATTTTCCACTTTCTCATGTTTCAACTGAATTTCCAATTTATCTATCAAAACATGTAATTTATTAATCTTCACCATGGCTTGTAGTAAGTTTGAGTAGATGATATCGCTGGTCTGTTTGTGGAGTTGAATTTTATCTGGAGTGCTGATTTTGTCTAACCGGATCTCCATTTCAGACATCTTCTTGTCACTTACCATAGCCATTTTAAAAGTATTCCTCTCAGCATCTCTAGCAGAGACTAGAGAGGTTTTCGAACTGTACAAACTTCTAACCTTCGGGATCAAATTCCTTGTTTCCTCCATAGATTGTTTCCTCCTTTCCATGTAACTGGATTTTAGGTCTTCCTTCGACCTAAACACGGGGCATAATTCCGAACTGTCTACATCACCCTCTGTATTTTTAAAAGAGAATTGACTTACTTGCACTGCTTTCAGGGGAACTAGGGCACCTCTTTTGGAACCATCAGAAACCTCCTCATCTACAATTTCACCACTTTGAAGCAGCTTTGCCCTTTTATGGGGGCCTTCCTCGTCTACATCCATACTCTCAGTTTCAGACAAACTCCTCTTGACCACAATACCAGCACCTTCTGTTATTTGGGCTGTTGTCTCTTCATCAGACTTTGACCTGTCAGTACACTGTAGCAAATTGGCCATTTCAGCTAGCCCCTCAATAGCCTGATGCTCAAATGGTTTATTCTTGTTTGCCTGTTTTCTCAATGAGATCACCTGGTGGGGGTCATAGTTCATATTTACATCTTTTATGAAATCCATATTCTCCATCAACTTTTCTATAAATGCCAGGGCACCTTTACCTTTAAAAATGAAAGGGCTGACTTTAAATGGAAATTTAATATTTGAAGATTTTTTGAAAGCACCAAAGTGCTCTTCCTCAAACAGCAATCTCTGCCTCATGAACTCTAGTGTGAAAATCCTTAGGGTCAAGAAGGATGGTAGCCTATAAGGCTGACCAGTAAAGCCATATATTCTTAGCACTATGTAACCTCTGTACAAGAAACCAGTCCCCCACCTGATCTTCAAGTGACGACTGCATTAGGCATCTCATCTCGTCCAGGACACAGGGCAGGTCCTCATCAAATAACATTCTATACATTTCGGACATGATCGAATTGGCAAATTCGACCATGTTGATTTGCTTGGGAAAATCAGAAGAACATAGATCACTTAAGAATTTCAATTCAGTAACATTAGAGCATAACAACATGTTAAGCAAGTATGTTTGAAACCTAAAGAACTGGACCTTGGGAAATTCAGTCAACTGAAGGTGGATCGCTTCGGCAAGGTACTCATCTAAATTAAGCATGGGGACTGACTGGGACTCAGGGCTTAAAGAATTTATTTTTAACAAGAAACCAAGGATAACATCACCTATACGACAATCGTCACCTAGACCTAACACTTGACAGACCAAAGACATTACCAGTTGCACCTCAGTCTTAAAAATGTGCAAGGGGTAAGGCAAGAAAAGACCTTCAAGGGACTGACCTTCCTTCAGGATAGTTGACAAGAATTGACAGCGACTTTCACTTTCACAATTTTTTAAAAACTCAGCAAGGACAGATTCATTTACAGACACACGATTTACAGGGTAAATTTCAGGCAGACTAAGGTTTTCTCTGACGACCGAAGCATCAATTTTACACAGTATTTTCGACGTGGACCGACTCACAATATTCCTCTGAGAGGGAGAATAGTTCACTGCACACCACTCGGTGAATTCAGGGAAGTGGAGGGTTTGCTCAAGGGTGAAATGATACAAAAAAGACTTGCATACATTCAGAATGTCATTCCCCTGTGAATAATAAGACCACAATTTCTCTTTGTTGTCGGACACGCTGCCTGTGGATAGGAAGGGGTCGCAGACGCCCCTGTGTCTGTCTACTAAAAATTCCTCTTTGTCATCCGTGACCCGACCAGACACACAAACCTCTCTCTCTTGGTCCATTTCTTAATTTATAATGGTAATTGGACGAAGGAGTTACATGGTTAAAGTCCTACCTGGCTTACTGTGGAGGCGCGTGTTCGGAACGTGCCTGCCACTGAAAAATGGAAGCTCTGAAATCGCTAGGTCCTTTTCACCGGGTCCTGAGCAAATAAAATAATCATTGGAGAGGTCAACTCGGCCTTTATAGGACCACACAATTCACCACGTGGACAGCATTTATTTTCCGCAACCACCATTCACTCTTAACTGCCGTGCACTTCTATTTTTCGGCTTCATTTAAGACCCTAGATCTGATTTCTCTTTAATTTATGGCCTTTGGATCATGTGCCACATAACCTATTCCACCAAGCGCCTTGGTGATAAAATATGTGCCGGTCTCCATCCCGGAATGATCTCCCACCGTCGATGATATCGCCTTTTATCATGAGCCGTTGGATCGGGTGACACGTAACGAATTCCGCTAGGATCTGTTACTTTAACTGTCGTGCAGCTTTGATCTCCAGAATCATCCTCAACCATTGATGTGATACGCCTTCAACTCTCCACCATCAGATCATATGCCACGTACCCAATTTCGCTGAGCACTTCGGAATTATCCACCGCGCTAGTTCACTCTCCGGAAATCATAATAGCCGTTGATCTGGCTCACTTCGATCTTCAACCGTCAGATCGAGCACCGAGTAACTCATTCCGTTGGGCGCTTTAGGTTTATCGGTCGTGCAGGTTCTGGTTCCGGAATCAATCTCAACCGTAGATGCGATCCGAATTCACCTCCCCACCATTGGATTGAGTAACATGCACCCGATTCCACCGGATCGTGTCGTTTTAACCAGGATGCAACTTCACAAAGCAGATTGGATATAGGCCATGGATCTGCACGAGACAACTTGATGGCTACTAATCTGTGTGCCCGATAAGCGCCCGGACCAAACCTTTATCTTCCTTGCATCTCTGAGGAGCGGAGAGAATATCAGCCATTGATCTTCTTCTTTCTCCCATCGCGGCTTATGATCTTCGGTGACTTAATCGCTTTTTGGCCTATAGTCTTATTTTTACTATATATCCTTTAACCAAAGTATCCAAACAACCATTATTTTTCTTCTCCACCATGGTCTTTCACCCCTTTGGTAAATAATGGTGTTAACAGCTGGCTCCATCTGGGGATGATATCCTCCCTGCGAGGTATCAAAGAACTCATAGACCAGGTGCCTTCTTTTGTATTTTGCATAATAACTCTCAAAAACCCATCTTTTGTCTTTTGTAAATATATCAGTTTTATATATTTTAGAAAATGAACGGTAGGCCTCCTGGATCTTAGGGCCTTCACTACGAGCTTCAAATGCAATTAGCTTACCATTCATGTTTATTTGTAAAGAAAAACAAGTATATACAATCTATGATACAAAATTTTACCTTCCCCTTCAGGACAGGTAATGCTTCAGATATCTTCCATTTACGGGGTTACTCTCCAGAAGAACCCCATCTGTATATTCCAGCAAAAATGCATTCTGTCCTCTATATCCAACAACAACGTAAGGTCCTACCCACATAGGGTCAAACTTCCCATGCTTGTCTTCATTTGGAGCATCCCACTTCAAAACCAGGTCACCAATCTGGAACTGCTCTTCCTTGATCCTTCTGTCAAAAGTACTCTTCATTTTCTCTTGATGAGACTGCACTTTGTCATAAGCCTTACTTCTTTGTTCCTCTAGCTCAATGATCTGATTTTTCCTCCGCTGTATGTGATTTGGTTCTTCTTGCTGATCCTGGAAATATCTCATAACAGTTACCCCTAATGATGTTGGAAAAATCACTTCAGCCCCGTATACCAGTTGGAATGGAGACATGCCGATGGCTCTTTTAGTACTAATCCTGTCAGCCCATAGAGCATATTTTAGTTTGGTGTGCCAGGACCTCTTATTATCTTCCAATATATTTTTGATAATCCTCACCAGGCTTTTATTCGAAGATTCAGCTAATCCATTTCCTTGAGGGTAATATGCAGTTGAGTGATTGAGGCTTATATGATACTTACGACAAAAGTTAATCATCTTCCTAGATTTGAAAGTAGCTGCGTTGTCTGTTACTATCCTTTTTGGACACCCGAACCGAGCCAATATATTTTCTTCAAGAAACTCCATGATCACATTCTCAGTGGCCCTCCTGGTGGGAATTGCTTCTATCCATTTAGTAAAATAGTCTGTAGCTGTCAAGAACCACCTGTGCTGACCTGATGAGTTGGGTTTTATTTCACCAATAAAATCCAAACCCCATTGCTGGAAAGGAGCCTCAACTGTTATTGGATCCAGAGGGAGAGACAGTACCTTTCTCTTACCGTCGAAAATTTGGCATTGATGACATTTGCTGGTTTCTTTATATACATCAGAGAATAACGTAGGCCAATAATAACTTGCTCTTAGGATTTTATTTGTAGTCACCTTCCAAGAATGATGTCCCCCATAGTCTCCTTTGTGAAATTCTCTGGTAACTTGCTGGGCTTCATCTTCCAATACACAATTTAGTAGAACTCCTCCAGGATCCTTCCAATAAAGATATTTATTTAAGATACAGAATTTAGCAGATTTCAACTTTACAGATCTTGCTCTCGATTTACTTAATCCTTCTGGTGCTTGCAAATTTCAGAGGACATATACAATACCAGAATGCCATGGAGAGGCTACAAAATCAGCCATCACTTCTATCTCTATGTCCAACTGATCAGACTAGTGAGTCAAAAAATTGATCTGTAAAGATTCACAATTTGAGTTTGTCATCATCTTTGCTAACCCTTGTCCTTTAACCAGCGTCATGGGTTTTATTTCTATATCATATTCCAATAATGTAGCTATCCATCTCGCCCTCCTGCCTTCGGGGTCTAGTTGAGTCAAAATTGCTTTTACTGCAGCGGTTGGAACATGTGCAATTACATGGGAATGCAAAACATATACTCTGAAATCCTTTAATGCTTTAATTAAAGCATAGGCCTGCTTTTCCATGATATCATATTTCAACTCCCCATCCCATAGCATTTTACTGAAAAAGGCTATGGGTTGTTCCAAATTTTCATCATTTTTCTGCAATAATACTGTTGCTATAGTATGTTCCGAAGCATATGAGAATACTGAAAAATCCTTGGTGAAATCTGGACTTATCAAAACAGGAGCTTCTGAAATTGCTTTCTTGATTTCCCGAAATGACTCCTTAGCTTCTATACTCCACTTTATTTCATGACCTTTCTTCAACATATCCGTAATATTCATCAAAATCTCAGCAAAGCTTGGTACAAATCTCCTCAAGAAATTTACCTGTCCCAGAAATGATTGTATCTCCTTTTTGCTTCTGGGTTCTCCTACCCTTAGAATTGCACTTACTCTTTCAGGATCAATCTTTATGCCATCTTTGGATATTATGTGGCCTAGCAGCTTTCCTTCTTCTAATGAAAAATTAGACTTCTTAGGGTTCAAAGATATGCCATACCTCCTACACTTCATGAAGACCTTCTCCAGATGATGTAGATGTTCTCTTCCAGACTTTGAGTAGACTGTGATATCATCCATATAAATTACCACGAAACTTCCAATTTCTCCTGCAAAGGCAATGTCCATAGCTCGCTGGAAAGTGGCGCCTGCATTCATCAAACCAAAAGGCATCTTGGCATACATGAAAGTTCCCCATGGTGTAGTGAAGGCAGTTTTCTCCTGATCTTCTAGCAGCACTTTGATATGATTATACCCGGAAAAACCATCGAGCATCGAAATCCTTTCAGCTCCCACCACTTGCTGCAGTATATGATCCATCTTGGGTAGAGGATAGTTGTCTTTCATGG
>LPNX010291720.1:144027-166342 GCA_001517045.1 Pseudotsuga menziesii
AATCATCATTTTCATTGTCAAAATGAGTATTCACAAATTCCCCTAATAACTCTAGAAATCTTCAGATCTACATATCATCTTCAAACACCTGCCAGTATTTCGAATTGTCAGGGATAGAAGGTCTGTTCAAAATATCCACCTGGTATTCTTTTTGACTAGTCATTGGGGTCTCAAATCTTCCAGCAGATACTGCCAAAGAATCAGCCACCAAATTGTCAACCCTGGGAACAACCTAAATCGTATGCTCTGTGAAGAAATTACCAAGCATATCCCATACTTCATTTCTGTAAGCCCTCATCCGAGGATGCCTAGCTTGATAACTCTCATTTACCTGGTTTATCACCAACTCAGAATCTCCCAAGATCCTGACTCTCTGAGCCCCCAAATCTTTCAAAGCATGTAATCCTAATAACAAAGCCTCATACTCTGCTACATTATTTGTGCATTCAAATAGCAATTTGTATGATAAAGCTTTGAAATCATGAATAGGAGAAATTATGTATACGCCAGCCCCAGCACCAACCTTTGCAACAGATCCATCAAAATACATGATCCATTGGCCTTCTTTTTTCTGCTTTGCTTCCAAAGCTTCCTGTTCTAAAACTTCTTTTCCATCCTTTTCCTGATACTTCTCCTGCAATGTCTTTTCTTCCTCATGTGGGACATCCTCATTAAAGAAAATGGAAGACCCCAAATTAGTATCAACAGCATATATGTGATGGACCTCAGGTTTATCTTGACTGCTAACCACATAGGGAGTTCTTTTTTCACTATATAACCTTCTGCTCCCATTTGGAACAGGAATCGTGGCATATGACATGTCCATCTATAAACTACCTTTCAGCTTGGAGGTCCAAGATCTTGACAGCGATACCCCAAATTTGGGTGGAAAATATGCCACCACCACATCCATGACTATAGTTTTAGATGGCAATTTATTCAGGGTCACCACCATGTCTTTAATCAAACCAAGGCATTTTACTCTCTTAGAATCAAATGAGTATAAATCCTTATATGGTCTAGTCACTTCCAATCCCAGACTTTCCACGACTCCTTTGGGCATTAGATTATGGGATGCCCCTGAATCCAACATAGCATTGTGGACCACTTTGTCAAGCACATTTAGACTTAAATAGAAAGGAGGAACCTCTTCACCTTCTAAATTTTCAACTTTTGGTCCAAATGAAATAGAAATATTATCATCATTTAGTTCTAAAATGTCTGACTGCCATTCTCCTTGGTTTTTGATCATTTTGGTGATAGTATCTATGTATTCAGTGTTTCTCAATAATTCATTAAATGGAACAGTTTTTTTTAGTTTTGAAAGCTCATTCTGTAAGTTAAAACCAACACCAATCTTTTCCACATCAATCAGAGTCGCCTTCTTTATTATTTTATCCCTTTGTACATCATTTTCAACCTCTTTACTCACAAAGGGTTCCTTTTGTAGTCCTTTCCCCTTTTCTGCATTTAAAGAACTAGAGGAAGGCTGATTTGGGTTTGCCTTCCCCTTATTTATGGGGACATCCCTATTCCTCAGTCTCATTTTCCTTTGTACATCATCCATTGGATGTAAATAACCTCTCTGATATAGCTCATTTTCAAATTCTTCATTTGTATCTTCCTGCGCAAACATACTATGTTCTTCTTTAGTAAGATATATTTCTGAATCTTGTTCCCCAAACAGATGAATCTCATTTTCAGGTGGGTCTTCTTCATCCCCAACATAATTTTCAGGGAAAGGCGGATGGATAGGCTGTTCTTCTTGGTTTCTTGGATTTCTCTACCTGTTCTAAGGAGGGACAGGGGGATTGGGTCTTCTGAAATTTGGATTCCTGATTTGGGGATCCCCCTGCTCCCTGTTGAAGGGCCTAGTATCCATGGTTAACCTATCCATCAACTTTTCCATAGTATTCAACATCGTCTCAAATTTAACATTAGCGGAAGAAGATGAAGTAGAAGGCCCATTGTCTTCTTTTCTCCTCCTATCCATGTCTCTATGTTTTATCTTTCCACTAGCCATCATGTTAGCTTCCACCTCTAGGGCATTAGTAAACATGGTAGCAAGAGTTGCCGATCTCCTTTCCCGTAATGAAAATGCAAAATCATTATCAAAATCTCCAGCATAATGCAGTTGAGCAGCTGCAGGAGAAGGTTTTATATCTTCAGGAATAGAGTTGTAAGCCCTCATGAATCTGCTTGAAAATTCATGAATAGACTCAAAACCCCCCTTCTTAAGACTATTGTACTGAGATAAAAGCTGCAGAGGGTTCTATTTATCATCCCACCTATCCAGAAAGGTGTTTTGAAAGGCCTGAAAATTTGCTATAGATCCATTAGGCAAGTCCTTAAACCACTTCTTTGCCTCCCCCGACAAATTTTGGGCAAATAACCACAGTTTGACATCAAGATAGTCAACTTCTTCCAAGTCAATGAAATCTTCAAACTTTGCAACATGCTGTTTTGCGGTTATATCACCTTCCCCATCAAATAAAGAAATCCTCTAAGAATAATTTTGGGGGAGATCATGTAATACAGCCGACAAATGCAGGGGAGCAAATCTAGCGGCCATTGGCCTGGGTGGGTTCACAGGAACTGCAGTACTTTGAGAATGCTCGGAGGCTGTTGTTTCAGCTTTAGAGTTTTGTTGCAAGTCCTTCCAAAGGGAATGTAACAGATAGGATTCTAACCTACTAGGATTGGACTCAGTATTTTTGAGGTCGGATTCAGACCTAGATCTCAACCCACAAGGAATGAACTCAGTATTTTTTAGGCCGGTTTCAGATCTAGTTCTTAATAGGGTCTGCACAGTATTGACTTCCCATGCTGGATTAATATGGGAATCTGGTGATGATGATGGGCCGAACAAAGGGAAATCTAACTTCTCTTTATTTTTTCTCTTAAACAACTTTTCTGGATCCTCAAAACTCTTCAGGATTTCGGTATCAGAGTTACCTCGTGTATGTCTTCTCGAAGCCGGAATGTCATTCTTGAATTCTGAAACAATTTCACAATGAAGTCGCCAGGGCAAATATACAACCTTCTTTTCTTTTTGAAATTCCTGTTTGCCCACAGAAATCTCTCTTAATCTTTGTCGTTCTCCTGGGGCAGATAAGCACTTTCGTCCCCGACAACGGCGACAGTTTGTTAGCACTCAGAATGTACCCAGGTTGTGAAAGGTAAACTCCAAGGTAACAGCAAAACCACTTTAGGAAGAAACTGGTATTTTCTTCCAGAGAGGGATCTCTCAATAAAGATTTAACAGGACCAGATTTAACAAAACCAGATATAAAATAGCATTCAAAGATTTATGTATTTGGCTGAAACAATCGCATAACCATTGGGCATGGAGTCATATACCACATAAAGATACCACAAAGACATATACATGATACTTATCAAAGGCAAGGTAATCACATCATCACAGTCATTCAAATCGATTCAGGTGGAACAGAAGAGATGAAGAAACAACCCATCAATACAGAGCATCAACAATGATGAGTTCTATATCAACTTTAGCAGAAAAAATCATATAATATCTGAAATGATGACCAGAGCATAAACATATGAATTCCAATCATCCAACGCTATATTTCAGATATGAGGAAGAAACAGAATGGAATGTTACACAAGGGAAATACAATCACATAAAGAAAGAGGCACAGACTGCAATATCAACGACACATGAATCTCTGAAAAAACCTCATGCATTCACTTTGTTATATCAAAAAACAGATATTTTCTCCAAAATTATTCACCCCCCGATGGGTTCCAACCCCCATCTCTTAAAAAAATGCATATTTATACATGAAATGATCGGTGCTCCAACAAGAAGATCAATAATAGAATGATCGGTTAATTTAGAGTTTGTAACTGAATTCCTAACCCCTAGGAAGTTTGTTACAACTCCAATCCTAATAGACCATAAATTATGAATCAACTTGACAACAAACTTTCGTCCATCAGCTCCACATCTTTGTCCCATCAGCTCCACGTCTTTGCCCCATCAGCTCTTCAGTGCATGACACCTGTTCTTAGGGATGGACAATATACTTTGTCTTTCCAAACCGCTCCATAGCTTTCCACTGCTCCGAACTTGGGGTGTCACACTCCATCATTTCCCGAATAGCTACCTCGAGCTCCATATATGCTTCATAGGAATTTCTGGGCAATCTGCTCTTGATGATGGCGAACTTCTGCAGAATCTCGAAATCTTCTGTGAGCATATCCATGATGGTCTTCCCTATCAGGATTTTCTCCAAATCATTGAATTTTGAGTGGTCCATGCGGCACTGAACAAGCAGGTTATGATAATTTTCCTATGAGAACATCCGCCCTTCTCCATCCCAGAAAGAAGGCAATCCGTCCTCGAACAGTTCTTTAAACTCCTGTTTAAAATTATTTACCTGCAGCAACAATCCTTCTGATTTATCATGGACCATTTTGATTAAGTGATGCTTATGGATGATTCTCTTTGCCCACATCACTATTGACACTCTGTCCTTTATGCCCACTTCCTGCAACTTCTGATATGACAGTGAGTTTAGAAAATTTAATGTGTTCTGAACCGTAACAAGGGGTCTTTTCTCCATATGTTCGTTTACCAGTTTCAGCTTCTGGTGGGCCAGATTTATCATTATATTCAAATCATCAATAAAATTTAAATAGTGCCTAAACTTGGTAATCTCTATACACAAGGTATCCCAAATGATGTGCTTTCCCCCCTGAAGAGGGCCTTTCCCAATGCATTTTTCCTTTAGTTCATTAAATTTCTTCTATAATTGATTCCTGTCCTGCAGTATTTGTTTTTTGCTTTCATTAACTTTGGCTAGTTCAGCTTTCATCTTTTCATTCTCTGCTTTCAAATCTTTGAATGCTTCTTCTTTCAAACTCACCTGGGACATTGGCACCAACAAATCGTCAGTAGAGAAATCATCTAATGGCTTCTGGATATTAACAATAGACAGGTCCTCACCGATGGGATTCTAGCTCATCAACTCTTCCATAATCTCCTTCTCTTCATTCTGATCTTTTTTCATCAAGGAGATTTGGGATAACAGTTCCTCCCTTTCAGCTTCCCACTTCTCTTTTTCTTCTTGTAGCTCTCCTGCTCTTCCTTTGTATTCCATCATCTCCTGATGGACTTTATCCTTTTCTTCTTGGAGGGCTAGAAACTCAGATGACTGAACATGTTCAGTACCTGGGATCTTTAGTTTCTTCTTCAGGACCTGGAGCGCATTATCCTTTTCCTCTAACAACCTTTTGACTACCTGTGTACTGTCTGAAGTAGCAATGTCTGTCTATAGCTTCCTAATTTGAACAACATTTTCTTTATTTTCCACTTTCTCATGTTTCAACTGAATTTCCAATTTATCTATCAAAACCTGTAATTTATTAATCTTCACCATGGCTTGTAGTAAGTCTGACTAGATGATATCGCTGCTCTGTTTGTGGAGTTGAATTTTATCTGGAGTGCTGATTTTGTCTAACTGGATCTCCATTTCAGACATCTTCTTGTCACTTACCATAGCCATTTTAAAAGTATTCCTCTCAGCATCTCTAGCAGAGACCAGAGAGGTTTTCAAACTGTACAAACTTCTAACCTTCGGGAGCAAATTCCTCGTTTCCTCCATAGAATGTTTCCTCCTTTCCATGTAACTGGATTTTAGGTCTTCCTTCGACTTAAACACAGGGCATAATTCTGAACTGTCTACATCACCCTCTGTATTTTTAAAAGAGAATTGACTTACTTGCACTGCTTTCAGGGGAACTAGGGCACCTCTTTTGGAACCATCAGAAACCTCCTCATCTACAATTTCACCACTTTGAAGCAGCTTTGCCCTTTTATGGGAGCCTTCCTCGTCTACATCCATATTCTCAGTTTCAGACAAACTCCTCTTGACCACAATACCAACACCTTTTGTTATTTGGGCTGCTGTCTCTTCATCAAACTTTGACCTGTCAGTACACTGTAGCAAATTGGCCATTTCAGCTAGCCCCTCAATAGCCTGATGCTCAAATGGTTTATTCTTATTTTCCTGTTTTCTCAATGAGATCACCTGGTGGGGGTCGTAGTTCATATTTACATATTTTATGAAATCCATATTCTCCATCAACTTTTCTATAAATGCTAGGGCACCTTTACCTTTAAAAATGAAAGGGCCGACTTTAAATGGAAATTTAATATTCGAAGATTTTTTGAAAGCACCAAAGTGCTCTTCCTCAGACAGCAATCTCTGCCTCATGAACTCTAGTGCGAAAATCCTTGGGGTCAAGAAAGATGGTAGCCTATAAGGCTAACCAGTAAAGCCATATATTCTTAACACTGTGTAACCTCTGTACAGGAACCAGTCCCCCACCCGATCTTCAGGTGACGATTGCATTAGGAATCTCATCTCATCCAGGACACGGGGCAGGTCCTCATCAAATAACATTCTACACATTTCGGACATGATCGAATTGGAAAATTCGACCATGTTGATTTGCTTGGGCAAATCAAAAGAACATAGATCACTTAAGAATTTCAATTCAGTAACATTAGATCATAACAACATGTTAAGCAAGTATGTTTGAAACCTAAAGAACTGGACCTTGGGAAATTCAGTCAACTGAAGGTGGATCGCTTCGGCAAGGTACTCATCTAAATTAAGCACGAGGACTGACTGGGACTCAGGGCTTAAAGAATTTATTTTTAACAAGAAACCAAGGATAACATCACCTATATGACAATCGTCATCTAGACCTAACACTTGACAGACCAAAGACATTACCAGTTGCACCTCAGTCTTAAAAATGTTCAAGGGATAAGGCAACAAAAGACCTTCAAGGGACTGACCTTCCTTCAGGATAGTTGACAAGAATTGACAGTGACTTTCACTTTCACATTTTTTGAAAAACTCAGCAAGGACAGATTCATTTACAGACTCACGATTTACAGGGTAACTTTCGGACAGACTAAGGTTTTCTCTGACAACCGAAGCATCAATTTTACACAGTATTTTCGACATGGACCGACTCACAATAATCCTCTGAGAGGGAGAATAGTTCACTGCACACCACTCGGTGAATTCAGGGAAGTGGAGGGTTTGCTCAAGGGAAAAATGGTAGAAAAAAGACTTGCATACATTCAGAACGTCATTCCCCTGTGAATAATAAGACCACAATTTCTCTTTGCTGCCGGACATGCTCCCTATGGATAGGAAGGGGTCGCAGACGCCCCTGTGTCTGTCTACTAAAAATTCCTCTCTGTCATCCACGACCCGACCAGACACACGAACCTCTCTCTCTTGGTCCATTTCTTAATTTATAATGGTAATTGGACGAAGGAGTTACAGGGTTAAAGTCCTACCTTGCTTACTGTGGAAGATCATGTTTGGAACGTGCCTGGCACTGACAAATGGAAGCTCCCAAATCACCAGGTCCTTTTCACTGGGTCCCAAGCAAATAAAACAATCATTGGAGAGGTCAACCCGGCCTTTATAGGACCACACAATTTTCCACGTGGACAGCATTTATTTTCTGCAACCACCATTCACTCTTAACTACCGTGCACTTCTATTTTTCGGCTTCATTTAAGACCCTAGGTCTGATTTCTCTTTAATTTCTGGCCTTTGGATCGTGTGCCACATACCCTATTCTGCCAAGCGCCTTGGTGATAAAAGACGTTCCAGTCTCCATCCCAGAATGATCTCCCACCGTTGATGATATCACCTTTTATCATGAGCCGTTGGATCGGGTGACACGTAACAAATTCCGCTGGGATCCGTCACTTTAACTGTCGTGCAACTTTGATCTCCGGAATCATCCTCATCCATTGATGTGATACGCCTTCAACTCTCCACCGTTGGATCATATGCCACGTACCCAATTCCGCTGAGCACTTCAGAATTATCCACCGCGCTAGTTCACTCTCTGGAAATCATAATAGCCGTTGATCTGTCTCACTTCGATCTTCAACCCTCAGATCGAGCACCGGGTAACTCATTCCGCTGGGCACTTTAGGTTTTTCGGTCGTGCGGGTTCTGGTTCTGGAATCAATCTCAATCGTAGATGCGATCCGAGTTCGCCTCCCCGCCATTGGATTGAGTAACATGCACCCAATTCCGCCAGATCGTGTCGTTTTAACCAGGATGCAACTTCACGAAGCGGATTGGATATAGGCCGTGGATCTGTGCGAGACAACTTGATGGCTGCTGATCTGTGTGCCCGGTAAGCGCCAGGACCAAACCTTTATCTTCCTTGCATCTCTGAGGAGTAGAGAGAATATCAGCCATTGATCTTCTTCTTTCTCCCATCGCGGCTTATGATCTTCGGTGACTTAATCGCTTTTTGGCCTATAGTCTTATTTTTACTATATATCCTTTAACCAAAGTATCCAAACAACCATTATTTTTCTTCTCCACCATGGTCTTTCACCCCTTTGGTAAATAATGGTGTTAACAGTGGGGTTTCCACATTTTCTTGAATTTGTTCATCTTCTATGACTTCTCTCTCATAGAAAACTTCTTGTTTCTTTGAGTCATGAGAAGATTGGTTCTCCAACTGAACTAGTTGTTTTGATATTACATGGTCATGTTCCACATCAACTCTTATATTTTTTAGATTTAATCGGAGAAGATTCATAAAAAATGACATATCTGCTAATGATGATCTTGTGGGCAGTAGGATTCCACATTCTATATCCTTTTGTTACATCATCATATCCAGAAAAATTGCACTTCTTTGATCTAGTGTCTAACTTAGAATGTTTATTTTTAGGAGTAATTGCATAATCTTCACAACCAAAGATTTTCAAATTCGAATAATCACAGGGATGACCAGTCCATACCTCTTCTAGAATTTTACAATCTATTGCCATTGATGGTGATCAATTTATTAGATAACAAGCAACATAAACTACTTATGCCCACAACTCTTTCCCCAAATTAGCATTATTGAGCATGCTAAGTTACTCTTTCTAAAAGAGTCATGTTCATGTGCTCTACAATTCTATTTTTCTGAGGAGTGTATACATTTTTTTGTGTCTTATGACCCTTTCATCTTTGAAATATTTTCAAACTCTTAAAGAAGTAAACTCACCTCCATTGTCCATACTTAAACACTTGATTGTCCTGCCAGTTCTTTTTTCCACCATAACTCTAAATTGTTTAAACGTGTTAAACACGTCACCTTTTTATTTTTAGGACATAGACCCAAACCTTTCTACAAATAATACATACTATTCCCCCCGATAGGAAATGGTAGGAGAAAAAACCCACAAATCAGAATGAATGTAGTCGAGAACACCTTTACTAACATGACTACCTGCTTTGAATTTTTTTCTACACTTCTATCCAAATATACAATGTTTACAAAACATCAAATTCATATTTTTCAAATTGGGAAGCAATTTATGATTCATTAATACCTAAAATCATTTTTCACTCATATGACCAAGACGTTGATTCCATAACTGAGTAGATCCTGACTCTTCTTCAAGTACTAATGCAGTATCATTAACTTCAGTTCTTTCAACTAGTTTGTAAATATTTCATGTTTTATGTGCCTTCATGACCACTAAATCACCCTTAGAAACTTTTAGAGTTTCATTTAAGCTTGTAAACTTATGACCACAAGAATCCAACACTCCCAAAGAAATTAAATTTTTCTTTAATTTAGGTAGATGTCTGACATCTGTAAGTGTTCTTATAACTCCATCAAACATTTTAATTTTAACACTTCCAACCCCAACAGTCTTACATGAATGATTGTCTCCTAAAATAACTAGTCCACCATTAATTGTTTTATAGGAAGAAAACCAATCATTATGAGGAAATATTTGGTGTGAAGCACCAGAATCTAATAGTCATTCTTTATTATATTCAAAAATATTACAAATGAAAAAAACCTCATCGATCATACCTGAATCAGAAGACTTAACTAGATTTGTCTTTGATTTGGAGTCATCTTTATTGGATTCTTGTCTTTTCCAACAATCCTTGAGATGACTAGTCTTGTTAAAATACCAACATTTTAATTTTCTCTTTTCACCCTTCGATTTAGACCTGGAAGTACCTCTTGAATTTTCTCCTTTCTCTTTGGATCGACCTATAATAACCAAAGCTGCTGGCTAAGAGGTTTCAAGACTAGATTTCTTCCTTAATTCCTCAAACAATAATGCTCCAAGCACATTGTCAAATTCTAAGGTATCAATTGTAATAAGGCTAATGGAAGAAACTACTTGAAACCAAGATTCAGGTAAACTACATAAGGGATTGTATTCTTTATCTTCATCATCAATTTTAACATCCATAATACTCGACTGGAAAATAAGAGTATTAAAAACATTCAAATGATCTGTTATCTTCGTTCCTTCTTTTATTCTCATACCATACAACTGTTGCTTCAAGTAAATTATGTTTGTCAAATATTTGTTCATATACAGACTTTCTAACTTGCTCCATAGGATTGTTGATGACTTTTCACGAACAATTTTGAATAACACATCATCCACAAGACATAATCGAATTGTGCTTAGCGTTTTGGCATATAATTCCTCCTATTCATTAACTGTCATAGTTAGGAAGTATTCTTTTACCATCTAATTCTTTCTGTAACCCTAGTTGTACTAACATATCCCACGTCTTTAATTTCCACAGTTCAAAATTTTTTTTACAATTAAATTTTTCAATTTCAAACTTTGCACTATACATTGTTGAATATTTTTTTTAATATTTCTCCAAGAAAAAAAACACTTCCAAATAAACAGTAGTATATTCTCCCAAATAAATGGATCATATTTTATACTTCAATTTTGAATTATTATTATTATTATATATATCACCCAAAAACAAGCAGACTCCACCTCCACGTGTCTCCTTCACTTACAAGGTTATGGGTTGGCCCTTACTTTTATCCACCGTTCAGACAGTTAATAAATTTTTAATTTATATATATATCACCAGAATTACATGGAATATATACTCTCTTCCATGGCCACCTCTTCACCAACTGGAGTGGTTCTTCACATGGGAAACCTTTTGTACATGTAGGAGGCTACTTCTAGGAGTTCCTTTCCTCCACAACAAGCTATCCGGTATTCTTCTCCACATGGTGGTTAGGAAATACTCATGAGCTTGTCTTCCAGTAGAAGCAAGCTCTCCTCCATGTGAGTTTCTTTAGCAGTGAGCAACTCCAACAACTGGTCTTCTTCTCCATACGATGGTCCACCAACACTCACAGGATTGTCTTCTAGTAACAGCGAGCTCTCTTCCTCCATGCGGTTTCTTCAACACTGGTTTTATTCTCTACACTAACATGGGCTTCTTCTATGTAGTTGGATTCTTATCTTCACTAGTCTACAGCAACAGTCCACTTCTTCTCCACAGCTACGAGCATCTAGTGGTTATTTTCTTCTCTATTTTTGTGACCCTCTAGCAGAAACAATGAGTAATCCACCAGTGTTCCACTCCACAATCTGAACGTCGTACTCCATTCCACAATGGTTTCTCTAGAAGTCAATATCTCTCCTCTTCTCCATTTGTGGGCTCTCCACATCGTCCTCTAGCTTCCAAGCGAAAACAATAACTCCACTTCACACAGGTGTTTTTAGACCCAAAAATATATTTCTCTCTCGATGTCTCTCTTCACTCACCTCACTCTGATACCATTTATTAAACACTCAGATATAAGTTACTCAAAGAAACACCATTTCAACACCACTAATCAATGTGGTAAGACCCCATAAGGGGAAACATCCACGCTAGAAAAGTATTGAATATCATTAATGATGAATGAGAGATTACATGATGGGCCTTAGCCTCTCAGAATACCAATTACATTATGTATCCCAACCATGCACTATATACTTCATGAAAGAAGTTACAAGAGTAAAACTGTTGTCGGTTATGCCCATTATGAGAAACTCCCTGTAAACACATTAGTTTAGTTTTCATTTAACAGAGGATAGAGGTTTAGGGTTTAGGGGGTTATAATTTTACCATGGGAAAAGCTTCGGTTTATTTGGAACTATGATCAATGCCGAGGTGTTTAGAGTGCCCCTTATCCTACCTTAAGAAAAGGGAAAATTTTGATCACTAGGATTCAATGTTATGGTAAGTGATTAGGGTTTTTAATTTTTAAGGTTATGGGTAATTAACATAGAAATTCCCAATATCCTCAATGGGTTAGAAATTTCAAAAAATGAAATTTTTTCTTTTTAGAGGTATGATCACAAATCAAAATCACTCCCACACTCATCTTTGGAATTTCATTAGAAAGAAATTTTTTTAATGCCCATTCTAAACCAACCAGAATTGTCAAGTCATAACTCCTTGCAAGTTGTAGTTTATTAGTTGTGTGGAAATGGATTTATATATGTTAGATAGTTTTCAAACACCTATATTATATCATTCTTCATCGAAATCCACATTTGTGTCATCTAATGTTTCAGAATCTATGTTGAATGGATTGACCACATCAATATTGTTGTGGGAAATAATGCACCACAATGCCTTATCACTTTGGGATGGGGCTAGGCATTATAGGATGCAGCAAGGCCTCAGTATTGGAGCCCCTTTTGGGTTGTGGTTGGATGACCCCAAGTGATATTGCAAGAGATTGTTAGAGGGAAAGAAAATAAAACCAAGAAAACGATAACAAAACTTAAACAAAATATAAAAGGGAGTAGAGGATGAAAACTCCAACAATCAATGTGAGACAAACCACTTGTATATTGCCTAATGGTCAAGATAATACAGCAGCTTGGAGATGTCGGCTACAAAAGGAGGAAAAAAATATTCCTAAGGGAGGAATTTCTTGTCCAACAATGTTTGTAGAGTGGTTAATGAACCAATATGTGAGAAGGGAACTTTCCCCTTGAGGGAAGGAGGAAAGCGATCTTTGTAAATGCTTGGAAAGAGGGAAGTGGTGAACTAAGAGGAAGCTCAATCATAATTCCAGCATCGTATCTTTGTTCAAAAATATTCTTACAATAAGCATGCCCATGGATTTCTTTTATAGGCCAAGAGGTGGCTAATAAATGACAAGATAGTAGTGTGAACCCAATGATCCATGTTTTGGCTCCAACGTACACCAAGAGTCCATTGAATGCAACCAAGTGTGTGGAAGACAAAATTTGAATTCATTTGGGTAAGTGGAGCTTTCAAGATCCTTCAATAAGTCACTGGTTATTGAGATCCCATCGTTTGTTTCAAACATGCGTATCTCGAAGGGATTTTCGCATTGGAGCATGGGTGTTGTTTTGATGTTGCGTGTTGTAGCTCGTATGAACATAGTTAAATGCACATTGTTTTGGTGTTTTACTATTTTGGGGACACTTTGGAATCAATATTCTCTTTATAACTTGTGAATATGTGTTCGTCTATATGCATGATGTATTTCAATGACATTTTACCATGTGAATCACGAAATTGTCACAAGTCTATACGTTTTTCATGGTAATAGATGCCCCATGATGTATGAGGTTCAAATGGTACTATAGAGAAATAATGCATCATTGTTTCTTGTGTGCTTTCTCAGTTGGTTCTTCAAACTTTGTGGACAAGAGTGACCTTCCAAAGGCAAAAGTTATTTTATGTATTGTTTTTAAACAAATGAAGTGGGCATCCCCATGCTTTTGAAAAGGTTCCAGAATGGCTACAAAGGAAGAGACCTGGAGATATCTCATAAATTGTTGTGGGTATGGAGGAGTGTGGCCTAAAACCATGTAAGAGTACATGAACCTAGAACTAGTGTAACTGGTGTTGAAGAACCAGAACTACTAAGAATCTGAAGAGGCCCACATCGGTGTGTGTTTGGAATGGTTGTGAAGTTAGGGGGACTGCATTGTACCAAATTTGTTGCAACTATTATTTTCAAATGTGAACATCGATACCTTCAAAACAAACCACTCCCCATGATGCGAATAAAATGTATTGTTTTCAAGAATAGGGGAGACTGATAAGTTAAGGATCACTAAGGACTCTCCTTACTTAGTCTAGGGTAATTTTTTATAGTGATTTAAAGGAATCCCAAGGTACAACTGATACCTCTTCAACTCTTAGAATGTGAGGTTTTGGAATCAATGAGAGATGAAGAATCATTACAAGATGAGTGCCTTGTTTGATGAACCAATATCATGTTGTAACCAAGTGTGACTGACTAACCTAACACAAGACTAGATGATAAGCGTGGGGCTCATACTTCCTTTGATCGATGATAGACAGGGGTAATATCTTATAGTATTATACTTCAAGTGAGGATGTGATGGAGGGAGAGAAATTGCAGATGAAGGTATTTGTTATCAACACATTACTTGAGAGAGTGAGGCCTAAAAAAGACATGATTACGAGGTACTGGGAGACTTCGACCTCATTGATCAAAGAAAAGAAGGGGGTTTTTACTGAAATAATTCATTGGTTCCCATGGAACTTGGAACTGTTTGTACATAAACAATAATAGGTGGGGTCCCCATAGTTTTGGGAGTGATGGGGGACCAATTTGATGATGGGTGGGGCTCTCACACTTTTTGGTAGATTAGGGAGTCAATTTGATGATGGGAGGGATTCCCATGGTTTTGAGTACATCAAGGAACCTTTTCTAAGATTAAATGAGGGGTTATTTGCAAAAGTGAACACGAGTTCCCCATGAAACAATGCAATGCAGAATGTTCCTGCGGGAATAACTAAATGGAGTTAGTTATTTTGGAGGGAGGGAGTCCCATTGTTATATTGGTGGAGGTGATGATACAAAGGAAAATTACAGATGGATTAGATTCTCATGGAGGTATGAGGATCTCATGGTGAAATATTCTTCGTAACTGGTGTTGAGGAATTTGATTGTGTGGCACTGCTTAAGGTAGTGGAGTAAATATGCAACTATAGAATAATTGGATTCAGGAAAGTTACTTTGTTGGGGATAAAATCCTTGGACTTGTGGGGGGATTGACACCATGGATTTCGATTATGAATAAGGTTTGCTAAGGGAAAACACTCATGGGGGGGACAGAGTGTTCCTCAACTTGGATGTTGATGGCACATCAAAACTAGGATATTGGTGACTTTATGTTTTAAAAACAAAATTTCAGGTGTATGTTTATCTTGGGGAAATGTGGTTGTCCAGAGGCAAGTTCCATAATCATACTTGGGGGTGAAATATTGCATCTTTGCCGATGGAATTTAGTATGGGAATTCTGAGTATAATCCTACACACATGACACACATACCCACGTGTATTAAAGGACATGACAAAGGTATGGACAATGCAGAAGTAATAACTCAAAACATGGTGCAACTAGGGGGTACCTGCCTCAAAGTACACTAGTGGACGAGGCTTCAACTGGAGGACAAGGATGTCTCATGGTTAAGAGCTTAGAGTTATGACATGGTGGTGCAAATACTTCATCAAACAAATGCACAGTTTGACCGTGGTGAGGTTTTAAAGTTTGGGTCAAATTGGTTTAAAAAATGGGTGGGGCCCACTTTTTAAATATCATTTGGATTATTTTCCTTTCGTGTCCTCGTCGGGGATAATTTCAAGAACCCCCCTAGATTTATATGTATAATAATTGGGTAAATCCCCATGATACAGAGGAAATGTTGAGGACTATTATATCAAGAATATAATATGTATAGATAAATCTTTGGCAATTTTTTTCATAAAATTATGTAATCCTATAAAATATTGGCAAATATTTCATAAAATTATAAAATCTTGTAAAATATTGGCAAATATTTCATAAAATTATAAAATCTTGTAAAATTTTTACAAATCTTTCATTGATTTAAAAAACCTTGTAAAATATTGGTGAATCTTTCATACAATCATAAAATCTTGTAAAATATTGGTGAGTCTTTCATTGAATTATAAAACTTGTAAAATATTGGTGAGTCTTTCATTGAATTATAAAAACTTGTAAAGTCTTGGAGAATAATTCATAAAATTCTAAAATCTTGGAGAATATTCATTCAATTGTATACTTTGTGCCTCTCTTTTAGTGCTTATGGGTTATTGAAATGGAAATACTACTCAATAGATAATATATAAATGATCTATTTGTAATAACTAATATAACTTCATGTAGATCAGGTAACACCTTTTAGGACAAACCCTTCAAAAGGTTGACCGGGGTGGGGGAGAAAGGGGTTATTCAATTAAATTTAATAGCTCACTTGAGAAGAAAAGAGGATGAAGTTTCTTACACAATGGTTGAGAGATGCAATTTTGTAAACATAATTACACTTGGATGTTGTATCCACATCCAATGGCCAAGTTGTTTCAATAGAAAATTTTGTAGAAGAATGGTAAATAACTTCAGAAGTGTGAACAAGCACCATAACATCTGCCCCCATATGGGAAATGGGGGTTGTTGGTGTTTCCAAGTAATCCAGATCCACATAATTATCCACATCTTCTAAAAAAAAATTCTACATATAGGCCTTGAAAGTGATCTTATCCTTCACCATCTTATCTTCTCCTTTTGAGTTACCTCCATTGATGATCACCAAATTGTTTCTATTGGTATCAAGAATCAACCATGATTTGTTGTAGCTTCAGGATCATTAACATCTTCTTGAGGGTTCAACAAATTGTTATGATCATTCTCATCATCATCATAATCATCATTGTCATCATCAAGATAATCATGTTTCAAAGGATCATCCCCACCTCCATGTTCATTTAGTAAAACATTGCAGTCCAATTTATCATTATGGGAATTTGTATAATTGATCAATACCTTTACCATAAAATGACATAGTTGCTTACAAATGATTTAAATAACCCTTGATACACCAACATACACTCACAACCCATATGTAATTCAATGTCAATCAATTATCTAGAAATATCTTATTTGTACACTAGAACCGAGTACAAAACATCTATGGATGATTGTAATTTAATTAAACTAGCAATTGCACCTCAAGGTGCAATAAGAGAATGTTGTTTTGTAAGGGGAGGTGAGATATGAAGAAAATCATGATTTTTTTTTGTTAAATGGGCCTTTAAATTTGTCCCTATGGGAAAATGGTTAGACTCCGCATAATAGTTTTTTAGCATTTGATGCTCTATGTTGTCCTCAAACAAAATAGTTTTGTTTTAGAAAACCTTCCACCTAAAGGAGGACTATAAATATGATGGATATTTTGAATACATCTCCAAACTTCGATACCCTTCACTAACTTGGAAGATCATGATGCTCCTCTGTAAATATGTGTACTGAGTTTGGTGGTATATCTCTTGGAGGGATTTCGTTCATGTATCAAAGCATTCCAATCTAAGCATCATTCACTCACAATAATGATGAGTTGCATAGCCCCTCCTTTCAAATAAGAGAATACCTATGAGTGACTCCAAAAGGTAACATTATTGGATATATTGTCTACATCATATATCTATGGGTACAATGAGTGAAATTATATTCTATAGATATTAAAAATAAATTATTATGTGAGTCCATAATCCTTCATTGATGTAACATATATAATAGTTTTACACCATTCTCCCTCAAATATGCTAGCAACCCCTTCAACACTTTCCCTTGTCTTAGGAAAAAACTTGAAGCATAGATAGCCCAATGATGATCAACATACACATCTTTTCAAAGGTAGTGAATTTTTTCCTATCCTCACAAGTATAACTTATAAAATGTATTTTTTTATATAGAGCTAATTGATGAGTTGACATATATCACTCCCACATCACTTAGTAGACACCTCATTAAGATGTGTTCTTACGGTTTTGAAAGGGAGTATACTCTTATATCTAAACTAATTAAGCAATTTAGTGGTTGAATTATTTTGTATAAACTCTACTATTACACCTAACCAATTGAACACCTTTGTTGTTCAATCGTTTGGTATCATCTCTATTGTTACACCTAAACCACTTTAAAATCTTAGAGGTTGAATTGTTTTGTGTTGTCTCCAATATTACAACCAAACCACTTGAACAACTTAGTGGTTGAATTGTTTGGTATTGTCATGTAATCATCCCATACCCTTACCAACCACTTACATTAGAATTCTCATGAATCTATTAATTCACACAAGCAACAACCACACACTTTCTAACAAGCCATAACTTAATCAACATGCCAAGGCCAAATCAACCATATCATTAAAGAAAAGAGAATTAATACCTCTTATTTCACACAATAATTCACACAGCCAACATCCACATAAATTCTAACAAGCCAAAACTTAATCAATGCACACAAATGATGTTCTTTTTTAGCTCATTTTATTCAAAGCAACACAACACTAATAAAAATATAAGACTTGATCAACACAATTAAAATGGTACAACTATGTAGTTTTACAAATGATCTCAAAAATTGTTCCCTGAACTACCTCGGATATGAATACATTCTACATGCAAGGGATACAAAAATCTCTCAAATTTTCCTACAAATATGAATTTCTGCATCAAATTCTATGATTATCATGGACTCATTACTCCTCAATATGTCCCTCCAATTACTAAGAATTTTGAAAGATTAGAAGAAAACCTCATAATTAAATACTATGCATGGATCACGCGTGACTTCTTTCATGGAGTCTAGATAGTTGACCAATTATGTCAACATTTTGGATGAATTACTAGAGAGTGGTTTGACTTAATCCCATATACAATACTAGTGTGACTTCCTTATTCACCAATTGTGAAATCCCACAGTGGATTTAAATTAGTAATAAGAACCACTAAGTCTAGTTGGTTCATCTTCAATTCCACCAGATGGCATATGTTGTTGGAGAAAAATGCATCCACCTCAATCATCGATATCCACACGTGTTTTGATCGATTTTAGCTTTAGGACCAAAATTTTAGGAGAGAGAGATTCATCTAAAATGCAAGATAGACTTAAAGGACTAGTTGGACTAGGGATAGACCCATAGCTGGACGATAACTGGGGAAGCCTGTAAAAGTCATATCCCATCAGAAAGTATTCCATTGGGATTAACATTGCAATAGTATGTTCCTATGCCACAAGTGATCCACAAGCTTAGAACTGTCATGCATTAATAACAATTATGTCATCCATGTCGATGTCAATTTTCCAAGAGAGGCATTCATGAACACACAACAAGGAGTCCTCTACAAGAAAGTTTAATATATTAAAGACTAGATTTGAGAAAGTCAAAAAATTTCACCTCAACCAATGCATAGAATTTTTTGTCCATTTTGGCACTCATGTGAAGAGATTCTGAATGAAATGGGGCCCATTCTCTCCCATATATATGAGTGTCCCACACTACAATTTATTTAACCCTTCAGACAGGTCATATCTCCTACAAACAACATTAATCCAGATGAACATCGTGTCAAAATCTCACATTTGAAAAAATAATTTGAGATGCCATTACACCAAACTCATGTAATATGAGCAGTTTCAATATCAAATGATCACTTCATAGTTGAATTCTAAGTTACTACAAATGTCTCTAGGGGTTACCTAAAATTCCATTTCCAATTTGGGAATTAAAATGAAGGGAAACACGGTTGAAACACCACTGAAATTACTCAAATGTCCATCTTTCTAGAAAGGTTTCATCCATCAATTGAAATGCTTCATCCTTTCTGCAAACATTTTAGGCACAGGAAGCTATGTTTCAAGACAAAACATTGAAAAACATGAAAAAAAACACTAAAAGCATGTACACTAATGCTAACCCTAAAAATGGGCCTTAAAAATTATAATAATGCCTCATATGCTTCCCTTGAGCATGCTAATACTTGATAATTTCCAAGTGTTTTTCCTATTAGAGAGAGAATTCGACATTAACTTTAGATGGATTCTTGCTTGAGGGCTTGAAGTGGCCTTCTCTTTCTATCTATGTGTGACACTATTCTTGTTCTTTTACCATTTGCAAGTTATCCATAAGAATGTCTCTAGAGGTTCCCTGAAATTCCATTCCCAATTTGGACACTGAAACACAGTTGAAATGAAACAAAAATCACACAAACCTCTGTATTTTTGGAAAGGTTTCATCCCTCACCTGAAATTATTAACCCTTTAAGCAAACATTTCAAGGATAGGAAGCAATGTTTCAGGATAAAACATTGAAAAGTTACACTAACCCTAAACCTAAAAATTGTTGAAATATTGTAACTTCGAAGAATATTCTATATGTATCTTTTGTGGTCCCCGATGGTCCTACTAGGAGAACCACTTGTATTATCCTATACCCCAATGCTTCTAATAGGAAGAACTAATAAGAGTCATGAGGTTGTCCCCTCTATTTGTAAAGGTGGGTCATTAGCACCCCAGTGTGGTTACTTGAGCCTACTTGTGTAACTCGAGCCTACATGATTAACTCGAGCCTACATGTCGGGTGAGTTAATTCAAGTGAACGGATGAATATAAATAGAGGTGTGGTGCTCCTCATTTGAGACACACACACTCACTTGTGTAGCGCACTTGTGGAGGAGAGAAGTAGCTGGAGAAGGAGGAGGATCAGGTTTTTGATCTCCTTGTTGGTTTTACCTTTTTACCTTTTTGGAGCATCTATATTGAGGAAGCTTTTGCTGGGTTTTTCCCTTTAGGGTTTTCCCAGGATAAATCTTTGTGTTCCTTTTGTATCTTTGTGCTTGTCTATCTTTCAGTGATCCTGTTTATATGCTTTTGTTATGAAATCGAAATGAAATACTAATGATCTAGCTTAGCATATGAAAATTTAACATGGTATCAGAGCCACACTGAAAGAAGACATTGTGTAGCTAAAGAATCTAGGGATTCTTATTTTTTGGGTCTCTATCCATGATCAATCAGAAAAAGAAGGCTAGATTGACTCTCCATTGAACGGCGCATCTTTCTATCGAAGCAGAATTCGATTCTGAGCATTTTCAGTTTTGGTGCAGAAAATTAGGGCTTTTTACAGAAGAAGAATTTTTGAGTGAGCCCAGCATAGCATTTTTCTCCTCATCAAAATCGAAGTTTAGATACCTGGATCAAGAAATTTGGTTGGGTGAAACTCCGGGAAAGTCAAACCCTAGTTTGACCCCGATCTGGAAAAACCCTAAATACTAAAACTGCTAAGTTTTGGTAAATTCACTATATCCTGATATTGGAGAAGGATCAGGAGTTGAAAATTTCAAAAGATGAATATAAAATCCTTCTTTACACTGTGTCCAAAATTTAGCCTCTAATTCGCTATATTCTGGGAGATATGACCCCTCCAAGTTAGGGTTCCAGCCTCTTCCAGAATTCATCCCTAAACAGGACACCTGGGGATAATTAATGCAGCGTGGGATACAGAGGTCCAAATGGAATTCTTGAAGATGTTCCAAAAATATAAAAGACTTTAATTTCTGTGGTCTAAATTTCAGAACCTGAAGATGAACCAGTGAGACGTGGAATTCCGTACAACTTCACTATTCTGAACAGTCCTGTAACATTTCACCTTGGGAAAATGATCATAAATCCCAATTTGTAAAACAAATTCTGATGAAACCTATTTTGTTCGATCAAAAACATGCGATTTTACCTCAGTGATAAATTTCAGACATAGAGGAGCAGTAATTTCGGAGATATCCCAGAAATAGTAACAGGCATTTCTGCAGAAGAAATTGGAAAACTAGGGCTTCCTATTCCGGGAGCTTCCCTCCACTGTTTTCAGAAAAGGAGTACATTGGACAGCTCCATTTGAATATATCTATATTTCTATCCAATAATATCTGAAATATTCCAAGTTTTTAAAATTAGGGTTTCTCTGACAAACCCTAGATCATCCAGCTCCGAAAGCAGGACGGACACCTCAAATTGATAAGATCTAATCTTTTGCTATTTGCATTTGAGGTTCTCATTTCAAAGTGATCTATCACATCAGCTTGATGATAAGCTTGAAAAAATTCCAAGCATGGAAGTATTTGATCTCTCTGAAGAAAATGAATTGGACACCTACATGAGTAGAGAGGTTCCAGTTCTAGAGGGAGATGAGCCTCAAAGCCTTACACAAGAAGAACTTGATCAAGGACAAGAAGATCATTGTTGATTCAATCACGGATCAACTTGTGCCACAAGTGTCTTCCCTAAAGACACCGAAGATGTTTGATTCCTTGATCAAGCTATTTGAAGATAAGAACATAATTCAGAAGATGGATTAGAGAAAACAGTTGAAGAATGTGAAGATCCAGAATGCATAACATCTTGAATCGGTAGAAGAAGAAGCAGAGAATGCAGAAGTGGTGATAGCCACCTTGAATGGCCTCCCATGATCATGGGATTCATTCATGCGAAGAATGTATGCCATAAGTAAGTGATTACTTTCAGCTCGACTAATAAGAAGAGAAGAAGAAGATGGGAGCAATTGAAGATCAAGCTCTCACCATTCAAAGA
>LPNX010291720.1:166434-206130 GCA_001517045.1 Pseudotsuga menziesii
GCCAGAGACAACATGACGGAAGAAAGAGCTTTAGAGAGCGGTAGATCCACCTCAAAGGATGAAGACCACCATGGGTATGAGAGATAACTCAAGATGAAGAAAAGAATGCTATGAAAGAAACTATGATCAAAGAATAACAGTTAATCATGGGGAATGATGTATATGATATGATTTCGAGACATAAAGGGAAGTACATAGTATCCTCCATATGGATCTACAAGAACAAGTGTACAAAGAAAGGTTTGTGATTTTCCTCAGAAAGAATAGAATATGACATGACATACTCTATTGACCAGTATATATCCACCTGTACATAATGAAGAAGGAAGATAATACTCCACTTCAGGGGGAGTGACTACAGAAGATATCTGAGTTCGACACGGTACGACATGATGGACAGCTTCTTGATGGATCGAGACTTTACCAAGAGTAAAGTGGGTTCCAACCTTCAAAATTGAATGCAGAAGAGATATGTTGATGATCTGACAAGACGAACTCATGAAAGATGTTATGATGAAAGAATACTAGAATGATGTATGGGATATAGTTCCCAAACCAGAAGGAAAGAGTATTGTATCCTCCAAATGGATATACAGCTGATGGAAGTATCGAGAAGTATAAAGCAAGATTTGTGGGGCCAGAAGTTTCTTTCAGAAAGAGGGAAATAATTTTGAAGAGACACTTACTCCAGGAAGCAAGGTACACTTCCCTCAGAACTATCATGGTAGTTTCTTCCATGGTGAAGTAAAGACAAGCCTTCCTTAATGGTATGATTGAGAAAGAGTTTTACATCGAATAGTCACGAGGATTTGAATTTGAAGCCAGATGGAATCACGCATGCAAGTTGAAGAAGGCCCTCTATGGCCTGAAGCAAGCTCCCAGAGCTTGGTATGGAAGAATAGTAGTTTCTTGTCGAGAATGGGATTTACCAAGGGTAAAGCTGATCCTAACCTTTATCTCAAGGTTGTAGAAGATGAACTTGTCATCCTGTTATTATATGTGGATGACTTATCCTTGACAGGAAATGAGAAACAGGTCATGGAAAGCAAGAAGAAAATAGCAGAAGAATTTGAGATGAAAGACCTTGGGTTAATGCATTATTTCCTAGGTCTGGAAGTATGGCAAAGTTCAGAAGAAATATTTCTCAACCAGGGAAAGTATGCAGTAGAGATATTGAAGAGATTCAATATGTTGGAATGCAAAGTCATGGCCACACCCATGGACTCCATCCTGAAGCTATTAGCTGATGACTCATCAGAGTTAGTGGATATGACTCATTACAGATAGATCATTGGGTCATTGATGTACTTAACAAATACCAGACCAAACATTTGTTTTGCTGTGAGCACCTTAAGTCAATATCTTGTTCAACCAAGACGGGTTCACCTAGTAACTGCAAAACATGTGATGAGATATCTGAAAGGGACTATAGACTTTGGTTTATATTATTATGGTAGCCATGAGTAAAGATTGTATGGCTACACAGATGCAGATTGGGCTGGAAGTATCTCAGACAAGAAAAGAACATTAGGTAGATGCTTTTGTTTGGGGTCTGCTATGAGTTCATGGTTTAGCAGGAAACAGTCCAGTGTTTCTCGTAGCATGGCTGAAGCAGAATACATAGCAGATTGCTCTGCTAAGTTGTGAAGCCACATGGCTTCGGAAGCTGATATTAGGTCTCTTTGAACTGAAGATGGATACTACATTGATTCTATGTGATAACGAGAGTTGTGATAATAGAGAACCATGTGTTCCGTCGTAACACATAGAAATTTGGTATTTCTACATTCAAGATAAAGATGCAGATGATGATGTTTCAGTATTTACATAATGTAGATACAGATGATGGTGATTCAGTATTTCTATACTGAATGTAGAAATGATGATGTTTCAGTATTCCCATACGGAAGATATAGATGATGATGATTTCAGTATTATCATACTGAAGATATAGATGATGTTTTAGTATTCACATACTAGAGATACAGATGGTGATAGTTCAGTTTTCACATACTGAAGATGTAGATGATGATGGTTTAGATGATGATGTGCTAACAAAGCCTCTATCTCGAGTAAAGTTCAAACACTTTCGAGACAAGATTGGTGTGGTTCGAAAGAACCTTCCTCAAAAGGGGGAGTAGTGGGATTGTATCATCCCTGGGAATCTGCCCTAAAGTGATCCGGTGACCTTAGTCCTCGAGAATGAAGAGGGATTGTATCATCCTGGGACATCTGTCCACAATAGATCCGGTGACTTTGGTCTTTGTGAATGTGGTGGGATTGCATCATCCCTGAACTTCGACTCAAAATGTATTCGGAGGTCTCAGCCCCCGTGAATGCGGTAGGATTGCATCATCCCTGAACTTCGGTTCAAAATGTATCCAGAGGCCTCGGCCCCCGTGAAAGTGGTGGATTGCATCATCCCTAAACATCGGTTCAAAATGTATCCAGAGGTCTCAGCCCCCATGAAAGTGGTGGATTGCATCATCCCTGAACCTTGGTTCAAAATGTATCTGGAGGTATTGGCCCCCGTGAAAGTGGTGGGATTGCATCATCCCTGAACCTCGGTTCAAAATGTATCTAGAGATCTTGGTCCCCATGAATGTGGTAGGATAGTATCATCCTTGAAATTTGGTTCAGAATGGATCCAGTGACTTCGGTACTCGAGTACGTGTGTTGATCCTGTAATTCCTAGAGGAAGGATTGTCTGAGTTCCACAACTGTGTTGATCCCATAATTCCGAAAGGAAGGATCATTAGTAACTCTGTAAAGACCTAAATCTCGTAATTCCGAAAGGAAGGATCATTGAATTGATCCCGTAATTCCAATAGGAAGGATTGTCTGAGTTCCACAAATGTGTTGATCCCGTAATTCCGAAAGGAAGGATCATTAGTAACTCCGTAAAGACCTAAATCCTGTAATTCCGAAAGGAAGGATCATTTACTTGATCCCGTAATTCCAATAGGAACTATTGTCTAAGTTCCACAGATGTGTTGATCCTGTAATTCCGAAAGGAAGGATCGTCAGTAACTCCGTAAAGACCTAAATCCCATAATTCCAAAAGGAAGGATCATTGGTAGCTCCGTAAAGACTTGATCCCGTAATTCCAACAGGAAGGATTGTCTGAGTTCCATAGATGTTTTGATCCCGTAATTCCAATAGGAAGGATTTTCTGAGTTCCACAAATGTGTTGATCCCATAATTCTGAAAGGAAGGATCGTTAGCAACTCCGTAAAGACCTAAATCCCGTAATTCCGAAAGTAAGGATCGTTAGTAGCTCCGTAAAGACTTGATCCCATAATTCCGAAAGGAAGGATCGTCTGAGCTCCACAAATGTGTTGATCCCGTAATTCTGAAAGGAAGGATCATTAGTAACTTTGTAAAGACCTAAATCCCATAATTCTGACAGGAAGGATCATCTGAGTACCACAAACATGTTGGTCCCGTAATTCCGAAAGGAAGTATCATGTTGATGTTTTGATGATGATGATGTTGATGTTTTGATGATAATGATTTTATGATGATGATGATGTCCTGATCGAAAGATCAGAGTGTGATGATGATGATATTTTGATGTTTTGATGATGTTGAATGTTTTGATCATAATGATGTTTTGATGATGTTGATGTTTTCATGATGATGATGTTTTTATGATGATGATGATGTACTGATCAAAATATCAGAGTATGATGATGATGTACTGATTGAACGATCAAGAGTATGATGATGATGATGTATTGATCGAAAGATCAGAGTGTGATGATGATGATGATCTGTATGTGATGATGATGACATACTGATCAAAAGATCAAAATATGATGATGATGATTCTATTTGAGAGTTGAAGTATGATGATGGTACTGATCACGATGTTACTAATCATAATGTGATGATGTTACTGATCGAAAGGTTAAAATGCTAAAGATGTCTTTGCTGATCGAAAGATCAAAGTGCTGAAGATATTGCTGATCAAAATGCTGAAGATATTGGTGATGATCAAAAGGTCAAAGTGTTGAAGATGTTGCTGCTGATCTAAAGGTCAAAGTGTTGAAGATGTTGCTAAAAATGTTGCTGATCGAAAGGTCAAAGTTCCAAATATGTTGTTGATCGAAAGGTTAAAGTGCTGAAGATGTTTCTACTGATCGAAAGGTCTAAGTGCTGAAGATGTTGCTGATTGAAAGATCAAAGTGTTGAATATGTTGCTGATCAAAAGGTCAAAAGATGCTGATGTTGATTAAAGAGTTTCTATCATCAAATATTGAAGATGAAGACTATATGATGTTGAAAAGCTTCCAATGATTTATAGATGTGTTACCCTGATGATGTTGATGATGTCCTCTCCTACTATTGTTTTTGTTGATGTTGTTGTAGAATACCCTTATCGTTAAGGGGGAGTGTTGAAATATTGTAACTTCGAAGAATATTCTATATGTATCTTTTGTGGTCCCCGATGGTCCTATCGAGAGAACCACTTGTATTATCTTGTACCTCGATGCTTCTAATCGGAATAACTAATAAGAGTCATGAGGTTGTCCCCTCTATTTGTAAAGGTGGGTCATTAGCACCCCAGTGTAGTTACTTGAGCCTACATGTGTAACTCAAGCCTACATGATTAACTCGAGCCTACATGTCGGATGAGTTAATTCAAGTGAACGGATGAATATAAATAGAGGTGTGGTGCTCCTCATTTGAGACACACACACCCACTTGTGTAGCACACTTGTGGAGGAGAGAAGTAGCTGGAGAAGGAGGAGGATTAGTTTTTTGATCTCCTTGTTGGTTTTACCTTTTTACCTTTTTGGGGCATCTATATTGAGGAAGCTTTTGCTGGGTTTTTCCCTTTAGGGTTTTCCCAGGATAAATCTTTGTGTTCCTTTTGTATGGTTATGCTTGTCTATCTTTCAGTGATCTTGTTTATATGCTTTTGTTATGAAATCAAAATGAAATACTAATGATCTATCTTAGCATATGAAAATTTAACAAAAATAGGCCAAATAATGTCTCTTATGCCTCCCTTGAGCATGTTAATACTCAATACATTCCATGTGTTTTTCATGTTGGAGAGGGAATTCGACATTGACATCAGATGGGTCCTTGCTTGAGGGTTTGAAGTTTCCTTCTAGTTCTATATATGTTTGACACTATTCTTGTTCTTTTATCATGTGCTACTCATCCATGACAATATGCAAGATTTATAAATCTAGATAGAAAATAGTCCTCTTTCTAGACCAATATGATGGATGTTGAGTAAGGGATTTGTTCTATTCTTGCATCGTAAATCAACTTCTCAACTCAATTTTTCTATTTGTAATGGTACCTAAAAAGTCTAGTATTTGATGGATTGATGTTGAACTTGCATTTTAGATCTTCTTCCACTTGGGGTATCAAGGATGGACAGGGATAGTAGTAGGTGATAACAAGAGTTTCCATTACCAATATTTTTCTAGTTTCCATGTGAACCTTTAACAACATTCAAAATTGCAAGCTTTCAAGAACCATCTATTAGCATGGAAACCTAGAACAAATAGAAAGAGGAAGTCTCAATGACTTCGTAGTTAATGCTAGTAGATAGCCCTACCCAAAATATGATTGTTCCTATATCATATAGACCTCCTAGCTGCAAATGGGACATTCAAAATCATATTCAGATCAATGTGCTTACCTCTTGCAAATCATAAGGACTTCCATGCAGGAAAAAGTGAGTATGTAGATTTCAGTTAAATTAGGGATAGAAGCATATATGATATTAGTAATCCATCACCTAGAACTCAGGAATATAAAATCAAAGGGATGCCCACCCTATTGAGTTCAACCACATAAATCCCAGAATAAAGCATCAATATTAAGGTAAGGGTCTTGAGACTATCACCATTCTACTCGTTTCATTCCCGAGGCCAAAAAAAGACTCATTTCTAAATACCCTATAGTAGAGGAGAATTTCAAGAATTCAATCTCATTTTCTATGGGTTGATCATAAAAAAGGGGAGCGTACCACTTTTCCATAAAGAAAACCAATAAAATTGACATCATATTCAAAGAAGAACTGCTCTATTATGGATGAACAACCCAGTAACCTGAAGAAAGGAAATCAAAAGAGGAATTTTAGGATCAGTGTATAGAGAATTCCTACTCATGTAAATATCCCAGTCCACTCATGGGACACAACAGGGAATATCCTCAAACCCATATACATGGATTAAATGACTAATATAGATATAACAAGGAAGACCCACCGAACATTTCCCCTCATTTTAAGAATGGAACCTAGGGTAAACTAGCAAGTTGCAGTTTTGACATCTTAACCCTATAACTTGTACATAAAGAAAATCAATAAAACTGATATCATATTCAAAGAAGAACTTATGCATTATGGATGAACAACCCAGTCACTTGAATAAAGGAGAGAAAAATATGACTTTGAGGATCAACAGATGACGGATTCCTAATCATGTAAATCTCCCAATCCACTCATGGGACATAATAGGGACTATCCCCATACCCTTAGTCATGGCTCAAATGACTAATATATATATATAACAAGGAAGACTCGCCAGAAACTTTTCCTCATTCTGAGCATGGTACATAGGGTTAACTAGCACGTTGCAGCTTTGGAAACTTAACCCAGTGGGGTATGAATTAAATCCCATGATATTCACAAAGGAAAACAACCTAGGGGCTTTCCCACACAACCTCCTTCTTGTAACTCACAACACTCAACCACTTTATTTAATCCACTAGGATATATAATGGGAAATACCTACTAGATAACTTACACTTAAGTGAAATATGGAATATACTAAACATCAATAGGAGATCCTTCAAATCCATGGGAATAAAATTGACAAAATGCAAATCTTGTTTAAAGAATTTATCTATGGGAATAGATGGGTAATACTAGGAGTAGAGATAGGTAATAATAGGAGTAGAGATAAATGTGTCATCCCATAGAATTGAGCAGTTGGGAAGCAGTTCCAAATATAAACATACAAACCTTGGAACATTGAGATTGACCAATCTTCACAAGCTTGTAAGGGAGAAAACACTAATAGCGCCATACTTGGTGTAATTCAGGAATAGAAAGTGTTAAGGAGTGCTTTGAAGAGGTACAAAACACATGCAGATAATCCACTATTATCCTATTTGAAATCCACTCAAAGATGACCAATAACAGTACTATGGAGCAGGGCAGGTTAGTCCCAAGAACACCTCCTCATCATAGGAAAGAGATTTTGTTGCTTTGTTAGGAAAATCTAGTAACATCCCCCCAATATGCTATGGATATCCAAGGATTTATTTTTTTTCATTGAGGTCCCCACATGTCTCACATGGAATCAATGACATCATCAACATATAGCTTATTTACACATGCTAATCACCAATGTAAACCAAATTTTCTCAAGAAAAGGGAAATGAATGCATCATACTTTATCATTCAGAAACATAAAGTGTTAAAGGAGTGCTTGAAAGAGGTACAGAACATATGCAGAGAATCCAATCTCATCCTATTTTAAATCCCCTCAAATATGACCGATAGTGGCATTGTTGAGAAAGGAAGGTTGAGCCCAGCAACAACTCTGCAACACGAGGAAGAGATATAAGATAATTTAGTTTCTTTATTAGGAAATTCTAATCACATCCCCCCACTATGATCTAGAGATCCAAGGATTCAGTTTGGTTTAGTGAAGTCATCATATGTCACATGGAAGCAAGGATGTCATCAACAAATAACTAATATATGATATACACCTGCTAACCACTAGTGTAAAAAAAAAAATTCAAGAAAATGGAAAGGCATGCAGTCTCAAGGACTAGAAACAAAAAGACTAAATGTGAGATAAGGAAGGATTTTAGCATTGGAAATTAAATTTTAGTGGCTTCATCAATAACCGAGAACTCTAATCAAGACAAATTTTCAATTTTTTCATGATTTTGGGGCTGGATATATGCATTTCTCATCAATGTTGTTTATAATTTTATCATTATCTAAATGTTTCAAAATCATACACTTAAGATCTCCAGTTATGTTTATTGTGGGGATCTGACCAGTAGACCCACTTTATGCTTTCTCCCAAGATTACCTAGAGGACTGAGACTGCATAGCCCCAAAAAGAAAGCTCCATATAAAAGCAGCTTCTTAGGGCATTTCTCATCCAACAAGTAAAACACCAAATGTTTGCATTGGCATGAGCTTGGTTTATTCTTCTAGTAAAGAAAACATTTTAGCAACTATGCCATATTTTTAGTTTTTCTTTTCTTTTCCTCTTCAGCATCTACCTCGGTAAGATCTTTCAAGTTTCAAATGTCCTTCATAATACTACCTCCTTGTAAGGATATAAATACAACAATTAATGTTGGTAAAAAGGCTCCCATGAATGAAACATTTTACCATTGAATCCTTTCTTATTTGTCCCTCTAAGAAAACTTGAATAACAAGCAGGATATTTGGTAAACAATTTTCTGTCTCATCCACAGGGCCATAGAAACACAAAAAACTAATGTACAAGAGAAACCAATATTCATTGTATATCATTTGGAGATTTTATATAATGGGGAACCACTTAAATTTCCATTATGTGATGTATTACTCAATGGAAAATCGAATAAAGAAAAATCAAAATCATGTCTGCGGAAATTTCTAAATATGTATTTGACATCAATGTATACAAATGGAACAGTCACAAGGTGCCAAAAACATTGTACATTGTTTACAAATGTCGAAAAACTAATCAAGCCTTGAATAGCCACAAGAACAAAATCCTCCATACATATTTATGTACGGGGCTATCAATGGTATATCTAAATCAATATACTTTGGATTGGTAGGATCCTGAGAAAGTGAAGGGGTTGTTATCGATGAGATATCTAAATCAATCATACTTTAGAATGGTAGGATCTCTGAGAAAGTGAATTAATGAACTCGTTATGACTAAATTCTAGGAGGAAGCAACCTATTAGCACTCCACAAAACTCCTCTAGGTTGCAACTCAAGGCTGCATGGTAACTTAAATGTTTTTAATGGTTTTGTTTAAATGGATCAAGTTAGATGACCTAAAGGACCTCATACACTCAAGACATGCATAAAATTCAATCAAAAGATAAGGCTTCTAACCACCAATGTTCAGAGGGTTGATAATAAGATTAACAAATGGAGAACTTACTATGCTGGCATATTCATATATAAAGAAATCAAATATGAATGGCTAATCATAACAAGGAAAAATAATTGTAATTCAAATCATCAACACATAGATAGGATGACATCTATCTGGCATTAGATAAAAAGAATAAACTTGAATTAGACACTCAAGTACAAGTACAGAACAAAAAAGAGATGGAACCTGAACATATAAAGGCAAAAGAGCTTATATAAAATGATGAATAACATGAGAAGCTTGAATATAATAAGTGTCTCACAAGTCTCCGAAGTCGAACCCTTGCTTCAACATAAGTCTTATGATTTATATCCTTTACAAAATTTATTTCAGATCCTGAAAAAGTTGGATCTGATTTACTAAAAATAGATAACATAACTATTTTTGCGAAAATTAGGTCAAAAACACTAACTTAAGTTCTAGTCTCTCTAACTCTAATACTTGTTCACTCCTTGAACTATTTAACAACTGCAGTGATCACTAAAGTAGAACTAGGCCCTTTTATCTGATAGATAAGTCATGATTTGTCAAAAATAGGTAGGGTTTGTGACCCTTTTCACCTCACTGGCACCTTCAAAATTGGAACAAACCCAATCTACTGGTGCCTTTAATTAATCTTCAGCTTCATAATTCATCCCTGAGGTGTCTAGATCAATCAAAATTGGTTCTATGTGGAAGAATGTCTTTCTGCACTATTTTTGTGCTTTTGGTGTTTAAGAGAACAAAATTATTGGTCTATAAGGTGTTGAAAGATCTGCTTTTGGTGGCTAATGAATAGTTCCTGCGTTCACCTAAGCCACTGAAAGCTCTGTTTGTTTAAAATTTTAACTATTCTTTTAATAAACCTTTTACAGCTTCACTTTTGAATTTCTGGTATTTCTACAACCTACATAGGGTTTGGAATATTACCAGCATCATAGGCTGCCTCCAGATCTTGTAGGATTATTGATACCTCTGCTGGGGTTTCAAGCGCAAGGTGTGCTTGAGATTTAGGGTTTGAATTATTTGCCTGCAACCTTTCCAGCCTGATCTTCCTGTAGATACTGACATTGTCCTTCTTTAATCTCAGATTTCTCTTTTGTAGCAGGATATACTTCATTTTCCTCTCCTGTAGAGAATCATATAACTCTGCATTCCTCTTGGTTATCCTACCATTTGTTTTTTTATTTCCCTCTCGAAAACTTCTAGCTCATTCACCTGCCTCAGCAGCTGATTGGTTTTTTGGGATCTAGGCTGATCTTCAAACTCTTCAACATCTGTAGCAAATCTTCATGGACTGATAGATAAGTTCGAAAATGCCACCTGGAGGGCTGACAAGTCATCTTTTGCCCCAAAAAATTTGGCCAAGCTACTGAAAAACTGGGGCTCAGAGATGGATTTGGTTCTCCAAATCCATGACACTTGTGTATAAATAAAAATAGGTTTTTGTATATTGGTTTGTTTTGAGAAAAAAAATCTCTCAGTTTTTTTAAATTCACTTTCATTTGCCTGAGATATGTATTTCAAAAACATGTGTCAAAGAGGGAAATTCTGAGATCTGAAAATTAGGGCTCTAGATGGATTTTATTCTCTAAATATGCAACACCTGTAGGAAAAATGAGAGAGGTTATTGTTTTTTGACATGTTAGGAACGAAAAAATCTGAGCGTTTTGAAAAATGATTCTCCAGTCACTCAGAATCACCATTTTAAAATGATGCCTTTTCACATTAAAACACCAATTTCGGCGGCTTGGAGCACCCTGAAATTTCAGTATTAGCAACTGAAAGTCCGTTTTTGGTGGCTTAGAGACTGTTTTGAAACAAAGATTAGCCACAGAAACCTATGTTTTGAGTTTTTTGAGTGGGTCCTCCTCCTCTCTTCATCTTCTTGAATGTTCTTATGCGCCTACAAAATTGCTGAAATTTCAATTTAGCTACTGAAAGTCCATTTTTGGTGGCTTAAAGACCATTTTGAAACAACGCTTAGCCACAGAAACCTATGTTTTGAGTTTTTGGAGTGGGTCCTCCTCATTTCTTCATCTTCTTGAATGTTCTTCTACGCCTACAAAATTGAAATTCAAACCCTAGGGAAGGATACTACAATGCTGGATACAGAGAGGGCTTGGCTCAGTGAGAATGCATGTAGGAAATGTGGAACGAATTGAGGAGAGGGTGCTGATTTTGAGGGGACTGATTAGTGATTGGTACTTGAGTAGGGGGACAATGAGTTCTGATGAGACTCGTGAGATGGCCAGTGCAGTGATCAATTCAACTGGAACTTAACGCTTTGTGGTGGTTTGATTGTAGTCATGGTACAAGTGGAGGGTAGCTAGGGTTTGGTTCTTTTATCACTCACTTCAGTTTAATAACGACCTCTTCTTTACCAATTCATGATTTTCTGCACTCCCATTCTTTTATGTGGTCAAGTGCTCGATAGTGGAGCTCCTCATGATGACGGTGGTTGATTTTGATGGATGTAATAATCATTTTGTTCTTTTGGCACTTTTGGCGTTTAAGGTAATCTTGGATCTAATATGCAAGCTACCAAAAGCTGGGCTTTTCGGTGGCTAATGAACTATTGAGAATTTCACCTAAGCCACAAAAATATTTTCTCCAAAATTATATTTAAAAAAACGTAGTTTATGAGCTTTCGGTGGTTAATGTATTCCGGGACCAAACTGTCAAGCTGTCGAAAGCTGGTCTTTTTGGTGGATAATGAACTATTAAAAAGTTCACCTAAGCCACCGAAAGCTAAACTTTTATTTTTATGGAAAAACAGAGCACAAAGTGTTCCAACTTTGTTAAACATACAAAAATATTTCATAATGTGCCTTGAAATCTTCTTCACTATGCAAAAAATAAATTTTTTGAATTTGACCTATTGAAGACTAATTTATTTAGGAGATAACACAACCCTCTAATACAATGTTGTTTCAAGATTGATAATGGTGTTTCCATCCAACTACAAACCCCACAGTAAAGGGGAAAAGCCAATAACCACTAGAAAAAGTTAAAACAATAACCATATCCATAATGAAAAATTATTTTACTCTAATTGCTAGAATAAAGATTTAGATCCGGATCTAAATACTAATTCAGAATATTTTTTAAAAGTCAAAATACAGATACATATTTTCCATATTTTTGAAAAGACAAGATACAGATATGGCAGGGAAATGGAAAGTATAAAAAAATATAAATAAATCTCTATAATAAATAAAAATAGAGTGATGAAACAAAACTATTCACGAAATACAAAAGTAGAACCATAAATTATAGCCAAAAAAGGGTTTTCACGCATATTCTTACTAGCAATTCATGTACCATAATTGAGAATTTGATAACTTATAACCATGATTGATAATTGATAATTTTGAAGAACATTTTAGGATTTAACATGAACACAAGCAGGTTATAACATCATAGTGAGCCACATCTACATGCCCATATTAGCAATGAATAAAATGGTTTTCTTGTAGGATATGTATGCCAGAATAGACAAGACCTTGACCATAGATAAATCAAATGAAAAACTTGTGAACAGACCTTGATAGATAATATTTAGAGAGTATATATTCACATAAGGATAGGTTATACATTGACCATCAATGGGGTTTGTATTTTTATCCATTATATGTTTAGGATTGAAAGTATTTCCACTAAAATATCAATTTTTGGGGGGATCAGTGGGTCACAAAAGATCCCAAAGTTTCAAGATACGTTTCAATATTGCAGGATCTATTTGTTTTTCAAGGGTTTAGGATTTGTTTCCTTATCCAAGGGATCCATTTCTATAATAGATCCATAGAGCCTACACATTGGGGTGGTGGTCTGGCAACACATATTTTACTCCAACCAACCATTGCCTTGCAAGATGAAGCACAGTCTCTACCGCTGAATACATACCATATATCTTACTCATTGTCACAAACCCCCCTTTGCTATAAAATGTTAAGGATATTAAGCCAAGATAACATAAGATAAAAGGAAAATTAAAAAACATGTAATGAACAGAGAGAGTTGCAGCATTGGAATCATATAAAAAAACAAGCAAGGAATATGTCTTCTATGACATATCAAGGATATTAAACCAATATAACATGAAACAAAAACAAGAAAAATAATGTAACCAATTAAAGAGTTGTTTCATTAAAAAATATTAAAGAAACAAACAAGGCATCTGTGAATACATTCATGGAACCTCTAGTTGCAATAACACTTGAGATGCCATCAGTCTAAGGAATACCACTTAAGGCAACCATGCAACTTTGTTAGGGATGCAAAAAATAATACTTCCAAAAATTAGAATACACCATCTCTTATCTTATTATATTTGTCTAGACAACACATGTTTTGCACCGAAGAAATCATCCCCATTTTATCAAATGATTCCACGTTTTCCCCAAATTTGGACTATTCTGAAATAAAAAAATGATTCATCTACAAATTTTGGGATGAAATGGCTGAATTCCTAATTTACCATACGAAGGTTAAAATCACCATTCAAACCTCGATTAATGAAAATTATTGCGCTAGAAAAGGTACAAATGTGAATTTTAGGGCAAATTCAACCCTATGGTCCTAAATAACTGCTTCACACACTTAAATTGAGGGAGAAATGCTTAATATTTTCCCTATGGTCCATAAATCAAAGGGAAATTAATTGTTATTCACTCCATTACTGGAAAATAAAGGAGAACTAGTTGCTCTTGGTATCCATTACCAACAATCAAGAGAGAAATACCTAATATTTTCCCTATGGTCCATAAACTGAGGGAAAATTAATTGTTATTTTGTCCATTTCTAGAAAATCACGGTGAACAAATTGCTCTTGGGCTCCATTACTGAAAATTCAGAGGCGAACTCCCGATTTAAACTATATTTGGCGAGGCTAAATTTGTTTTTCCTTCTCTCATGAGGTTGGCTATTAGATTTCTCATGGTTATGGATTTAATAAATATTGGGCTAATGTATTAAATTTTCAAAAAATATGTTCTCTATTAAAAATTCGCCCACCCTTTTTTTGTGACCCCTATAATTTTTCCCATGGGATAAAATTTACCCTGGTCCTCGTGACTTATTTAGCGGTTTTCAAGAGCACAAGTGATCCATTTTTCAAGCAAAGAGATCCATCTATGTATAACCCTAATCTTGTCTAATTTGATCTTGGGGGATTTTGGGTTATGATGTAGTCTAGGCCTCGTATGGATTTTTTTGTCCCACAGAACCATCCAAACGATATTTTAGGGTTTTAGTGCACCATTGCGCTAGAAAAGGGTCAAATCTTGTGCTACTGTAGTACGAGATTATGGGATAAAGAGCAGGGTAGGAGTTTTTTTTGTTTTCCCATGCACATTGTCAATGTGTGATTGTTTGGGAACCTTGTTCTATACTAGCGTGGTTGGTCTCAATACAACCACGCTAGAGCGCGGTTGAAAGGACTTTATCGTGCTTATCGGTTCAGCATGGGAAAATGGATCCAGATGCGTTGAGCATTATTTTGGCACCATTGGTGTCGTGCTACAATGCTAGTGGGTAGCTTAGGTTGGGTAAGTTACGTAATATGACTTAGTTTTTTGTGAAGATAGTCATGTACATGGAGTGGAGGGAGCACAATTACCAAGATCTGGTGGACGCGATGTGGAGGGACCTTAGGGTAACTCAAGAGTTGACCAATGCGGGACTCCTATATTTTTTTATGTGCCCATTCAAATGCTCAGTTGATTATCTTCTATAGGATATCATACAGATGTGGGACCTAGTTTAGTGGGTGTTCCGTGTGGGAGAACATGACTTGGCCATTACTACTCAAGATCTTTATTTATTGATAGATTTGAGCCTTTGTGTGATGAGGGATTTTATTAGTCCTCGGATGAGCGGGGGGTGCTCAATTGAGGGGATGATCGGTCAGTACTGCAGAGGATCAAATGAGGCCTATGACCATGGTAATATTAGGGTGGTGAGTTTGGTGAACCTAAGGTTGTTATTTGTTGCTACAATTATATTGAAGGTCCTTAGGCCTGCATCACCACGTAGGATTTAGATCAGGCAGCTCCTGGTAGTAGAGTGTGTATTAGTAGATGATCAGGTGGCATGGGGGTTGATGATACAGGAGAGCATCATGGAGAGGCTAGCTATGGTGCATTGGAGGAAAGAGAGGAAATTTTGTCACAAGAGTATCCTATGTGATTTGTTATTTGATCGGTTCCCTTCAATGCGTCCTGTGGTTTTGGTGCTAGTGGGGGGGGCTTGCGAGCCATGAATGACATACTAGGGGTGTGATGTGATGCCCCGCCTAGGGGGCATTGAGGTGGGAGTCTTAGTATACTCCCTTATTTATGGAGGTGTGGTTGTAGTGGATTAGTGTGATGGAGAAATATCCTTGGTAGGGCATGGACTACACCGACAACCTTGAGTTTCCTATGCCTCTAAGTGGTTGGGATTAGATAAGTGGGAATTGAGTATAGTTAGTATGATATGTATTTATGTACTTGTATTGGTTTTATGTACATACTTTGATATATACTTGTATTGACGACTTTCTTGTTGTTCCTAGTGATTCAGATGTTGGACCAGTGCCCCCTCTCCTACCCCCCTGCCTAGGATACATCACCATTGGCACTAGGTTGAGAGGGAAGCTAGGCCCACCATGCGTGGTGCTGATGATTTTAATGTTACCCTTCAGGGAGTTGTAGGTGGTCTGTTGGGGGTTCTGTTGGAGGGGATGTGGTCATTGTAGATTTGGTTGAGTTAGAGAGGAGGTTAGCTATTTTGGTCAAGGGTATTAATGAGTGGACTACCAAGGATCTCATGGATGAGGAGTTGTCCCTTACTCTACAACTCTCAATAGCATGTAGTCCAAATCTTCGAGATGCCATTTATAAGGTTACGATTGCATGCCATGGGGATTCCATGACCAGCTCGAGGAGGGGAGAGGTATCATCCTAAGAAGAGACCATGACAGGATCCAAGACCACTATGGGGACCTGAGCCTAAGGTAGTCATATGTGAGGTTATACGAACCTTGACCATCATGGGGCTTCGAGACCCGACAGGTGGTGGAGCCACTTGAGTGCTTCAATTTTATGACATGGTTGTATTCAGAGTTGAGATCCCTTGTTTTTTATATGTATGATGATAAAGTCTATTGGAGGCAATTTGTATGATGTATCCCCCATAAAATGTCTCATATTTGGGGTTAGTCCTTAGTTATTATTTTATGTACCATTTTTGGGCAGCATACATATTATTTGTCATGGATGTTTGATGTATGTCTATGTTTATCTATGTTTATGATGTGTATATGCATATGTTGTTCTTACTGATGTTCAGTAGTAGGTACTTATACATGGTTTTTTTTTATGAGCAACATATGATGATGTGTATGTGTAGATGTGGATATAGTTTATGTGTAGTGATACGTACTTGTACACAATGTTATATATGGTTATAGACACATGGTTTATGTGATATATGGTTTATACATGCATAGTTATGGGTACTTGTACATGTATGGGTTGACCTTTCTTTTTTGTGTAGGTTTAGTTATGATGTATCAAGTGCCAATTCAAGACTACATTGTCACTCCTTTGGGACATGGGTGAAAATGATGGTTTCAATTGTCATATGAGGAGATGAACACAAAAATACTTGCGGAAGAGAAGTGAGCTCAGGACACAAAAGACATTGTTTAATTGTGACACAAATAAATTGTAATCTAGGTGGACTTGTATAAGAGCTATACCAAAATGGATAGCGTTGATCAATAGACCTATAATGACATTGTACTTATCTCGGTTATTTGTAAGTGATCCCAAGTAAACTCCACCAGTGTATATAGAGTTTGGTGGGGGGTGTAAATATCCCAAATAGCTGATGCTAAGTTTTTTTACCAAGGACTTGCATCGTCCACGAAACCAATGTAGGATTGTTGTGTTGGTTTTGGAGCCTGGTCTTCTAGATTCAAATATTTTATTGTTAGTCGTGTTTCTACCCCAGTTTTATTGTACACTCGTCCCAACAGGTGGTTGTGAGGGAACATCATCCCCCCCCATGGGGGTCCAGGGCTAATGGCCCTGAAATAAATTTTTGGGATATTTGTTGGCCAATAGTTTGCGAGCCCATGGTAATGGGTGACCCTTGGTATTTTCCCATGTTAATTTCCTTTTAAAAGGAAAGCATTGTAATACGGTTGCGTATGGTATCGTAGCATTGTAGAACAATATTTGTGATTGTGTGAGAGAGTATGTGAGAGGGTGAAGAGAAGGGTAATTTTTAGGGGAGAAATTTCACCAATTGGCTATTTTTTGGTTTTTTTCAAAAAATAAATTCGTTATTTGGTCATTTTTAGTGTCTAATATCTCCTACATTTACATAAAATATGCCTTTTTATCATAATATTTGCCAAAACTTACACATTTCAATGTTAATTTTATGTTTCATATTTAATATTTGCCTACCTATCTATAAACATGTTTTTTTGAGTCCAAAACAATCACCTAGAATACTATACTTAAGTATAATATTAGAATCCTTAAAAAATACTCTAGTGAAGAGGAAGTGAAGGAGAGTTTTTGTTGGTTGTATCCCTTCATTTTGCTAGATGGTATAATAATAAAGGATTGGAAATTTCTATGTGGACGTATCCCATATTGGGTGAACCACATTATATATGTGTCTCTATTGTAATGTGTTTAATATTTGCATCATGTTTCTTGTTTATTAGTATTGTTCTGTGATCCTGTTTTTCTAACAATTGTTATCAGAGCCAAAAGGTCTATTTGGATGGTAAACCAATAGTACTTTGATAGTTATTATTCATACAATGGAATCCATAGAGAGAAAATAGTCCCAATAACACCACAAGAAAATGGTTTGTTAGAAAGGATGAATAGGATGATCATGGAGCATGTGAGGTGTATGAGATTGCATGCAGGGTTTCCCTTACAATTTTGGGCTGATGTTGTAGATATTGTTGTATATTTAATAAACAGAGGGCCTTCAAGCACTTTGCATGGTGGAATTCCAGAGGAGGCATGGATAGGTAAAAAGGTAAACTACTCATTTCTCAAAACTTTTAGTTGTGAAGCATTTGTCCATATTGATAAAGAAAATAGAATAAATCTTGAGGCTAAATCCAAGAAATGTAACATTATTGGATACGGGGTTGATGATTTTGGTTATTTCTTATGGGATTATGAAAATCACAGAACCATTAGGAGTAGAGATGTGGTATTCAATGAAAAGGTTATGTACAAAGATCAGTTGCAGGGAAAGAAAGAGGAAAAGGAAAACACAAAGTACACCGTCCTTGATGAAATCAAAGAAAATGAAGTTCCAAAGGCACCACAAAATCAAGAGTAGAAACAGGTATCTCACACTCCTGTAAATGTAAGAAGATATACCAGGTTAGGTAGACCCCCTGAATGATTCTCTCCTTCACTATATTATTTATTGATGACCGATTCTAGTGAACCAAAATTTTATGAAGAGGCAATACATGTAGAAACTAAAAAGAAGTGGGATCAAGGAATGAACGAAGAGATGGACTCATTGGTAAGAAACTAGACTTGGGTTTTTGGTTGAGTTTCCTACAGGTAAAAGAGCATTGCAGAATAAATGGGTTTACACGTTGAAGGAAGAATATGGAGGAAATAAGTGGTAAAAAGATAGACTTGTTGTAAAGGGATTTGCACAAAATAAAGGTATATACTTTGATGACATATTTTCTCCTATTGTTAAAATAACTTCAATTAGGAATATTTTAATTTTAGTGGCGGTATAATATTTGCATCTTGAATAGTTGGACGTAAAAACATCCTTTCTCCATGGATATTTGGAGGAAGAGATTTATATGAAGCATCCATAGGGTTATGAGGTCAAAGGGAAGGAGAATTTGGTTTGTAGGTTAAAGAATATCTTGTATGGCCTAAAGCAATATCGAAGGAAGTGGTATTTAAAATTTGATAAGTTTATGACAGAACATGGTTACAGTAGATGCCATTCTAACCACTATGTTTATTTCAAGAGGTCAGATAATGGAAGATATATTATCTTGTTATTTTATGTTGATGACATGCTTGTGCATGGTATAACATGCAGGATATAAATGTGCTCAAAAGGAAACTAGCTAAATCATTTCCAATGAAGGATTTGGGTGTTGCAAAGAAAATCCTTGGTATGAGAATAACAAGAGATAGGAAAAATTGCAAATAGACATTGTCTCAAGGTGAGTACATAGAAATGGTGTTGGAGAGGTTTATAATGAAGAATTTGAAAATAGTTAGTACACCTTTGGTCATCCATTTCAAACTAAGTAAGGATATGTGTACCAAGACACAGAAAGAGATAGAATACATGTCCAAGGTTCCCTATTCATCAACAGTTGGAAGCTTGATGTATTCCATGGAGTGCACAAGACTAGATATTGCACATGAAGTGGGAGTTGTGAGTAGGTATATGAATAATCCAGGTAAAGATCATTGGAAGGCAGTATAGTGGATTCTTAGGTATTTGAGAGGTACCACTTCTTATTCATTGTGTTTTGGAGGTTCAAACATTGTTTTGCATCGATATGTTGATTCATATATGGAAGGTGATAATACAGTAGGAGGAGAACCACATCGTATTTTTTTAATATAGGTGGAACAAAAGTAAGTTGGATTTCAAAACTGCAAAAGGTTGTTTCACTTTAAACAATGGAAGCAGAGTATGGTACTACTATAGAGGCTAGTAAAGAGATGATTTGGTTGTAGAGGCTCATGGAGAAATTGGGTAAGAAGTAGGAGAATAGGAGGTTATAAAATGACATCCATAGTGTCATTCATCTTGCAAATAACTAATTGTTTCATTCAAATAATAAACATATACATATCAAGTACCATTTCATAATATTTTTTTGGAATATGAACTGTTGAAGTTGGAAAAGATACATACTAGCTAGAATCCTGCATACATGTTGACAAAGGTAGTAACCAAAGATAAATCGAGTTCCTTCTCAGTTTCAATTGGCCTTCAACCATGAATATGATGAAGAATAAATTTTCATGTCCAAGGTTCAGAGCATAGTCTATCAAGTGTAGCAGTGGTGGAGTTGTTGTAATTAGTCTATAAGTGGGATATTGTTGGTTGTGGAGCCTGATCTTCCATATTAAAAGATGTTATTGTTCAACCTTGTGTAGACCATTTTTACTGTACACTCATCCCAGTAGGGGGGAGCAGGGATAGGGCCCTCAAAATAAATTTTTTGGGATGTTTGTTGGCCAACAATTTGTGGGCCCATAGTATTGGGCGACCCACAATATTTTCCCATTACAATTCCCTTATAAAAGGAAAGCATTGTAATATGAATGTGCATGGTATTGTAGCAATGTAAAACATTGTGATTGTGTGAGAGATACTGTGAGAGAGTGAAGAGGAAGTGCAGTGGAGTTGTTGTAGGTTATATCCTTTCATTTTTTTGGATGGTATAATAATAAAGGACTAACAATTTCTGTGTGGACATATCCCATCTTGGGTGAACCACGTTATATATGTGTCTCTCTTGTAATGTGTTTTAATATTTTCATCTTTTTTATTTTTTATTGTTATTGCTCTACGATCCTACTTTTCTAACATGCTGATTAACATCCATCTACATTAGGAATAAAGGATGCCTTTTAGTATTCAATCTATGGGATTGAAAACATATATGAACTCTGAAACTTTGAAATGAAATATGGGTTCAATTGGTGCATAATATGAACCTTCTACCAATGTTATAAAATTATATCATGGATAAGGGAGTATGAGTATATATTGATGTTTCTCATGAAAGATAGAAGATCCCAATATGATATAGTTTGTGTTCAATGGAGGAGGGTTATCTTTAGGAGAGGGTGACTCCTCGGCATACGATGATGAATCCTCACTTGTGAGTAATCCCACTAGGGAATATATATCTTCAATAATGTCAACTATTTTGGGAACAATTTTCTTGAACAATGGTTCTTGTGGTGAGAGACCTAGTTGGAGCAATTGGTTTTGGAGACACATATGCTCAAGGTGAACTTATCATTCAACATGTACAATCGGGAACTAGAATGAATAGTGGGAAGTAGCACCACATGCTCGGCATGGGAAATATCCCTTGAATAGGAATCATATGGTTTTGGTTTCCACATGAAGTGCACTCATTCATTTGGGTATCATGGTTCATATGAATGGGGTTTAGTTGAGGAAATGTATGGTTTTTGAAGAGGTTATCTCGGGAGACGTGATTTTTGTGACTTCATCAGTGGTGACCATATTGATGGCAGCTACCTCGATTAGTGGGGAGTTTGTGGATTCCTCCATTGTTTGCATAAGACAAATGGTTACCAATGCATTCCAAAATTGAGGGAGATCTGGGAAATGGTGTGTGGAGTGCCCATATTGGGAACAAATCAAACATGCCTTGTTAGCGTGTAAGGATTTAGACTTAGGGGTTGAGGTGTTTGATATGCCCCTAGTCTCAACTTGAGGGGCATGTGTGACACTAACATGGGTATTGAGAAAGTTTCTAAGCCTGGGTAAGGTAGGGAACATATTTGTTTCATGGCCTTGTTCTCCACACAAAGCGCATGGGGGTGTGACCTACATGGTGGGGGTATCATGCATAATGGGTGCTTTCAATTTTTATTGGGTGGAACCCTTCATGTTTAGTTTAGCTATTGATAAATCAAAGGCTTTGTTGATTGTGGTGGGGGTATTGAACTTGGGTTTAGTGATGCCTTTGTTGGTGGAGGTGTTCATCTTGGGTTGAGTATTGCCCCTATTTTTGTGGTTTGGTGACCGCAAACAACAATATAAACAAAGACAAATGAACAAAAATCTAGTGGAGTCATCATTAATACTGTTGTGGGAAATAATTCTCAAGAGTTTCTTACCACTTTGGCATGGGTATAGGCCTTGTAGGTTGTAGCAAGGCCTCAATATTTGGAGCCCCTTTTGAGTGGTGGTTGGATGAACCCAAGTGATCCTGAAATAGATTATTAGAGGGAAAAAAAATAAAATCAATAAAATGATAACAAAACTTAAGTAAAATATCAAAGGGAGTAGAGGATGGAAACTCCAACAATCAATGTGATCCAAACCACTTGTATATCTCCCAATGGTAAAACTAATACAACACCATGGAGATGGCATCTCCAAAAGGAGGAAAACAATCTTCCTAAGGGATGCAGTTCTTGTACAACAATGTTTGTAGAGTGGTTAATGAACCAATATGTGAGAAGAGAAATTGCCCCTTGAGGGAAAGAGGCAAGGGATATTTGGAAATTCTTGGAAAGAGGGAAGAGGTGAGCTAAGAGGAAGATCAATCACAATTCCAACAACATGACTTTTTTTTAAATCTTCTTACAATAAGCATGCCCATGGATTTCTTTTATAGGCCAAGAGGTGACCAAGAAATGAAGAGATCATAATGTGAACCCATTGATCCATGTTTTGGATCCAAAGTACACCAAGAGGATATTTAAGGAAACCAAGTGTGTGGAAGACTAAAATCGAATTTATTTGGATAAGTGGAGCTTTCATGATCCTTCAATACATTGTTGGTGAATGAAATCTCATCATTTTTGTCAAATGCATGGATCTCAAAGGGATTTATGTGCTGCAATGTGGGTGTTGTTCTAATGTTGTGTGTTATAGCACATAGGAACAGAGTTAAACCTGCTATGTTGTGGGTTTTGATTGTTTTGAGGCCATTTTGGACTCAGTACGCTCTTTGGATCTTGTCAATATTCATTTGGCTGGATTGATGTTATATGTTGATGACGCTTTATCGTGTGAATTGAGAAAAATTGTCGTAGGTGTGCAAGTTTTTCATGATAACAAACATCATCAACAATATCATGGATACTGACTAACATACACCATGGATTGCTATACCATATATCCCTCCACCATACTGTAGAAAAAAATCATTATTTTATCGAAAAATAGATTAAAATAAGTATTACAAAATTAAAATAGATTAAAAGAATTGTTATCAATATATCTAGAAATATACCAGAATAATTACCTTAATGAAGGTATGTCAGTCAAGATTTTTTACCCCACCAAAATCATCTTTATTTGTTAATATATTCTTATGTTTGAAGAAAATATCATTGGAATTGACCTCTTTTCAACATTTCTTTCCTTCTTTGTAAATAACCATGGATTACTAATCCATTCTACTACATTGCCATTTGAGTTAATCATATTTTGCATTGCATGATTGGCTTCTTGAATGTCACTACAAAATTTGAGATTTTTTTCTTTTCGGTCCTTCGATCTAACATTCTCCACAGAATTTCTATTGTGTTCTTCCTAGTATGCATTCTATCAAACAAATGAACTATTTGTAGGTGGTCATAGTATGACAACCTACTGAATTGTTTGGGGTAACTTTTCATCTCTCGTGGAATCTGATCATTGCCTTGATGATGATATTTATGGTACGTAAATGAATTTTCAAAAAATAATTTTTAGATACGATAAACATGAGAATTCAACAAAAATCACAATTGTATATCATTTCATATGATACATCGACAATTTCTATTATATTCCAACCTTCATAGATGAGGTGTCATTCTTCATGGTTTTATTGCAGTCTCTTATTTCCCATTGAACAAATCTTTATTGGTTGTTCGATACATATGGTTCGTAGGGAGGAAGTTCCTATATTCATCAAATACCTCCTTTCCTAAACTTCTTGAATGACGAGATTTCATCCTAGGACCACAAACTGGACATGCAGAATTACCCTTGGTTTGAAGACCTGCAAGGTATGGATTAATTCCATTATTATTTATATAACAATGAATTATTTAAAAACATGCATGATTATATTAACATAAAATTATATACTATTTAAGTGCATTAGTGTTTATATACCACAAAAATGTGTTAGCCCTAGGGCATCATGAATTTTCCATATAAGCATTGCATGGAATTGAAATATTATTTGACCTATTGGTCTAGAGATGCCATACATAGTTATTCTAACCCATAACTTGAGTATCTCGTCGACAAGAGGCTTATTATATGCATTCATACCTTTCACTTGGTGCTTGCCTCTTTGTTTGAATGTACACATAACTACTACCTTGTGTGTGTGTGTGTGTGTGTGTGTGTGTGAAATTAAGCAATGAACAAGATAAATGAAATTCTACATTCAAACAAAAATATAATTATAAACAAATACTCATAACAATAATTTCTAACAATGTGTGCTCCCTCTTTATTGACATCCAAGGAGGAAGGTTATTATTTATAACATAAATATAGAACAATGAGTAAGTACACCTCAGATCACCAAATGTATTGACACCATCTACTACTAATGAAAGCACAATATTACGAGGCTTTTGTTTAAAAATAAACCATCTTTCTTCGATGTTCCTAAATACATAACCATATGCGCCAATTCAAATAACATCATCTTCACTTATGTACCATGCATGGTAATCCATAAATTGTGCTATGCTTTCACACCTGAACAATCATTGAAAATGTGGACTTATGGGAATATAACAAAGAACCTTGTGAGACACCTTATTTGTTACTTGATCAGTTTGATATCTACTAATTTGACATTCTAGGCATTTCGTTTCTAAAGAATATTGTCCATAATATATAATATGATCATTGGTACATGCATCAATAGCCTGATTATCCATTCCAATGGAATTCATAATGCCAGATAATACTTGGTAGGTGTGAGGTAGCTTATTTGGTGATGGTAAGAAAAAATAACCTGTCAGTCTATGACAATATAAAACAATAAATGGTTAATGTAAATAATTGTAATCAATATAAATATTTCATCCTTAAGTTACATATCAATTGACACAAAAATTAGATAAGAAGAAGTCGATATTTACATATATGTGATGAATTATATTCTATACCTTAAGATTTGTGTGAGACATGTGTTGGATAGACCATTTGATACCTTTAAGTTTACCAACAACAATAAACATATAGAACATTATTTGAGGTTCCTTCGTGAAGGGGTTTTGTGGTAGTGTTGAGCACAAGAACTTCAAAAACACCATCGGTCTCCTCATGCAAGTTGTCAGCCTCATCCATTGGAGCATTAAAGAAGTCTTTGATCAATCTATTTGACCTGTCCTCCTCAAATTTATTTTTTGTGTCATCTTCTTCCATAGGATTAACATAATCTTCATTATCCATATATTCATCTTCATTTACTTATACAACATTATTTTGAATTGTCATACTAAGTGATATCACATAGGTAGGATGATTTCTCTTTTCAAATAATACAAGCAATCAAATAAAATTAGAGTGTATAATAAATATTAAAAAGAAAGAAAATTTATTAAAACAATCAATGATGTATGCAAAGTCCATTAATGATTAACTTACCATGGGACGATATTCATAACCCCCTTCAACATTCCCATATTTCCTACAATAAGTTTCAATTGTTCTTAATAAAAGTCTTTTGTCTTTAAAAACCATGCATTCATGGCAAGGGAAACAACATTTTCCATCACCCATAATCACGATTCACCTCTTTAGCTTACCAAGGGTTGTTGATTCTTTTGGAGTTGGAATTGTATTTACCTATTACAACAAAATTCAATGAAGCATTATGAGTACAAATGATCTTGATATGCCTTAAGTATAGGACTAAAAAAACTTAAAGGACACACCAAAATTAAAAATACTAAATTTCAAATTGTAAAATTCGAGCTACGTAAATCATGAATTGGTTGTGTTAAACAAGTATTTGATATAAAAAAATTACTATTTCATGTGTCTAACAATTACGAGAGAAAATGTCACAACTATAGCAAATTTTTTGAAATGGTTTTCAAATAACATTATTTATAAATTTTCTATAGTTGAAATTCTAATGATCGCCAAACATGGTTAAATTTGACCAAAATAGAAATTCAATGAACATTGCTACCTACCAAATTGATATATACCCTTTCACACATGTGAAATAATGTGTCACAAGTGCGACTAACTATATTCGTAAGTGTGACAGTATGACAATTGCTTCGAACTTAAGATGAACATCAGGGCATGGTGAAGAAAAAACAAAAAAATTGCATGATTTTGAGTTATTTTTCTTCAAAAACAAATATTTTGTCCATATTTCGTCAAAATTTGACCCCATATGTAGTAGTGAAGGAACTCTATTCCTTAGTTCAATTTGTTAAGAAATGGAATCATTATTTCATGGGCAAGGAGACCATTATTCACATATATCACCAACCACTACAGTAATTGCAATCCCAAAGTAAGCTACACAAACCCGACACTACAAGTGGATGGGATTCTTACAATAATTCCATCTTAGCATCAAATATAAGAATGTAAGCACAAAGAAGTTGGCATACATTCTCTCAATCCCACCGACAACCAAGATCGTATCTTTGGGTACTCTTATGCAAATGGATCCTTTAACCCATGATGCATATATGGAGGAATACATAGAATATGAATACTTCAAGGACGTATTCCAACAACTACAGGCCAATTCCATGTAAAAGAAGGAGATATCAAGGTTAACATTCATCTTTGGGTTAATCTACAAGATGGAAAATATGCCCATATGTTAAAAAATGACTATCAAATGTGGATTTTCAAGCTAGTTGTGAAAACGTTTAGAAAAGTGGATTAGAGAAAAGGGTGCAATATATCTAAGTTATCTAGGAATATTTGTGGTGAAACTAGTAAACAATCCAAGTGCAATGAATAAGGATAAAAAGAGTGTTGAATCAAAGATATTGTATATGGTAGAGGATAGACAAATAGAAAATCACTCAAGATATCATACCATGAGTGTATACGTGAGAGAACTACAACGATGGATTTTTTTTACAATGCAAGGAGTCCTATGGGTTATGGGTTGATGTGGGGACTTTATGACCAAATGAAAAGGAAGACTTGATGTGTATCCCACGCCTTTTGGTTTATGAAAATGGTCAACGAGAATAAAATGATTACAAGGAATGCACTCTTATGTGGCGAATGTAGATTCCCAAGTGTTGCTTCCTAAAATGTTAATGCTACAAAAAGGTGAATCTATGGATAAAAAACTTACTTTAGTTATTGCATTATATCATGCACAACATGGCACTAGAATGAGAATATAATGTTTATTAATTAGCATCGTTTTTAAATTATAGGTGTGTAGACGGTATCCTTCAAGTGCTCTATCATCTCAAAGTGTGATATATAATATGGAGTTGTTGCATTGATACTTCAAGGCCTACGATCCACCTAAATATGTGACTATTTGGTATAGGTAAGCAGAGAATGGGCGTTATAAGAATTATACATTGAAGGTTTTGTATGCTAATGAGAGAGAGGCGGGTTATAAGTATAATACATCAAAGGTTTTGTATGCCAATTGTAGTGAATAGGTTATGTAATTGTAGAGAAAGAGGTTTGATTGTAAATGTTACAGTATAGCATTTTTGTATTAGAAGACAACATAAGGTTGTCTTGTTAGACCAAACCAAGATGATAAGGTGAATGGTAGTATAATTACTACTTTTAGAGTCAAAATTCAACATTTGAACTTTTTTTTAATGTTGAATTTCAATGAACATAATGTGAAATATATCTTCTTATTTAAGAAGATGTCACCTGACAAACATAACTTAGGTGATGCTATGGGTCTAACATCTCTTAATGTATGTTTAAAATGTCACTTAAGAGATGCCAATTTCCCATATACACACTCTTGGGTATACAAATAAGCCTTACATGGACTTAACATTCCTTAAGTGATGTTGAAATCTTTAATAAAGTGAGATGATTCGAATTGAGTACTCTTATGATTAGCCATTCTTGTTTGTAGATCCTTCTTGATTTAGATCTTGATGGTGAATTGTTTCTCACATGCTATATAATAACTTGGAAAGTTCTTATGTCATTGATCCTTGGCTAATATAACCTATCATTGATAACTTCTAAGATATATCCGTAACCCATGACACTAATAATCAATATAATAATTAATCCCTAATGAATATTATCGCCATTGATCCTTAACACTTATGAATCATATCCTCAATAATTTATATCCCATATAACTCCTAATAAATTACCATAACATGTCCTTCTATTCAACCCCTATAATTATTTTTGAACATTGCAACCCTAATTCCTTTAATCCTCTTAGTTGCACACTCCAAACTTTTGGTGACTTAACAAGTCCTCCCTCCATTGCCCATTAAATTTTGTTAGTTAAACCCCCTCCCAATCTTAGCAATGTGTACAATGGTAGTTTAATTTTAAGCACGCCATTACCCCCTAATTACCATCCAATATATTAAGTTACCTTTCAATCATTTTTAACCCTCATAATATTAACCTTTGTGATATGATATTGGTCTACCAACAAACCCCTTGTGCATTTTAGATATTGTGATTTTCCAATCAAAGCATGTATTTTATCATGTTTATATATGGTATAAATGCCAATTTTCACCAAAACCAATTGGTGACTTACATACTAGATAGAAAATTCCACCTTTGGCCTCCAATTTCCATTTGTAAGAACTCATTGAGTTTATATTTACAATTGGAGTTGTATATTCATGCTAGACATCCCAAGAAGCGATAACGATTGGCTAGTTTGTGCTAAATAAAATTCTAGGAAACATTGTTAGTGAAAGGAATGGGAAGAATTTGAGCATTCTACAAATATGGAAGTAGAAGGAACACATAGTCTTTTAGGATTTTCCATGTAGGGACATCCTACATAAGAAGAGAAAACTGAAATATTTTGATGATTAAATAAAAAATTAGGCCTAGGATGGAATCTAGAATTCTTAGAGTTCTTTGTAAACCATACTTTGATCTTCTCTCTTTCATTTGTACTTAGAAAAACTCTACAAATGTTAGATTTACATATATCATTGTTACTCTCAATGTATAAACACCTTCAAAAATCCTTTATAACATGGTATTCATTACAAGACTAAATTGTTTATAAAATAGGTTGATAAGGAAATGGTTTTTAACATGCTTCTTTTGGCGGGGGGGATAAAAGCCCGTCAACTTTATAGCTTTTTAATTCATATTTAATCTTGTTAGTTAACATTCCAACAAATAATATGTCCTTCTTCATGTATTTTAATAGGTTACTCAANTTTTGGCGGGGAGGATAAAAGCCCGTCAACTTTATAGCTTTTTAATTCATATTTAATCTTGTTAGTTAACATTCCAACAAATAATATGTCCTTCTTCATGTATTTTAATAGGTTACTCAATCTAGTTCTTATCTCACTTCGTAAGGTTCATATAACCATTAACTCTCTTCAAAGTTGTTCTCGGTCGTTAAGATTCTTCCATTCCTAGATGCATAAGCACTTGAAATAATGCATAAATAGGTCCTAATTTTAATCCAAAATACTTAAACACATTTTCTAATCATGACATTTATCCATGTGTATAATTCCATCATGAAAAAAAATGATTATTTTCATATTTTAATTATTATTCTTATGATATTCATGATTTGAAAATATTCACTTGATATTCTCCGAATAATATTTTAATATATAATCTTTCATTTTTAAATCTTTAAACACACTCTAAGTAAATTAATTAATTAATTTCAAATATTCAATCTTTTTTCAAAAATGATTGTTGATCTACCTGCATGTCTTAATTAAATCTCTCTAAAAATCATAAACCACCTCATAGTTTGAGCATTTTTAATGTTTTTACGAATTTCTTCAACTTTTATCTATGATTCACATGTTCATACCCCAACATAATATTTATAATTCAAAAAGCAATGTATTATGTGTTTTTCATAATTAAAAAATAGATAGTGCATTCAGAGGGACTATCTTCCCTTCACTAACAAAATCAACATTTCTTTTTGTCTATACCTGGAATCAAAATCCCTTGTGAAATCAAGTATTTCCTCTTCTTCTTTAAAAATGGATGCCACTCCATTTAATCTTTGATATATTGTTGTGATATAGTCCTTGAGTTATTTCATTAAATTTGTGAGGCATGTGTCGTTAATAATCAAAATATTGGGTGAGCTTCTTCGCTTAAAAATCTGAATTTCTCTTATATATGGATGATGACACTTTAGAATTGTGACTCATAGATGTCACGTTGTTCTTTGAGAAATTGAAACATAGTTATTAATTTTACGAGAATCGTTATCTCAAAACAAAAAGACTAGTTTTGAAAGTTCATATTTTTGGTAAAAAACATAAAAAAATAATCTTTAAATTGAAAAGTGGTTATATTAGTAGCCTTTTTTAGTTTAAAATTAAAACATGTTCTTATCATGAACTTAATTCTTTTTAAAGTTGTGAATGAAAATCTTAAAATCTACCCCATAATAAAAAAAGTGGTGCTCTTAGTAGCACTCTTTTTTTCAAGGTTAAAATTAAAACTTATTTTAAATTGTGGCCTTGACAACTGAAATTATTTTAGGCAAGATCCTAAAAAATCAAAATATGGTGTTACAGTGTGCTACCACTAGCACCCCCTTTCTTTCAAGTCAACATTTTATAACTTGTTCAAAAATCTAAGTAAATAAATAACCTGTATTTGGAGGAGGCCATTCTTGGAATCAACCTCCAATTAATAAATAAAAATCTTACACAATTAAAAAATATATATTAAAAAACAATCTCTCTTTCTCTCTACACACAGATATATATATACACATTGATGTATGCATGTTTATTAAGAAAAGAACAAATTACTAAAAAAACATTATATATATATATGATGATGATGATGATGATGACAACAGCGATGACGATGGTTATTAACATACATTGAGACCAACTTTGGTTTCCTTCAAAATTTTATTTCTCTACTTAAAAGGCTTTAAGAAAAGACCTAAATCACTATAGTTGTGATGAGTTAAAAGATTATGATTGTCAGTAAGTATTGTAGCTAATACTTTTAAAATATGCTCTAAAATGGGTGTATGTAGGACATTCTATGGGAAAATGATTTTCATATCCAAACCTTTTGGTGTCACAAATATCATAAATTCTTTTCACCCATGGTGTTTTAGGTATTTTCCATCCCCCTGTTTCACTATGGAGCTCGTGGAATTTTTTATTATTTTATATAATACCCATAGTTTTTATCCTTGGAATGTATTAAATTAAATTATGTAAAATGATTTAATGACTATGCCAGTATAGATTCCTAGTGTGGAGCTCAAGGCCAAGACAATGTTAGTGAATGGCTAGGAATGTATAATGTAAATATCTTTATATAGTCCTATGGTTGGATTGTCATGATGACTCAAATTCTATGTAAATATTATGTTGAAAAATGTTAAAATGGTCCAAATGTTCATGTAAAGAGCACCAGAGGGGATATGATTTTACTAGAGGGAAAGAGGAAGGGGTGATACAAAAGATGAAATCATATTTTGGAGAGTGTCAGCGTTTGAACTTGAACTCATCCATTTTTAGCACACGCCTTAAATGAACCATTTACCTCCTTTGACTTATTAAATCCAATCATTGAATGCATGTGGGAGGTTGGTGAGAAAGTTTTCCCATGAAGTTATGGAAGCATGGGATGAATATATTTACATGACAATTGTAATATTCATTGCTTCTATGGTCAATAGTAATCCTAGTTGTATTTCTACCAATCCACTTATTTGCATTGGAGTCTATCATTCATTATTCATTAATGATTCCTACACTATGTAGCCTTCATGTTATGTTTTCTCCATAGTCATTAACCAAATTGTGAAATTAACTAGAATTAGCATTATGAAGAGAAGTTTGTAGACTTTAAAGTGAAGAGGATGGTTGTAGGTGAGAATAGAGGATGGAAACGATATTAACCTTTACCCATTGTTTATTTGCTACTCAAGTATGGTTGCAAATCCATGAATTGATTTATAGGAAATTCTAGAAAAGCATATAGGAGGTTCTATAAAATCATATAGTAGATTGAACTCTTTCTAAACACACTAAAGAGCATTGTAACGGTTGGGTACTCTAAGGGGCTAGTCAGTAAAGGAAGAGTAGGCTTTCCTTGGGTTGTATGGGCCACTAGAAGAGAGTTTTATGGCTGGGGTGATTGAATGAGATGCATGTAATGCTCTATGGTGAGAATATTGGCTAATCATGAGAGAAAATGTGTTTTGGGTTTAGAAAGAGAAACATGTAGGTGTTTCCTTCACAATTGTGGCCTTATAGCATGACTTGGGGGTGGTGTCTACAGTTTATATGTATTATTGGGTGGAAAATTTCTCTTAAACAACCAATTGGTTAGATCTTCTTCTCTTTAAAGATGATTGTTCTTTGTTGTTTATGAATATGTGATGTCATATTTTATTCCAATTATGAATATGATGGCTCATGCATGATATATATATGAAATATAGTTTTAATTCTATTGTGTTTTATATTCATGCACATACACATGCATTTCTTAAGTATGTTGTGAATGGGAGGATTTAAAATAGTTTTGAATTTAAATAATGCCTAGAGCCTTTTATAGTTAGAATGATTGATAGGGATGCTACATTTTAGAAATGTTGATTTTCTTCTTAAGGCACAGGTTTCATTGTAATCAATTCCTTAAACTTGGAAAATCCTTTGGTAACTAACCTTACCTTGTCTTTCAACAATTCCATCAGATGCATACTTGGTTATATATACCCATTTACGCTTGGAAATTTTTCTTTGTTTTAAAAGAGGTACAAGATCCTAAGTATCATTCACCACTGAGGAATGATATTCTTCATCCATATCTGCATCCCAATCTAGATGGACTAAAGCTCCTACAAATGTCTCTAGATCATGATTCTCTGAAACTTGATCCAAAAGTGAAGGAACCCACTAGAACTATGGACATGTTCAATGCTGATCTCTGAGATCATCAACAAGATTACTAGTTTTTTCACATTTTATATGTACCCATGGATGAAGTGGTTGCGTTGGTGCAACTAGAGCAAAATGACTAGGTGGAGGTGGAGTTTCATCCTCACTGTCATCATCAAAATCTGAACTAGGAACACTATCAAGGAAGTTTTGAGTAGAAGATCACACACATGTCAAAGATGGATCGCATGCCACAAATGGTACAAACATTGAATTAGGTTCGTAGGTCGAGATACTTTCATCAAATTTACCATCTCTTCTAATAATTATACCATTGGAATTTGGTTGAAGAAGTATAAAACCTTTTACATCTTCATAATATCCAACAAATATGAACTTCTCACTCTTATGTTGTAATTATTTCCATTTTTTATCAAGAATGTGAGCCCATGATTCAGTCGTGCGGGGTTCACTTAGTAGGAAATATTATACTGAATGCGATCATATTGGGGGATTTGATACTGTAAAAAATGGAATCAATACATTTCCTAGTATATAGGGGTCAAGGAGTATTTTTAATATATTAAAAAAAAATATTAGGGGGATTTATAATTCTTTATCTAGAGAATTGAATATGTACGTTGTGTCAAAAGTTGGTGTGCAATAACATTTCTGTGAAATCATATTAGTGTTTAATAAATAAGACTATGTGTGAATATGGTGTGAATTTGATTGTGTTTGCAATCAGAGCGGTCTTTGAAAAGGTATGATCTGTTAGTGAAGGTTGTGTGTAGTCGACTGGAATAACTGTGTATGAATTCAACCTTTGTTAAGGAATTTTACCCATATTGAAATATATACTCTCACTAAGATTTCATATTTCACCCTACATGGTTTGTAGGGGCTATAAGAGTTATGTCATGTCACCATTCTAAGGGTAAAAATAAAAAAGGGTTTTAAAAATGTCATGGAAATCTGACTCTAGATTCCATAGTTATTCCCTTTTGAAGAAAGGAATATAAAGTAACCAAGGGGCCATGTGGTAGGAAAATATTTAATACACATGATGACGGGAGAAAAACATATAGTAAAGAATCTCCCCCTTTGCTAACTTTACCTATAAGATCAATTTTACAAATAAGTTTCTTTAAAATAAGTTTCTCACATTTATAAAAACAAATGGGAAACATTTTTACAATGTAATTACTTTAAGTTCAATGAACTGTTACAAAAGGTAACAAAAGGAAAGATTTGAACCCAAGACCTTTTACTTTTTAAATTAACTTTCAACCAAGTAAGATAAGCAAAAAATTTAACAATGTTATGGAGGAGAATGGGATTTTTGTGGTTGTTGTTGTTGGAATAACTTGTTTATCAATCACTTTATGCAACTACATAAAAACAAAAAAAATAATCTTGAAACTAAAATGTCTCATATTTGGGGTTAGTCCTTAGTTAGGGTGCCCCAAAAATGTAAGTTTTCTCATTGTGTCTCATTTACTGAGTTCACAAAATGTGCATGACAAAGAGAATACACAGTAAATAAAAACCCCAAAGATTAAAAAACCAGAAACACAACAAAAAAACAAGCTAAAATATGAAAGAATGTGAGAACAAATTTAAAAAATTGTAATTGTAAACAATATACCTCTATATTTGGTAAAATGGTCATATCTTGGGAAAATATAAACATTTTTCAATGAAGTGAGAAGTGTTTCCTATTAAAAGAAACACTCTAGATGTAATGGAATGCCTCTCTCATCCTATAAATGCACATAAATATTAGAAAATAGAAATCATTTGATGAATAGGACAACTTACGTTCAACATCTCGATCACCAACAGAACCAAAACTTCATAAGAGCTTTGTTACCATGTTCAACTAACATGGGATATTTTCATAATACCGAACACATTTAGAAACCACTCACACAAATAGATCGCAGATCAACACATTGATTTTTTACACGGTAATTAAAACCCTCAAAAGCGAAACAATCCACATCCCTAGCCAAATAGCTACTTGAGGCAGTATAATGTGCAAAAAAAAGAAATGTTACTATTATTTTCTCACAATTGATGATCGAGAAAATGACCCTTAATGCTCTTTCAATAGATATCATGGACCAATTGGGTGTTAAACCATGATCAATGGTTGTTAAGTTCAACATGAAGGTGAACAGTCGAATTACTCTAAGTCTAGGACATATCATGACTATCAGATTACATATGTACAAAATCATAATAAAGAAACACACTTTACCTAAAGATACATTATACCAAGTTGATCTTAACTAACTCCCAAGTGTCTTAATATCCTAACATTTAGACCACCCTACCCAAAACTAGTGTTGATACTTTTATTTGGTGACAACTTGAGGTCATACAGGAAAAATGTGAGTGTTGATTATGTCAACACATTATCTAGGGAGCCTTGATACATTGGAAGTATATGAAGTTCAAATATTCCATTTTGGAACCAACCACAATTTTATAGTAGTTTTTGCATCTCCAACCTTGAGCAAAACACTTCTTTGGATGGGGGAACACATGTTAGGGTCCTACCCTTCCCTAGACTAATTCCTATATTTGTGGGTACTTAGAAGTTAATTAATTGATGTATAGTGACCATGTTGTGAGTTTATACCACCCTACCCAAAATTGATGCATATGGCTCTATTTGGTGACAACTTGTGGTCATATTGGAAAAATGTGAGTGTTGACTATGCCACCACATTATTTAGGAAGTCTTGACACATTTGAAGGATATTGTAACACCCCAGTTTTGACCCCGTGGTATTTAATTGCATATGATGTAAATATTGTATTTAATCATGGTGTGGAGCTAAAGGAAAATGCACCACCATGGATTTAGCTATTTATGTATTGGCGATTAAAATCGATGCTGATGGTTTATGTGCTATCCAGGAACGATATGCTTGAGACATCATGTAAAATGAAAATTAATAAAACACCACAACCAACTATACATCGCAACGTTAAAGAGATGGGGACATGATTTCACAAGGAATAGGGAGGGGGAATTATTCATACCTTGAGCCTATGCGGGAAATCCAAATGTCAAGGGAAAAGCCATCAAGTTGTCAACCACCTATTTTGTATTTTTGTGCCCAGTCATTAGAAGTGGTTGGGGAAGTTGTTGCATGGGAATCAGAAGAGTATGTGCAAAAATTTGAATTGGGAAGAGCACCCATTTTTTAAACGTGTTTTGACTTCATAAGAAAGTAAGCACCCAAAAATGTATGCCCATTCCCTCATGCATTCACGTTTTCATCTTCCCTCACGTTTTGGGAAGCTGCGGGACCTTTTTTATCATCCATCCTTCATTCACTGTGCTGGGTATGCTCATCATTGTGGTTCATCCAAACCTGCAAGCATAACCATTTCTTTGCTCTGTGTTATTTGTTCTGAACCATTTACCCTTATCCAATAGTCATGAACCTCATGGGATGAGTGATTTGTTGTTTCAATGAGCGATTTGGCAATGGAGTGTTATACAGCTGAATGGCACCTCTCCGTTCGAGTGCTGATATCCCTCAGGTCGGCACACAAAAGGACACTAATGGATTGAGGTTTGCCTAGTTTCATTATACCTTGGTTGATGATGAAATACATTACCTATATGCCCAGCTGGTTACTTTGCTATTTTGAGATTTTGAGTGCATGCGCGACTATCTCTATTGGCATCTCACGCATATGCGCGAGTATTATGTTCAGCAGGTCGCGCATACATCTATGCGCGGGTTGCTCTTGTACAGAGTCGCGCATGATGCACAGGTTGCTTTACTACAGACCCGCGCATCGTTTCCTCAAAATTAGTTTTTAAAAACACGAGTTAATGGGAGATTAGTTGTTTCATTTACCTTAATCCCATTAACTGCTATAACCTCCCTAACCTTCGAGAACTGCCTCATTTCCTTCAGATAAATAGAGGCCTTGGGGAGGGTTTTAGATATTCATACTTGGAGAGCAAAGTTATGCTGGTGGATTTTCTATAGAATCTTTGGAGCAGAGAAACTCAGAGTCCTTTGGTGACAGAGGATTCCCTTGTTCAGACATTGGGTTGTAACCTAAACTCCCTCTATTATTGTTAATAAAGCAGATTACTTCTTCCATATTGTGTTTCATGTGTTGTGGCTTGGTAAATGTTTATATTTCATTATAATATGTGATTTTCCTAACCTGCATCTTTATATATGAACCATACTGTATATTGGAAGAATCTTTGTTAACAGGTTGAAGGAGGAACTATCCTGGAGATTGTGGAAGTGAAGCAAACAGGAAGGAGTTAGCTTGGATCAACCTTCGTTTATTACAAGTAAGTTCCTGCTACTTCCCTATTTCCTATTTGTGCTTTTATAATCAAATTGTCTGCAAGGTCATAGTATGTTGGTAACCCCCAGACCTAGGTTATTAGGTGAATTATCCATTACAACATGGAGATCACTCGATTTTATGAAAGATTACTCCTCTGAACTTTCCCTATTTATCATCAGCTCATCATTGTAAACAGTGGTACGATTTACCTAATTTGTGGAAGGTGTTTTTGTAGTTGTCTCCTCTGTAACAAAGTGAGTGGAGCATGTTTACTATGTTTTACCTTGTGGTTGTTGTGATGTGCACCCTAGTTTGGGTCTAATTTGTATGCAAGACTTAGGGGTGGAAGAGAAGAGGAATGGGCTTGTTAACCTAGAGTAGAGAGGAACATCATGAAAAGATAAGAGTGGTTGGTAAATCCCCACTGCATGACCCTGATGAGAACTGGAAGGGAAGGCATAGCTCGAGGGACTGCGGATTAGAGAAGGGGATGCTTCCTTATGTTGGGGTGTAGTTATTGTGGATACCAAGCCAAATAGATATTGTGTAGGTGTCCCTAGCTCTTGAATGAACCACTAGCTTATCCTCTTTACCTTTCCACTACCTTAGCAACCTGTTAACCCAAGGGAGATTGGCTTGGATGGTAACCTGTTAACCCAATTGGATCTTGGCTTGGCTGTGTCTTGTTGTGCACTTGGCCTTGTGTGTAATCCTTAGTCTATAAAACCAACTGTGTTTGCTAGGATAAGTTTTTGTTGTATCCTTGGCTATGTGTGAGTCTGTTAGTGTTCCCTTATTCCTTGTGTGAATCATTCCCAGCTCGGGGGTGGCAGTGTTGCTGAGAGATTGATGAGCACACTGGCCTATGGTTGTGTGGAACATTGCAGTGACATAACTGGTTGTAGGATGAGCTTCTTTCAAAGATAAGTATCTATGTGTTAATCTCTGCATTTGCATTTTCTTGATGAAATATGATGAACAAGTTTAATGTGTTGAATGTATGAATTACTTCCCCTATATAATTGAAATTGTATGCATCTGTGTATGTTTTCTTTCAATGCATTTTTAAATTACATTATGAGGCTTAGATTTCCCAGATTGGTGATGGCTTGAATGACCAAATGTGTCCAATACTTCTGCTAACCTAACAGGTTGAATTTCTTGACAGAAATCTTCTTTCTGCAACTTGCAAGATGCGGGATGTGGGATGTGGAAACGTCCTTCTGCAAATTCTATTCCCTGCAGATCTCCTCTCTGCATCTTGCAGGATGCAAGATGCGGGATGCGGCTCCACAATCTCTATTTCCGCAACTAATTATATCTGCAATGGTCTATTTCGCATGTGGGATCGCAATTTCCCCACAGATCTCCTTTCGCAACTCTCCTTTCCGCAATGCTCTATTTCGCATGTGGGATGCGGGATGCGGGATCACAATTGCCATAATTCCCCGATTCTGAAAACTCAAGCCTTCTGCATCGTTGATTCTTGCAGGTTGATTATCATTCGTTGATATGTTTCCAGATGTGGAACATATTGTGACCATCAATTTATGTCACAATCTTTCTCCACCATTCTATCTCCTTTGAGATCTTTCTTTGTAGATCATCAAATCGATCACTGACAGGATCAATTTCTCTATTATTAGTATGTTAAAGAATTGTATACATAGACTTGAATAGAGTGAACTTCGATTTTGATGCTCCTACATCAACTGGGTAGCACTATGGTTGCATTCCCTCTCTAGTGGACGGGAGGGGACATGACAGATATGAAGCTCAAAGATTCCATCTAGGAACCAGCCACAATTTTATAGTAGTTCCCATATATCAACCATGAGGACAACACTTCTTTGGATGGGGGGGCATGTTAGGGTCCTACCCTAATGCCTATATTTGTGAGTACGTAGAATTTTATTACTCAATGTATGGAAACCATATTATTAGAATAATATTTGTTAAGTAGTTAGCATGTGGGTAATCAATATAAAAGGATCTTATAACTAGTTAATGAGGCCTATAGGTAGTTGGTAGTTATTAATAAATGTGGCATACTAATTAATGTTGAGGAACCTATTAGGTAGGTTTTGGATAGATAATAAAAACTATTTATAGATGTAAAACCTATGTAATGGTGAAGGATTGCCATTGGATTGGAGAATTGATCATTTGAAGGCTTCTCCCTAAAAAAACAAATGTGAACATTTCTCACCTTTAAAATATCAAGAAAATGTATTTTGTCAGTGCAGTGATTGTATTCATACATTATTCTTATTTATTTGTTTATGTTATAGAAGCATGCTACATTATGAGTTAAGGGATAATACACAAACATGAAATCCTCTAAAGAAACTTTAGATGAAACATAAAACTGAATATATATATATATATATATATAT